>VWZY01012094.1:121666-163053 GCA_013399075.1 Chloroceryle aenea
GTGGATGTTGGTCTGTTCTCCCATCTAACAAGCAATATGACAAGAGCAAAGGGTCTCAAGTTGTGCCAGGAGAGGTCTAGATTGGATATTAGGAATAATTTCTTCACCAGAATGGTTGTCAAGATGTGTAACAGGCTGCCCAGGGAAGTGGTATAGTCCCCATCCCTGGAGATATTTAAAAGATGTGTAGATGTGGCACTTAAGGACATGGTTTAGTGGTGGACTTGACAGTGCTGGGTTAGCAGTTGGATGTGATGATCTTAAAGGCTATTTCCAACCTGATCTATTCCATGGAAAGCAAGGAGTGGGGTTTGCAGGTCTGTCTGCACCTGCCACAGGGCAGCGAGAGGGAATCTGGAGTCACTTTGGACATGCATAGTTACAGACAGGCGGCCATGGAAGGAGGTTTGTGCTGCTGGAAGAATTACAGTCTCTTAGTGGCCCTTTGGTCAGTGGGACCGCACGTAAGATGGGTAGAAAAGCTTAAAACCAGGGAGATGGGACACGGTCTTTTGCACCAACGCCACTGCAAACCCCAGGCAGCTGGGAAGGTCTGACATGCTGCTTGTTTTGATCCATGACAAAAATGGGTTTATTAGACCCTGAACATATATGGGCTTGTCAAGCTATGAGGACTTACGAGAAAAAAGGGGATTTTTAATTTTATTGTGCTAAATGATGATTGACATTTTAAAAGGAATATTGTTAGAGCTTCATGTCAGACAGCCTAATTGCCTTATCTGTGTGGCCCCTAATGACAAGTTAGACTACTATAGCTGAGAGAATTTTAAGCATCTAATAATTTACACATCATCACTTGGGTTATTTGCTTTCTGCACTTTGGTTTAGAGGAGGAGAGGACCCACTTGTGTTTCAAGGCACTTTCACCTATTTCACTCAGTGCTGCATCAGAAGGGCCCAGCCCTGTGGGAAATCACAGCCTTCAGCAGAAGCCCATTAAAGCGTTGTGATGAAAACATTCGATTTTACATTCAGATTTGAGTTTGTTTCATTGTGTGTTTCCCCCCCACCCAGTAACTGAATTTTTATTTTTTAAGTGAAAAAGCAACTTGGGTTCTTCTCCAAGAATAGCAGCATCACTTTAATTCCACTTTATAGCATTGTGTATTGCAAAAGGATAGCACCTTCCCACTGAAACACCCAGGAAAGAAGGAATACTGGATGGCCAATGGGAAGAGCAGATCTGTCTCTAAGGAGTGAGAGCTGGCCTCATTTCCCTGATTAGTTAATTGCTACCACAGAGGAAGCAGGGCAGTATATGAGTGAGTGAAGTTCCAGATTACACTCTTTGCTGCAGGGATATGTTTTGGAGAGTGAGTGGGAGAGGTGGTGATCCTGCGTTTGCTCTGCCTGTGAGGTTATTTTAGGAAGGGAAAGTTTTTCTTTTTCTTCTTTTTTTTTTTTGACTCATTTTAATGTTGTGATGTTGTGACTCCGATAAACCTCTGCTATGAAGCCCTCGCCCTCCCTGATACTTCTGGCTCTGCTTGTGGCACCTTGGGTGTGGGGACTGGTCGCTGGTGGGCAGGCTCCCAGGGCGATGCTGAGGTCCCACTGCAGTGCCGCTGGATGTGATGATGCCTGTGCTGCTCTGGGGGTGAGTGATGGGAAGTGGGGACTCCATTCCCTGGAGGAAACTCCCTTCTTGGGTGCAGCATCTTGCCAGTTTTTGAGCCCTGCTCTTCTCTGCAGGGCTCCTACAGATTTAAGTACAGTTGGGCTTTGCTATGTTTTGGGGTTTTTTTTTTAGTGGCTCTGATCTAACAGCTTATCAGGTGATGTTGTTAGAGATAGGGAGGGATGAGTATTTATTATCACATGGAAAAATAAGAGATGGCTCAGGGGTTTGGTCCAGGCACAGGCAAAGCCCCCAGCTACCAGGACATGGTAGATTTGGTGCTCCCTTCTCACTGGGCTTGGGTCTCTCTGAGCAGTATTCCAAGCATGGGCAGTGGTAGTTGGGTATGCAATAATGTTCTTTTTTCCTCTATAGGCATGTGGGTCCTCTCAGGAATATCAGGAAGTTAAACCAGGTAAGAGTTAATTGTTAATTCTCACACCAGCCTTTTTTTTTGGTAGCCTGAATAAATCGTCCCTAGAATTTGTTGGGTATCTCAAGCCACAGTTTGGAAAGCTAGGAGCAATGACTTGGCCCCAGGGTGTGGGGAAGGGAAGGGACATGACTGATACCAAGTGCTAGGGAGAGAAAAATCAATGCTGGTAAGGGAGATAACAGGCACTGCTACCTCACGGCTGCCAAGCCCCTACCACCTAGCAGGGCTCCAGAGGCAGGAGCAGTGCACTGTAGCAAATCACTGCTGGGCAACAATTACAACAATTAGCAAAAGTTCAATCCAAACTTTAATTATGCCCCTGTAGCATAAACCTATTGCTGCCTTCTGGCTCTTCTAGCATTTTTGGAAAATGCTGCATTTCTTCCTGCTTGAGGGGAAAGAGTTTCCCACACCAAGGGCTAGATTAGCTATGGTGAGAAGCTAATGTTGCTTGTCTTAACTGAGGCTGGGAGGGCTTCTTGCTTGGCTGAATTCTTTAAAGCAAAGAGGTTGAAACCTACCTTCCAGCTCTGCATGTGTATAAACACCAAACATTGTCTGTGTGCCAGAACAAAACCTAACGGAGCATTCTTTGCTTTTGTAGCTCTGTCTGATGTGGCAATTCCCTGAGCCTGTAGTTATGATCCCTAAATAGCCTCACCCTGTGGCTGGACAAGGACTAGGGGTGATGGCTGTAAACCAAAAGAGGGTAGATTTAGACCAGATATAAGGAAGCAATTTTTACAGTGAGGCTGGTGAAACACTGGAACAGGCTTTCCAGAGAGGCAGTAGATGCCCCATCCCTGGAAACATTCAAGCTCAGGCTGGATGGGACTCTGATCTAGTTGAAGATGTCCCTGCTTACTGCAGGAGTGTTGGACTAGATCACCACTGAAGGTCTCTTCCTACCCAAACAATTTTATGGGAACCTGCCTCCCTGGGACAAGTGGCAGTGATTGTGTGTGCTGTGACTGCTGTATTCCTGCATGGCTGTTTTGGTGGGGGTAGGGGCGGATGCTCAAAGGATAAGCACACCCCACTCTGAGGTGGTAGCAGTGGGTGTACAGCCCAGTTATCTATGGTGGCAGGTGATGGCTAGGGCTTCTTTGGTGGCTGTCCCCAGACTTACAAGTACTCTGGAGTGGCATGAACTGGCAAGGTGAGCACTGATGATGAGGAGGTTTGGGCTAGGTTGCTGCCAGATGTAGATAGAAACAGTTACTTGAGCTAGAAGGAATGGCAGTTTTTAGGCATGCCCTGGACTGCTGCATGGATGCATGCTCAGGTAGCTTCCCTCCTACTCAAGACCTGACACAGGGTTACTTGCATGTTGTCCTGATGGGTTTGCACATTGCTTGGCAAACACGAGTGAGAAGTAGCAAAATGAAGGAGATAAGAGAGTTTGAAAAGAATTTCTGGAAGTAAGGACTAGTAACTCTGGGAACTGGAGATGGAGGAAAACTTGAAGTTGTTTCTTTTCTTCTAGGGTCAGAGTTTCATTGGATATTGGTGTATGTGCCTGTAAGAAGTTGCTACAGAGTTCTGAAGGACAAGTATGGGGAGTTTTCTCCTCCAGCATACCATGGTGATTCCCCCATACACTACTGGTGCAACTGGACAATCTGGGCAGGCTCCAGAAAGCATATAATAATTTATATTCAGGGCTTTATCACTAAGGAGAACTGCAACAAAAATGAGGACAAAATCCTGTTTGAAGGAGTTTCTTCACTGGTGGAAAACAGTGTGGTCTATGCTTGCTGGAAAAAGCAGATGCATGTTTTTGCCACCTTTGCTCAGGCTGTCCACGTTGTGCTGCTGAAGAGGTACTTGCCAAACCGCAGAGATGTGCAGTTTAAAGGGAAGTACTACATCTTCCAAGACCAAGAGGGTGAATCTTCCTCCAAAGGCGATGTGATTTCTGAAACTTCTGCTACAAAGCTACTAAACCAAGAGAGTATTTTTCAGTCTGGATGGGCTGAAAACATTAAAGATGCACTGGACTTTGCAACCATACCTAGCTCTGTGAGCCTTGGCAAGACCATAATGTTAAGTGGAGAGTTGAAGCAGGGAAGAGGGATCACGCTGAGTAGTACTAGTAGTACTGTGGCAAGTCCTGTTAAGCTTGTCCCATATGAACGTGCAAGGACACCACACGTGGAGACAAAAGCTAATTGTGTGCTGGAGTCTGAACTGCTAGGAGGTCTGAGAAGCTGCAAGGAAGCTCAGGGCAGAGGAACACCTGAAAGCACAATCCCTGCTGCAGCACAGGATACCGGAGGGCAGAGTGTCTCTGTCAGTGGACACGTTAGTGTGGGTTTTGGTTATATGCACAGGCTTTCGAGTGTGCTTTTGGAAACCCCTTTGCTTGGTTCCTTGCAGGTAGAAGAGCCTTTTTTGCAGCCAGCAGGTGTAGGTATGGAGAAGAGCCAGTCTGTCCTGCACCCTACCCTGAAGCCAAAAGATCTGGGTGACCTACAGTTTACTATTAAACCAACACACACAAGTTACCTGAACTTGGCTGCACACTTGCAGCCTTTGTCCTCTGTCAGAAGAGAAAGCGAAGGGAGCACAGATACCACCATGTACCAAGGGCTCAGCACCATCAGTGTAGAGAAGGATGAAAGCCATCCCCAGCTGAGCATCCCAACTGATGGCACAGTGAGCAGTGATGTTGATGGCCTTGTAAATGGTCTGATGCCCAGCCTGAGTAGTCCATATGAAGTGGTAGATAGAGGCCATTTGCATCTGCTACCTGAGAGAAGCCAAATATGCCAAAGCAGTTTTAGGGATTTGTCCACAAAATCTGAGTTGGGAATAACTGGCCTTCAACATGTGAAGCTCATGCAGATTTCCTCCCTGGAATGTTTTAGAAGAGTTATGGGATGCAACACTGTTTTTTCCTCAACACTACCATGGGAAATCCTCCAAGAGCAAGCACACGACTGTCCAGCTGCAGAGGAAGCTCATGTGTGTTCTTTGGGTGTAAAAAGCTGCCACCACCAAAGTGACAGAGCTGTGCAGCCAGGGCTGGCTGTACCCCCTTTGCCAACAGGGCTGGAGGATCCTCCCACAGCCTCATCCTCCATAGGGACAGAAACAACCCCTGCGCTGGTTGTCTCTTGTACAGAAACTGTCCCTGTAGACTTCAGCTGTGCCGATTTCACCCCTGAAGCACCTCTTCCTACAGAAGTTGAGCCTGTGTCCAGCATTGTCTTTTCTCCACCAGCAGCTTTGGATTTGGACTCTATCAGCTTCAGGAGGTCAGGCATCTCAGTGGCTAGCCTAGGACGGCAGGAGATAGTCCCCCCTTCTCCACCTCGCCATCCACCAATAGCCTCTGAACAAGGCACAGATAAGTCCCCTGGATGCCTTGGCCCTAGGGTGCAAAAGCTAGTGCTGGGGGAGGTGGGCAGCAAGCAAGGAGAAACCTCAGTTCCCATGGCCTCACCAGCTGCAAGTACTTCCACATTTTCTGTCACTGGTCCAAAGCCTGGTGTGAGGCTACCTTGGCCAGAGGACCGCGTGAGCAGTGGCTCTGGGGTGGCACCAGCTTCCCTGCTTGGCATGTGGGAGATGAGGAGAAAGGAGCATGCAGTGTCTGTGCAGCATCAGGGCATGGCTGCTAGCCACAGGCTGGCTTCTACCTCCATCCTTGGGGCGTTTGAAATGCAGAAAACCACAGAAGCTCTCCAAGTGGGTGCAGGAGAGCAGAAAAATGCCTCCTTCAGCGTCACTCCTGCACACCCTGGCTTGCCTGTAGCCCAGTGGGGAGAAACAGTGTTGAGAGGCCAAAAGCCTGAGGAGCCCTCTAATGATCCTGTATTCAGAAACACGCAGATGTCAGGAGGACAGCAACAGGAACATGCTGGTAGGTCTCCCAGGAGTTCATCTCTTGGTATATGCTATCTTTAAAGGCAGAATTACTTGGTGGGGGCACAGACAAGGCTGTGTGTGTATCCTGCAGTCCCAGCCTGGCTGTCTGAGGAGGGGCAGACTTTCAACAAAGTGGTCTTATGGGCCAAACATCTGTTGGAAGCAAAACCATGTAATTTGAGATAGATGGGCTGCAAAGGGCCAGACCCCTGCAAGAGCAACTGGGGCCTGGGCTCAGCTCTGAGTGCAGAGCTGAGATGTGGCTCTGGGGGATGAAACGGTAGAAGTTTTGCAGTAGGAGAAGTTTTTAAACAGGGCCTCTTCTGTGGCAATTTGCAGTGTTCCTAGAAGTGCAATATCCGTGTCCTGGTGAGTACATTAACCCCTGATTATGTGCTTCCTTTCTGATGTGTCAGAACTAGGACGTCCCTGGGCCATGGAGTACTTCCCTGTCAGGAGCTGCCATGTTGTTTTCCGGAGTGGGTCTGGGATGTTCTACCTGTCACTGCATGCTGACATTGAAACCAACATCTGGTGCAACTGGACTATATTGGCAAACTCCCAGAAGCACATTGTCATCTATATCCAGGGATTCCAGGGGAATGATGGGTGTGGCAAGAACCAGGACAAGATAATCTTCCAGGGGGTCTTGTCAAGCGTGGAAACCAAAGTGGTGTATGCCTGTCATAACCGAGGTACTCTGGTCTTTGCTACACAAGCTGCTGCAGTCCATGTATTGTTACTATCAGGGAGTGGTTCCCTAGGCCATGAATATGGACATTTTAAAGGATGGTTTTATGTATTCAGAGACTCTGAAACTGTGGGTGCTTCAAATGATACAGTAGCTCTCCAAAAGCCTGTCCAGGAGGTCTCCAAAAAAGAGACCTGGAGGATGGCAGCAACAAAAGGTTTATTGCCCATGCTGAGAGCCTCTCTGCCCCCATCAGGTGTACTTGCTGGTGGCAGGATCCAGCCTGAGCCTGCAAACTCGGATGAAGAGGCTCCACTCCCTCCTGATCTTATGGAAAATACTCAGTCTGGTGCTAACCTTGGCAAACTTGACTTGAATGAATGTGATCAGCTGCAGGATGAAACAGAACTGGAAAGGAGCCTAAAGCATGACAGTAGTGAGGGCAGAGAAACCAAGGATGATGTGTTGGTGGAGCTATTTCCATCTGGGCAAGACACTGAGCATAAAGCTGAGCTGTCTGCTTTGGAGACTGCAAAGGGGGACGTAGAACTCGTGTCTTCTCTGGCCACTGCAGCCCCATGTCACTCAGTGCGTGTCCGTTCCTCAGAGGCACCCAGCAGCAGCATAGGTATCTCTGCCAAACCATCTAGCCTGTATCGGGCCAGCGACAGCCTGGCAGAAGTGGTTGCTGCTGCACATCGCACACAGACACCAGTGCTGGAAGAGCCACTGCTACACATGAGTACAAAACCTTCTCCTCTCTACCCATCTCCTGCTGTGACTACGGGACATGTGGTGTTTCCAGAAGAAGGGAAAGAAGAGCTCTTTGGTAAGGCGTTTTCTGTTTGGTTTTTTTTTATTGTGGCTGAACTGGTGACTAACATGGTGCAATATCCATTTCCAGTGATGCAACGCTCTCTTAAGAGATTTTATTTGTAGATGTGGCTGTCACCTTCAGTTGGTCCATGTGGTAGCGCTCATGACTCCTCCTGTATTCAAGGAAGCTGGTATTTGAGAAGACATAGGGCTATCTGTTGTAACACGGACATCTATGGGCTGATGCCTCTCTTAAGAGGGAGAGGCTGGTCCTTAATCCAACTGCTCTGAATTATCCATGGAGGATCCAGTCTCTCAGCTGTAACTTCACACAAGCAGACTGTGAATGCCCACCTTGGTGTTACACAGCTCTAGCTTACATTGATTCCTGTGGCTGCAGCCTGGTATGGTGCTCCCAGCCATGATAACTGAGTTTGAGCTCCGGAAGTTAGAAGACAGAGAGGGGGGTGGGAAATGACTTTTGTCTCCTATGGACGTTTAGGAATTAATGTTAGATTTCTTTTCACCACTACAGGTATTAATTTCTGCCTGAAGGTAGAAAAGATGTTTTCAATTGGTCTCTCCCATCCAAAATGTTCCTGCCCCTTTATTGTAGATGTGGGGAAGAGTTTATTTAGCTCTTATAGCTCTGTGGCATCTAATACGCAAGCTGCTTTTCTCCATGGGGGTCCATGGCAGCTCAGTTTTAGGACCTCTGGTGGCTGCACAGGGATAGTATTTCATCCACCTCTAGAAATGGAAGTGAGATTTATTGGGGTGGATTTCTTTCTAAAGAGCACTTTCCACTGTAGAGAAAAGTAGATTGTATTTAGAGCATGATATTTAATTTCAGTATAAGGAATACAGGAAGGAGCTGGCACGTGACACTCCTCTTGCAAAGTCACACATACTTAATGTATTTTTCCCCTCTCCCTTACTGGTATGCCAAGGCTAGCAACCTGATTCTTTCCCTTGCTCTGACAGACCTGGTTTCTGCCCTGGCATCTCTGGAGAACAACACAGTGCTGAAATCCCAGCACCATCCTGGAGGTGAGCAATGCAGAGTTACACATCTTAAAACACTGCCCTGAATCTAGTGTGTTGATTGGTGTCATTCATGGACATCATGTGCTCATGAGGTCTGGAAAAGATTGAAGGGTGCTTCTGAGTGGTTGCTGCTTTTAATTTTTAAGATATTACTGCAATCCCACAGTTGTGCTTTGGCCACTTTTCACTTGCCCTGCAGAAACCTGAATTCACATGCTAAACCTGACATAATTGCTGGCTTGTTGGAGCTCAAGCATTACTTGCTGGCTTTTTAAGATGACTTTTTTCTAAAGTGAATGAGAATGAATGAGCCTCAGTTCCTCCAATGTACTCCAGTAGGTGTCTCATGACTACCTGGGTCAGGGAGAAAAGCTGAACCCTCTTACAGGAGCATTAGCAACTAAGCAGCACAATACTGAGCTTGTATGATAGAGTAAGCCTCAGAAACAGCTTGCAAAAAGGAATCTGTACAGAAGAATTATAGAATGGTTTGGGTTGGAAGGGACCTTAAAGATCATCTAGCTCCAACCTCCCTACTATAGGCAGGGATAACTTCCACTAGGCCAGGTTGCTCACAGCTCCACCCAAAATGGCCTTGAATGTTTCCAGGGATGGGGCATCCACAACTTTTCTGGGTAACCGGTTCCAGTGTCTCATCACATTTCTTTCTCATTTCTAATCTAAATCTACCTTCTTCCACTTTGAAGCTGTTACCCTTTGCCCTAGCACTACAAGCTGTTGTAAAAAGTCCTTCTCCAGCTTTCTTGTAGGCCTCCTTCAGGTACTGGAAGGCTGCAATAAGATCTCCCCAGAGCCTTCTCCTCTGAAGGCTGAACAACCCCAACTTTTTTAGCCTGTCCTTGTAGGAGAGGTGCTCCAGCCCTCTGATCATCTTCGTGGCCCTCCTCTGGACCTGTTTCAACAGGCCCATGTCCTCCTGGTCTTGGGGTCTTCAGAGCTGGACACAGTACTCCAGCTGGGGTCTCACGAGAGCTAAGTAGAGCGAGAGAATCACCTCCATTGACCTGCTGCCCAAGAAGTCTGAGAAATATTGCTGAACAAATAAGCTTTAAAAAGCAGACTCTGGCAAATCTGTGCCATTCTGGATTTAGCCCAATCTCAGCAGTTTAAGCTGATCCTAAACAAAGATTGGTGAGATAATTGGGCTTTCAGACTCTACCACAAATTATAATGATACTTTTGGGAAAGACAATAACTAAAGAAGTGTGTGATTAGACACACTTTTTGTATATTTTTTTTTCTGAAAGATCAATTCTAGTACTCAGCACCAAGTATTAGATAAGGTTTGTTTTCACCTCTTACTCAACTTGTTCTACCTGATGCACAATCTCTGGAAATACCTCTGTGACACTGACTTACACAAGCATGTGCTTGTGGAGCTGTTCTGCTAGTGTTGATGTTTGACTAATTCATTTAAGGAGCTTGTTTGTGTTATGTGGACTTAAACATGTAAGGATCTTGTGTCTTTTTGTAGATGTGCTGTTCGAAGTAACTATTGAAATCAAACCCAGGGACTGGATTCCTCATGGCAGAAGTGAGCTCCAAAAGGGTCTTGAATCTATGAAGAACCATGTAAGTCTGGGCATGAGAAGGGGAAGAAAAACAAATGTCATGTCCTAGATCTTCAACCAGAAGATAACCATGGTGTGCCTTGCATTCTAGGGATTTTCTGTTAAAGCCGCATGACAAAACAGCATCTGAGTTGCTTGTGCTGGTTGTCATCTGGGGCTAATGCTCATGTCCTGGCAGGGTGCCCAGCCACAGTGGCTGGTATTTAGTCACTGCAGCCCTTCATAGCACTGTGCCACCACAAAGCAGCAGAAAAGCATTCTAGAGGCAGGGATATAACCAACCGAGGGCTTTACTTTGCCTCTAGAAACAGGGCAGCTTGTAGCCAAAGCCTGAAAGAGGGCAAGTGTGTGAGCATCTGTGTTCAGGGCTGCATCTAAGCTTGCTTTCTGGGATGTCATCTGGAGCAGGTACAGGGTTCAGCCCGCTCTTAACCTAAAGCTGCTATCCATCCACTGATGCTCTGCAATGATTTATCACCCAAATGCTTACCTGGGGCTACTGTTGCCTTTCATTTTAGCAAATGACCTTGTGTGTTTGTGGGGGTTTTGCTGAAGCTAAGGAGATGGGAACAATTGGTATGTCCCAGACAAAAGGCTCAGGGAAGTGGGCTATGAGACATGTAATGCATCCCAAATGATTTGTGAGGGGGAAGAGAAAGGTGGAGAGGTAGACTGAGAAAAAAAACTGTTTCCATTCTCCTTCCCATCACACAACAAATTCGCTCAGGTCACTCTGTTCTTTGCAGGTCCAGGAGAATCTGAAACTTTCTGCCAGCAGAGTCAATGAAATGAAGTTAAAGGAAATCAAAAGGTAGGGTTACTGCTCTGCCACTGTCTTGGTAGGTGATTCTGCTATATCCTGTAACAGTTCTTGGATAGCTGTGTCTTAGCTTCTCATTCACCTTCCTCAGGCAGAGAACCAGCCTTGCTCCTCTCCTGTGAACTGTAACTTGTCCTGAAAGTGGAAAAAAAAAATAATCTTATTTCCCAGAGGAAAGATGGTGAAAACCGATGTTTAGTGCTGGATAGGCCCTTTATAGGTCTAAGATGGGTTTTCACTCTAGAGAAAATGAAGATCCTCACACCTGCCACAGTGTCTGCTGGAAAATCTGGGACCTGTCAGCAAGGTCCCAGCCACACTTAGCTGAGGGTGACCTGGGGCTGCAGATTGCCACTACAATTCGCTTTGCAGCAGTATCTAGTCACTTCAGCCTACCTCCGAGTGAGGAGCTGTTACTGGGCTTTCCTTTTTCCCTTGCTCCAAGTGCAAAGCTGCCTCTTGTCACAGAAGATCAGCAAGTGCCTGCAGCACCACAAGCTAATACAAGTGGGTGGAAGGTCTAAATGGGCTTTCAGACCTGGAGTTGGCAGTGATGTTTTCCTCCTGCCTCACCGGGGCTCTCCCCTGCCTGCAGGACAAGTGATGCCAACCTGTTGTTCACCTTCTGGCTGCATCTGAAGCCAGTGGAGAGAAATGTGTCTCTGCTCCTGCACTCCCAGCTGGAGGAGCTGCTTGGTACCTTGGTAGGAGTGAAGAAGCTCCAGCTTGTTTCGCTGTTTGTTGAAGGTGGGTGCTTCACTTCGCAGTAAACCCTTTTATGCCAAATCTGACTTGGCTCATGGCACCTATTTCCCCTGTTACAGATGTGAATGAGTGCAGTGTTGGTGTTGGCCTCTGTGGGGAAGAGGCAGAGTGCTTCAATGGTGTGGGCACGTACCTCTGCCGCTGCAAAAAGGGCTATGAAGATCATTCTCCCACCAAGTCTGGCACCCTCTGCATCCGTGCTCCCCGATCAGGTAAAGGACAAAGTAGTGTCTCTGCTTTCTCCTCCAGCTGGGTGTTTCTCTTGTGTGCATGAGAGTAATCTGTGCATACAATGCTTGCCTTGTGCAACGTGGCGTGAGTGATTCAAGGTAAGGGGCCCTTGACTGGGGTCCTATCCCTCCTTGACTGGGGTCCTATCAGCTCTGCCTCTGCCAATGTGCATTGCATGTATTGCTTGCATGTATTGCTTAAAAATGTCATGGCCACTGGTGGCTTTAAATGTCTGGAACCGGTATAGGAATGTTATATGATCTTTCTAAGGAAGTTTCCAGCTGGCTGTCCCTGTAGGCTTCCTCCTTTGGCTTTAGGAGCTCTTCTTTGGGAGTTGTTCTTGGATATAGGCAGACTTGGAGGCAAATGTGATCCTTTCAGAAAATGAGGGGATGGAGGGGAAGGGTAAGGTTTAGTCAGTGTAGGTATCTAAGTTAGGAAGAGAGTCTTGTACTTGGAGAAATGGTACTTCCCAGATTCCAAAGGCATCAGCTTTCAGAGATCATCCTCGATAGGCATCTAAGTGACCTGCATCTGTTAACCGTGTCAGGTTAAAGTGTCAGTGCTTGTAGCACATAATTCAGTGCGGCATCTGTGCTCCCCAGGGCTCTCCAGAGTGGTGCTTGAAAGCTTTAGGGAGTGCTGCTGCTTCTGGGCTACTCAGTACATGAGACATGGACATACTGGAGAGAGTACAACAAAGGGCCACAAGGATGATGGACTGGAGCATCTATCCTATGAGGAAAGACTGAGAGCACAGAGTTCTCTAGGCTTTAGCCTAGTCTCAGGGGGATCTTATCGATGTATACCTGAAGGGAGGGTGGGAAGAAGAGAGAGCCAGGCACTTCTCAGGGGTGCACAATGACAGGACCTGAGGCAGTGGACACAAAGTGAAACACAGGAGGCTCCTTCTGAACATCAGAAAACACTATTTTTGCTGTAAGGTGACTGAGCACTGTTACATCTTGCCCGGGGATGGAGATTCCACAACAGTCTAGATGTGGTCCTGGGCAACTGGGCCTAGGTGGCCCTGCTTGAACAGAGGGACCGGACCAGATGACCTTCAGCAGTCCCTTCCTACCTTAATCCTTATGTGATCAATTCTGTGATTCCTTTTCCCTGCTTGAGGGATGCTGTTGGTGGAAACTCTTAGTAAGGCTCACACTTCTTGGGAGCAGTGAGTCAGTGCCACCAAAAGTGTCTGAACCTGGAGTACTTAACAAGTGATTAAATACTGTTAACAACTCATGGTGCTTATTTCTGGGTTCTGCTCACTGGCTGCACTGACACTTTTGCCTAGATCTGTCCATTAGGCCTAGTCTCTCTTTTCCCCCCAGTCTGCTGCTTTCTCTGCATCAGGGTTAAAATTTGGCATGCGTGGGCCTTCATTCCTCCAGACCTTTTGCATCTCCTGGCCTTGGCTGCTCAGGCTTGGTGCTAAAAGTGGAGTGTGGCCAGAGTTCCCCTGGAGTAGCACCAGTCCTATACTGCTCCTGAAGGCTGGCTCTTGGGTTAAATATTTCTTTGGGTTGGAGGTTTGGGAGAGATGCTCTGTCCCAGAGGTGGCCATTAGGGTTTCTGGAGAGCAGCAGGGGAGGTGTTGACCCTCCTGAAGAAGCACCACAGCTCCACATCTCCTCTGAGCGCTGTAGTCATGATGTGGGGGACTTTGTGAACACAGTGGAGGCCACTGGGGCATGCAGGATGAGGACATGGCTCTTCTCTTGCAGGGATCAGCTTCTTCCTCCGCCATGCTGACATCCTGGTGGGGGTGGCCATCATGGCTGCCCTGGTGATGCTGGTGGCTGCTGGCATCATGTGTAGGATGGGCAGGTGGGGATGCCACCCCAGAAAGATCCCAAGTCCTGAGGAGCCACAAGCAAGTGCTGTGGAGGAGCCAGCGATGGAGCTGCATGACTTGGGAGAGTGCCTGCGCCTTGACCCCTTCCAGCTGAAACTCCGGGCCAGGTCCCCCGAGTGGCTGTGGGGTGCCCGGGTACACCCCATCCAGGCATACCAGGTCTTCCTGGAGCAGTCTTCCCCACNNTTCCTGGAGCAGTCTTCCCCACTCTGAGGGGGCCCCAGTGTTCCTCCAACCTTCCTGTGGCCCTAGTGACCTGTGCAGTCACTCCTACCTTCCCTGGGTCACAAAAGCCAATGGTTGTACAAACCCTTCTGGTGTGTTTTATGGACCACAAATATCCAATCATAATCTTCCTTGTCTTGTAATTTTTTTTAATATTCTCTCAGCATGGGAAACAAAGTGCTTGCTCCACACCCCTGTGTATCTTCTGACTGATCCTGCTCAAGAGCTGCATTGAACAGTCTGCACATGGAAATGAATCAATTTTTTTAAATGAAAAAAAGGAACTGCCTCTGCTTAATTTAAGAAATTAAAAACTATTCTGCATCTGTTCTTAGTGTTGCCTGCTTTCCCCTACTCCTAAGGTAGATCTCTTGGCTTGCGGATCTGGGAACGGCTTCTTTCAGCCTGGCTGAGAAGCACACACAGAACTTGACTCAAAGTATTGGGACTACTAACCTGGTCAGGTTAAGGAACATGGGTCCCCTGACACTGAATGATGGGGACAGCATTTTTGGTGCTTGCATGAATGCTGGTTGCTGAGATGCTGGCTGTGCAAAGCATGACCACCAAATAAATTCTCCTTGCTGGCACTAAAGCAGTTGTCACCACAGCTTGTCCTGAAGCTGAAAGCTTTTAACTTCTCTACTTGTCTAGTTTAGGGCTTTTAAAATTTGAGTTTCCTCTGGAAGTTGTGAATGGTGTGGTGGCAAATGCCCCACTGGAGGGCACTGTCTGCCACCAAAAACCCAGCAAGGGCTGCTGCTGGAGAGCTGTGCCCCTGTGCTGGCCTGGGGAAGGGCTGTGAGATATGGGGCAGAGCTAGAGCTGGAGGTCCCTGAGTGAACCAAGACCAGTTAGTACTGCTGATGGATGGTCTCTTCGCAGCTTTGGCCAAGATGTCCTGTGGAGATGCGGGTTGAATGAAGCAGCTTGCTTCAGTCTGCTCATCTCGGTGTTTGCTCTTCAAGGTGAGCTAAAAGGGGGTGGAAAAGACCCTGCTGCATTTCTCTGCAGGGAAGAGGTGAGGATGCTGGTGAAGGAGGAAAAAGGGACCTAAGAGACTTACCTAGAGGAACTCTTTTTTTATCCTTCCTCCTCAAAAACATTTCCTACATCTCAGCTGTTGAATCACAGGGAATTGCATGGAGGGGGTGTGCCAACGGAAGGGGCTGCAGTAGTAATTGGAGAATTATAAATGTCAATCTTGTATAAAATCAGGTGAGAGGATGTTACTTGCACTGAGATGATAAAGAAATGAGAATCCCTGGTGCTTGGCTGTCAGCTGCAGTGCCCCTTCAGTGAGGGGTAACTGTGTTGCTTTCCAATAACAGGCTTATCCAAATTTGTTGATGCTGATGGAGCCCTCCTGCCTGCAGAGATATGTAAAGCAGAATGACCAGCTCCCTGCATTCAATCTCCCAACGGCAACTTGTTTCCGTGCTGTTTAGTGCCATCCAGGTTTAGGTACCGATAAGGTTAGACAAAAATAGGTCTCACATAGACATCCTGATTGTTGCTTCCTTTGACATATGTGGAGCAATCAGCTCTTACCTAACATTTTCCATGCATGGTTTTCAAAGTATTTGTAAATAGCAGAGAATTAAATGCAAACGTCTCCTCAGGAGGCAGATAAGTGTGTGTAATTTTCCATCATAAAGAGAAGGAAACCATTAATGGGTTTGTGCAGAGTGTGCTTGTTTCCCTGCTGAGGTCAAATAAAATCAGCAGGGGCTAAAATAATACTGTCCTTGTCTCGGCCTTGGATTTGGCCAAACTATCTTCTCCCCCTTTCCCTTCTTGGCTCCAGGAAGGGAGCTGGGAGCTCTTCAGGCTGCAAACTCTGTTTTCTCACAGTAAGGTAAGATTTTGATCCCAAATTCAAGCACTTAATGTGCAGATGGATGCTTCTGCTGACTTTCCAGCTTTTTCGGGAGCAAGGTGAGCCCCAACCTGTGCTGCTGTGTAGGAATTTAGCTCCTGAAACACTCGGCAGGTTATTGAAGCTGTTGTCTCTGCACAAGTCCATAGTGTCATCCGGGAGTGAGTCAAAGGTACCAACTTACCTTCCACAAACCTTTTGAGCCTCCATCCCCATACCAGTTATGAAACTGGTTTTGATCAAGTTTGATTATCAGCACTGCATAGCTGCCAGAAAGCATCAGAAGCTGGATTTGCACAACATCACTCAAGAAGTACTAGATGAAGGGGTGACACACATTGGGAACAGCTGGTGCTTTCAAGAGCTTGTGGTAGCTCTGCTGTATTGCTGCTTCTGTAAGTCATCCTGCTTCAAACTCAAAGGATTGCTTATATAGATAAATATATTTTTACATCTGTGCTGCAGCCACATGCTGTGAACACTTCCCATATTGCAAGGGAAATAACTGCAGGTCATTCCTAGCAGCTTAATATGAAAATTGTTCTCAGGGTCACCCAGAGCAGCTTCTGTGGTACAAAGGGTTTTGTGGGTGACCTTGAGGGTGACCTTGAGGGCTTTGGTGCACTGGTGATAATGTGCCATTCCACAGCTTGGCTGGTTTTAAATGCAGAGAGAGTTTAGGGTTGAGCCATCCAAGCAGCACCTGGACCCCATTGCTCACTGAGGAGCTCCATCAGTGCTTGTAGGAAGAGAGCTGCCCCAGCAAATGGTGGGCAGAGTGAGCTGCTTATCTTCAAGCCTGCAAAAGGTGATGTTTTGCTGTCTTTAGGGCTTTTTCTTTCTCTTTTTGAGTGTGTGTTTCTACAGGGATGCATCAAGGTGACTTGAAGTGGAAGGGAGCTGCTGCAAGTCCCAGGTTCTTGGTTATTCCAATTCTAGTTTGTGCCGTGGTTTCCTCTGTGATTTTGGAGAAGACAGTGTGGAGATTAGAGACAAGCACTGGGAGAAAATGTAGATTTAAGAGATGAGCTTTGTGCTTGGCCTCAAGGGAGCAAGGTTTGTCCTGCCCTGTGGGCCAGACCAAGGCAAGTGTTTTTTTTCCCAGCCCTAAAATGGCTCTGGGATGAGCAATCCCTGCAATCCCCAAAGCAGAGGTGCCCCAAAGGTATGGATTGGATACCCATGTTTAGGGGTGTGCTCTGTCTGCAAAGTGGTGAGGCAGCCGAACCCACTACAGCAGCAGGTCCATCTGTGCTCGGTGTGAAAGCAGGAGGTGGAGCTGACACGATGCCTCTGTTCTTACCTGGTGTGAAGTGACAGTGCCTGCCCCTCATGGCTGTGCTTTGGAGAAAGGTCAGGCTTTTATTGGGAGTGTCTAAGGTTTATTTGTGAGCTGTGTGCAAAATACTGCAGGACTTAGATCCAGATACCAAGCCCATCATAAGCAATAGGTGTTACAGTTTCCCTGTTATAAATATCTGCCATTTTTATTTTCCACTGCGGCCAGAGGAGCTGTGTGTAGCCCTTGTCTACCTCATGAATGACAGGCTAGTTTTTAGGAACAGCACATCCCTCCTTTCTTACTCTCCAGAGTAAAATCAAGAGGGCCTGATTTTCTTCCCTCTGCTGCAGCTTAGGCTTTTGGCATCTGCTCCTCTCTCTCATCTGTGGTGGAATGAATTAATAGACAATAAAATGAGACAAATCTGCTGGATCTGTAAATCTTGAATTTGAGCACTGCAGTACGAGACTGACTGGAAGCTCTGCTGCTTCCGACATTCAAAATGAATTTGTTGCCTCGCTGTGCAGCGCTCTGCTCTCTCACAGTTCTTGGCCATATGAAATGATGTGCTGTTGATTTATGGGCCATCAGGTAAATTTTTTTTTTTGTAGCAGGAACTGCTCTTTCATAGATTATCATTGAGTGACTGTGGTGTCTGCAGAGGTTTCAGAGTGTCTGTGAATAATTTGGAGACCAGAAGATGTTTTAGGAGCTGTGAGGGAGGAACAGTATTTGAATGTCAGCTGTTTTTTTTGTTGTTGTTTTTAAAAACATTTACTGAGCTGTGGTTGAACTCGTTCTTCCCAAATGCTTCAAGCTCATGTGATTGGGGTTTTTTCCTGAGTTTTGAAGCAGCCAGGACAATCCTTACCCTGCTGAAAAGGAGTGGTGGGAAGAAAGGCTTCCTCCTTCCTGTAAATGCATTTGAATGCTAATGATGAACTGACTTGGACAGGATGAAATCAGTCATGTCCAGAGATGGGTAAAATCTGCTCAAGTCTCTTTTCTCCATCTCCTCAGAGCAATTTGAATGCATCAAGGTGCTTTTTGTAACCAAAGAGCAGACAAAAAATACTACCAGCCTTGCACTCAGCTTTTTTGCTTTACTGGAGTGTCCAGGTACGTGGCTGAATATTCTAGCACTGCCGTTGTATGAGACATTCTCCACCAAACTAAACCTTTCCTGACCATGACTTTTACATGCAAGTTACATATGGGATGTCTCAGGCAATCCTTTGCAGTAAAGAAGGTTGTGGATGTGCCAGGGAGCCTCACAGCCCGTGAGAGGGAAGGAATTTGCCCTCCCACAGGCACACGAGGCTCATAGTGAGTTGCCTCTGCTTGCATTGCAGAAGACTGGAACAAAAGCAAAGGCTAAAGCCCAAGGCAAAATGGCAAATGGTTTCAGCTTATTGCTGCTGTTAAAAAATGTATGCAGTCGTGGGTCTGGGTAGGTGATGAAAATTATTATGGTTTGGAGGGGACCCTGGAGGAAAAGCTTAGGGATTGGTGGATTTTAGCTTAAAGGGGAAAGAAATAAGAAGCTGTGATGTTGATACATATCCTAACTGGCTTGTCTCATGGTACAGGAATGAGGGGATACTCCCTGAAAGCAATCTGCAAATACAAACTTTAAACTCATAAAGGATATATTATGGGCATTTTTTTTTTATTATGTGAAATGGGGCAGTGGAGTTCACTGACAGCAGATACAGGCGACAGCAGGTTCTGTGGTGCCCAAACAGAAGTTATGTATAGGGACAAGAACTGAGGACAATACCCAGCCCTTGTGTGAAAGTGGAAACATATGATGAAGGGGTTGGAAGTCTCCTGCTTCAGGACATAACTAATGAGAACAGGGAATGAGTTTCTTTGTACAGCAAACTAAACCACCTGGGTCTGATGTTCTGGCACCTATGTCTGGGACTGAGCTGTATAGGGCCATGCCAGCCAAGGACGAGGACCTGCCTCTGATCAGTGTCCTGTCCAAAATGTGCTGGTGTGATGCTCTTTGATGGGAATGGCTCCTTCTTCACCACTGAGCACTGGCATGTCCTTCTGGGGCTTGACTGCATGCAGGGGAAATTGGAAATGTGATTTTAATGACGTGGTTTGAATAGCACTAGGCTGGTGAGGCTGTAATATAACCACAAGCTGGGGACAATCCCTGTTGGGGAAAGTTATGCTTGCCTTATCAGCTCAAGTGCAGAAACTTTTAGTGGTATTTTGTTGACTATCTGGTTGATACCCACCCAAGCGAGTGATTGCAATGTGGAAAAATGCAGCAAATATGGCATTTCAAAAGAAGGACCATATGAAATAAAAGAATTTATTGCTATATTACAGAACAAAGGAAAAAATATGTTTTTCCTTTCAGAAATGAACATTATATATATTGTGATGGAATACTGTGATGGTGAAGATTTAATGAAGAGGATAAATATGCAGCATGGAGTTCTGTTTGATGAGGACCAGGTGAAAGAAGTTATCTTTTGAGGAAAAAAACATATTATGTAAACCAGATGATTTGAATTATCTAGTACTAGCTACTGTTTCTTTTCTGGCCTGTTACAATCACTGAATGTTTTAATGAAACTTCTGTAATGTTAATGATAGTTTAGTGTTTGCTTCTTACATTACTTTAAGATCTTAATTTATTAGCTATATTTTTTATTTCATTTTTATCCCCCCTCCCTCCCATTGCTCCCTCCACTGTGGATACACTTTTTCTTTGGATTAGCAGTATATCTACTAAGCCATAAAGGCTTTCTTTAACTGGTGTTTTAGAATTAGGAGGGGATATATAATATACAAATTCTCCATTTGTTTATGCTCTTTACATCATGGCATTTCCTGCTTTATGCTGGAGTCAATGGTAAAACTCCCATTCATTTCATTTGTGTCAAGACTTCTCTGATGCTATTTAAAATGTTAAACCACCACAGAGAAACAAGCCCAAACACCTCACTGCTTTTGGATCACATTCACATATATTTTATTTTGTTAATATGTGAGTATGATAGGTATTACAATTCATAAAAACAGAATTTCCTGCTATTCCTTTTATTTTATTTTTTATTTTTATTTTTTACTAACTCTTATCTTTCTGAAGGAAATTTTCTCTTTTATATTGGACTTAATATACTGAACTCAGGTTAATCAATCATGCATAGTCTTCTACTACTGCAGGTACAATGAAAATCTACCTAGAAACTAGATGGCTAGTATCCAACCAGTTAAAGAAAATATTCTCTAAACCTAAAAGTGGGAAAAAATAAAAGTAGTATTGTGACTTTTATTTTTGCTTTAGTAGTAATAAAAGAACTGCTTAAGTGTAGAAGTCAGATGAATGTGAATTACTGCTTTTAAAATAATGAATTTTAAAATCCTATTGGGAGTCATACAGAGGTAGAGAGAACATGAGAGAAAACAGGGGACTAAACTGTAGATCATGAAAACACAAAGGAGAGAACAAACGCACAAAAACATCTTGCCAACAACAGAGAGTAATACATGTCCAAAGAAAGGCAAAGGAAGTACAGACAGAAGAATGGATTATAGAAACTGAAAATACAGCTGCCAATCAAGAAGGGAAATCAATTTCCCCAATTTAACATAACATCCTTAAAGTTCCTTTATATTTTCAGATGTGTGATTAAGAAAGTCTCATTTGTGGCATCAGCCCTATTCAGGAAATCATCTGCTTAATGTGAAGTATGACTAAATAGAAGATTATTACTTGAATCTAAGTCTTTCATGACTATCAATTTTCCTAAATAGTGAAGCATATAAGTACATTGTACTTTTGTTTCTGAATTAAGTCCAAAAGGCCCTTATCCAAGAAAACATATGTGTATATGAAGTTAAATATATGTTGAGCTGCACTGGGTCAAGAATCTTTTGAGCAACCTGTGTGTTTACTTACTATGTGAGTAAGTTTTGTAGCTTCTTTCTTTCACCATATTTCAGTATTTCATCCTTTTTTTCTGTTGTTGGGTTTTTGTTTTATTTTGGTTTGTTTTTTTTTCTGGATCACATTTGGTAAGACTACAAATACAATAACTGGGTGGTATGCCTTCCACCACTGAGGACTAAGACACTTCCCAGTTAGGTTTATTTGAACTCACTCATTCCAAATAAAGGTCTAGTATTCTTACTGTCCTTTGACTTGACTTCAGTTCTAGTTCAAGTCCTGGTGCTGTCACACTTTGTGACAGCTTGGTGAGGATAAGGAGAGTGGAGCAGGTAAGTATTTCCATTTGGTTTTGTGATAGCACTAAAAAAGGAAAAGAAATGGCTATGACATTAATTTAAAAGTATCTGAAATGATTTTTAAATCAATTATATTGTATATGCTCTACATGTTTTAGATTTTGTTATCTTTATTTTATATATTTCAGTAAGGTGCTCCATTGGACATTAGAATCATACATATTTTATAGATATTTGTTCCCTTTATCTTTCACAACAGATTCTGAATTGATTTGTGCAGATCTCCTTGGACCTGAAGCTCCGACATGTTTCATTTTCACATATCAGTTTTGATTTTGCTTGCAGAATATTTTTGTTTTCAATAATGGAAAGGTAACAAAGCTTGGGGACTTGGGTATAGCAAGGCAGTTGGACCAGTAAACACCTTTTTAATTAATCTGTGACCTACACCAAATAGGACTGTTTCTGAATGTTCAGAATGCAACCTGAATGTGCATATTGTTTGTGGATTGTGCTTGTTCAAGAGGTCTGAGTTACAAGGGGTCTGGTACTACTTTCTTTTCTGTTACCCTAAAACATGGCATCCAGCATGAAACCACAGAGATGTATCTAGGACTTCTGTTACATACAGGACATAGGGTGGGGAAGCCTCAATCTTTCCCTATTCTCTATGAAACTGATATAAAGAGATTCTGGAAGCACAGCTCCTGCTCTTGCAGCCATTGATAATCACTTCTAGTGCCTCATAAAAGAGAAAGTGAGGAGTGTTAAAAACATAGGCAAGAGTGTAAGAACAGTTTGTACAAATTTTTTTAGTATGTCCTCTCAAACTGTGTCTACATTATTTTTTTTTAGAAGGGGCCACCTCCCTGGGCCCAAGAGTAAATGGCAATGTACTGCATGCATTGCATCTGTATGGCAAAACTTTCCTCTCCCAAAGAGGATGTCCTTATCTTTACGGACTTCAGGAACAAGGTTGACCTATCCTGCAAAATGGCCAGGTGTTTTTGGCCAAAACATGCCAGGAGCATGCTAACAACACGGCAATGCTTACATTTGGTCTCTTTCTGAGATGCTTGATTATCTTTGACTATGGCAGGGTATTGTGGCAAAGAAGTTCTACAATTTATTTAGGTGTTGTGTGGAAAGGTATTGAGTCATGGTCTATAACTCTTCGGCCAGAGCTGGCCAACTAATCTCTTATGCATCTAACTGCTGGTCCATCAAAAACATCTTGCTCCGAGTCAGAGGTAAGAATGTTGTGGGGGACTGTATCAAAGGCTTTAGAAAAGCCCGGATACATAACATTCATTGTTCTTCCTTTGTCCACAGATGCAGCCACTCCATTGTAGAAGGCCACTAGGTTAGTCAGGCACAATTTGCCCTTGGTGAAGCTATGTTGACTGTGTCTAATGCCCTCCCTGTCTTCCATATTTTTTCCAACATATCTTTCAGGAGGTTCTGCTCCATGATTGTACCAGCCACAGAGATGTGTCTGCCTGGTTGATAGTTCCCAGGTTCCTCCTTTTTGCCCTTTTTAAAAATACGCATAAGGTTTTCCTGCACATATTTCACAGGTGTTTCCCTGTTGGTTGCCTTCCTTCAGATGCCCCTGTCTGTTCTCTCTTGTTCAAAACTCCATCTCCTTCACCTATTAAACCTAGTTTAAAGCTCTCTGTATAAGTCTGGATGGCTAAGAAATTACTTGGGGATGCTAGGGAAAGCCCCATCTCCTGGGAAGCTCAGGCTGCTTCTGAGCAGTCATTTCCCACTGAACTTCCCTGGGCAGCTCTTCAAGAACTAGTGAAAGTGGTTTGAAAGTCCAAATACTAGCTCTTAGACAGTGGGATGACCACTCCAGATGCATGGAGGCTTCAGGTGACCCCAAATCCCTCAACATCAGTTTCAGCTGGGCTGCTAGAGAAGGCGCAGCAAGGCAGGAAATGGGCATTGTTGGGAAGGGGCAAGGATGGCGAGGACAGGCTTGGAAATCCTGTGGCTGTGGCTTTGCATCTCTGTGGCTTTGCATCTGAGCAGCTTTTGGGCTGAAAGCTTTAAATTAAGCCATCCCATAATGCAGGTTTGAAGACAGACAGTGACAATGTGGGGAGGCTGAAATGGTTTCCAATTAGGCACCACCAAGCAGCAATGGGAGCTGTGGTGAATATATCTGCATCAGTTTCAAATTAACCAGGCAAAGCAGAGAAATTAAGCCTGCTCTATTGTAAAAAGATAGTGTTTCTCTTCTACTCTGATGTAAAAGCCTGTTCTTCTGTTTCCTACCTCTTCAGGGGCAACAGCTGAGGCTCCCCACCCACCCTGTGGATATCACAGGAGAGTCTGATTTCTTCATTTGAGCTGCTGCCATGAACACAGTTATTACCTGCAGATGTGTGTGTGCAAGCACAGGCTCTGGGGGGATGGAGGGGAGAAGCTGGCTTTGCGGGGCTGAGGAGAGCTGCCTAAACAGCAAGATTTCCTGGAAGGAGGCAGCACATACTGTGAATTGGTTCTGTTCCCAGAGCATCTTACCTCACAAGTGATTAGCTGTTAATTATTATGCTATAAATTACTTAATAAATGAGTATTCTTCACAGCACCATTTGTATCACATGACATCTGCTAAGCTGTATGAAATACACATAATTACTGTCACAGAAATGTAATTATAGCTCTTTCCCACCAAATTCTTGTGTAGCCACCAGCTGTGGCGTGGGCACTTGGTCCAGGGCACTGTGCAGGCAGTGCCACCAGGCACCACCAGCCGCCTCATCCTCACCTTCAAGCTTGGTTTCAGCTTTCCAGTGAATGTCAAGATTCAACCTATAGAAGGCAAAAAAGCTGTTCCTAGATGTACACTGCCTATGATTCAGCCTTGGTGTCATGCTGAAAAGCACTCCGAGGATAATTTTAAGCTCTCCAAAATCAGCTTTAAAAAAAAAAAATCTACTAAACATACTGATTTTACTCAGTTTTGTTTATAAACATTTTTGTTTTATAAGGTTTTAACAGTTAAAACTCCAAGGAAGAGTGCATTCTCCTGCTGGGGTACTTCAGTTCAAGATGTTTTTCCAGTGACCTAACTTTGTTTATGGCCCTGCAGAGGGAGAGGTGGAGTCTCTGAGATCATCAAAATACTTGTGCTGGTATGTGCATTTTAAGACCTGCCCTCGAAAATATTCAGCTTAGCTGTGGCTTAACCTGTTTTGGGCATTTGAACTTTAATTTTTCCCTCTAGTTCTTGTTGGTCTGATTTGTGGTAACTGGCCATGGGACCATGTAATTGTGGGTTTGGTTGTTTTCAGCTAGTTTGAGGGACGTGCAGTGGTTTAGGCTTGCTCAGAGGTGGAAGGGGAAACAGCAATGGAAAGTGTATCAGGAAAACATCTGCACATGTCTGCATAAGTGCAACAGCTTAAACTTATTTAGGAGGTTTTCTAATGTACTGAGCCAAAGTGCCTTTCTTAAGGGCAGGCAGCACATGTGAAAGATAAACTGTAATAATGATGTGTTTGATAATGCTAATTGTAGTAGGATTTTTGTCTTAGCTTCTGCAATTAAGCTACATCGTCACAGTGATGATGGGCAATTTTATTCTAGGATTTCCATATTCCTCTGTATGTCTCTCAGACCTTGTCACGCTCACCTCCTTTCCACTCTGGAGACAGATCATGGAAAAGACTTGACAGGGTTTCAAAGGTACAACCTGGGAGCACTTAAAATGATCAGATGTTATTTTTTTCGAAGGGGATAATGGCAGCTTTCTAGCAATTAAATCTCTTACACTGACTTCAGCCATCTGCTTTATCATGGAGAAGAAGCTGCATCTCAGCCAAGAGGCTGTCCTCCCGCTGCACACCAGAAACTTTTGCAAAGTGCTTCTTGTTGCTAGTTAAATTTGCTACATGATGCACAGCTTTAAAATCTGAGTATGATTGCTCTCTATTTCTCCCAACCATAGAAGAGGAAGAAAATAATCCCTTTTCTATTGTAATTGGTGGTGGGTAAACTATGCTACACTCACCCATACTTCATCTTCCTGTGGCCATGCTGGTTCTCACACAGCAAGACACACACCATCTTACACAGCATCTACCCATTGACAGGTTCTGGTGCAGGCTGCTTACATTTTTTTTTTTTCCATTTTAAGGAGAATGAAGGCACATGAGATAGAGGGATTTAGACGACTTGGGAAGGTTTCACCAGTGAAAAAAAACCAATCCACTGTAATGCTCTGCTTGCCTTCCTGTCACAGCTTCTTCATAGGTTGCAAGGGAGCAGGAAGCCATCAACCAGGATAAGTAAGTGCAAGATATTACAGTAGGGATTTCCTACATTGCTAGCAAGAGCTGCCCTGCCCCTCTGCTGGCTGAAAACAGCCTGGAAGATATTTCTAAATTGTTGGGTTTTTTTCCCCTAAAAGGTCCAGGCAACAGCATCCATGTAAGTGCATGCTGCTGACAGTGAAGCTGATGTGTCCATTTTTTTGAGTTTCCAAATCACACAGATACAGAGGCAAACCAAACAAGCCTGTAAACATTCCTCTGAACACAGCCCTGAGAAGCACTGTTCACATGTCTAATGCATCAAAATCATACAGAAGTAAGAGCAAGAACAAGCTACATGTTAGAAAACCCACAGGGTGTTAATGATGAAAATGGGTGCTAAATAACAGGGCTGTCACTGCAAAGCTCTTGAAGCGTTGAACCAGCTGCATGTGCCTGTTCTGCATACAAACAGCACTGGGATTTCTGCAGGATGCCTGGAAAAGTGTCTAACTTCCATAAAATTATGGGAATTCAGCTGTGCTCTGCATATCCTTCATACAGGATGGTGATGTGATGGTATAAAATAGGCAATACTGTATTATGTATGTGGCAAGCAGGACTGGATAAAGTCTTTCATCTTTGGGGGAGAAGGGTCCATCAGGTTTCAGAACCAGCATATCACTTGTTCACTGACCAATTTTAGAAGTGCAAACAGCAAAGCAGTAAAATGAATCAAAGCACTGTGCAACTTCTCTAACCATCCTGATCCTTCGAGCATAGAGAAGAGTAAGAAATTATATATTTATTTTTACAAGCTCAAAACATTCGTTCAGCAGGGCAATCAGCAGAGCTCTTATCTGAAGGAGCTGTTGTTCCTTCCAAGGGTTAGGCTTCAATTCTTTATTTCTTTTATGCTTGAAATATTGCAATACCAATTTTTGAGTGCCTGGTCCTCTGAAAAAGACCAAAACAATGCAGACACATTTTGAGGATGAAAAGGTATGAGGTGACATTGCTGGAAGTCACTATTTTCCTACAGACTTCATGAGAAAGGAGTTGTATTTAACCAGGGTGCTGGTGTGGATGGAATGCAACTGATTTCTCACTCAAGCAGGATGATGTACATCCTCAGCAGCACTTCTACAGCCTGTGTGCTTGCTCTGGTTTTGCATTCAGATGGACATAGCCTTAGCATGAAAATAGGCTGGACACAGAGGTCCTGCTCAAGCTCCTGTCACAGCTGGTGACAGGGCTTGAATATTCCACCAGGCTGGAATATTAGCAACTGGCTACCAGCCAGCACTAAAAATTCAAGTTACTGGCTGCCTGATTAACCACTATCAATACAGCCTGAAACAATGGCAGATGGCCATATGGTGAAATTAAAAACACAAACTCTTCCTTGGGTCCCTGCTGAGGGTTCATCTTTTTCTCAGAGTTAAAATCCCCATTGGCAGGGGCTGGATTTCAGGGCAGCAGCAGCATCGTTTGCATTTGTGTGGTGTTGGCACATCCTGCACTGAAGAAGGTCCCAGACCTGCTGTGCACCCAGGACTGGCTTTGCTGAAGGAGGAAGGAACCCTTGGCACACCAGATGGGAACATGCTGGCCGAGGAGAATTTTCCTTGGTGTTTTTTTGTTTTGTTTTGTTTCATTGGGTTTTGTTTGTTTGTTTTTCCTTCTTTTCCAATCTCTGTTATCACTGGAATATTTCATGCTTCCAGAAAAAAAATTGCAATATTCAGGATCAAAGCAATCCACAGCTCTCCTTCATTTCAGTCTTTTGTATCCTAGGGCTGTCCTAACCCAATAGTTGAGTTTTTATTGTGTCACATTTCACAATTGCTGACTGCAAACAGCCTGGCTAATCCTCTTGCTGCTGCCTTATCACTATTTTTTGTAATTCATTGTTTGTCTATTTTACTTTCATAGCTTCTAGGTTTTTTTCTTGTTTCCCCCACCCCCCAATTCTCAAACATTTGTGACTGCCCTCTGTGATTGAGCAACCTGGTAAGTGGTCACATACAAAGACAAGTAGGTAGTTAATATTGGGAGCCTGGTATTGGCAGTTGCTGCCACATTTTCTCCAGTTGGGAAAGAGGAAAAACTCGATATTCTCCAAAGTCAACAACAAAGAAAGATTTCCATTACTGATGGGAGTGGTGAAAGAGCGAAGAACCACTACATGATCCAGTCTCCCTGTGCACGGGATACAGATCAACACATGCATTTGCACATATGGTGAATACTAATCTCTGTGATTTAAGTGATGTTTACTTGACGATGTCTGCCCAACATGGCGTACAAGTCCTCGTGACAAGGTCTTTTTCTAGGGCGTGGCTTGCAGCTGCTTCTTTTTCTTAATTAAAACTACACAAAACATTAGTTTTGAATTCTCTAGCCCTTGCCATGCACTCAGAAATGGGGGTCAAGATAACAGTAAAAGGTCATCATCTCTTTGTTTAGAGAAAGACAGATTGCACCGTGCTGACACTCTGCTACAAGGATGCTATCCCACATGAGCATGTGCCTTCGTGGCAGGAGAAGCGTGTTGTTTCTGCTACCTGTCAGTCAAAGCAGCAATATCAAATAGCTCGACTAGCCAAGATTTTTTTTTTTTTTGCTGTTAACAACACTTTAAATTTTGAATAAATGGTCAAGGTTTAGCGTCAGGACTGTTTGCTAGACCTCTCTATTAATCCCTCTCCCTTCCCAAAAAGGAAGAGAAAGGGAATAAGGGAGAGAGACTTATGAATTAGAAAACTAAAACAGCTTTAATGAAACAATAATAATAAAATGGAATAGATACAATTATGTATACAAAAGCTGTTTTGAACCCAAACCCCCTGATGGTAATTACATCACCACTGATGCTGTGGAACAGGTACTGGGGAGGTCCCAGACGGGGCCCAGCAGCAGTCTGGAAATGGATTCAGGAATGCATGGATTGGGGTCCAAGGCAGAACAGACAAAGTCCTCCTCAGGTGCCAGCCATTGAAGAAGAGAAGTTGACCTTCATCATCCCTCAGCTTTATACTAAGTATGTATATGGGATGGAATACCTCACTGGTCAGTTTAGGGTCACGTGTCCTGTCCGTTCCTCCTCACATGTGTGGTCTTTTACTTTCTGCACCCCAATGTGGTACACAAAATCCAGCAGTGACCTTGGGCTGCACACCAGTCCTTGGTAGTAACTCCAAACATTGACTATTATCACTGCCAGAAGCAGATGATGTCTGTGAAAATCAGGCTGCTAACTTCAGACAGTGAATTTACTTAGAGGAGACTGAGCTGAGAAGTAAAATCACTGAACAGAATTAGTTCTGCTCTAACTCAAACCAGGACATGAAGATTTAATAATCCCTCTCAGTGGCTAAAAGTTCCTGTGTGTATGTAGTAGGCAGTGTTCATTTGTCTGCTTGTCACTTTTAGCACGGGACTGTAGATATTTGCATAGAGGTGGAGCAGATTGTTTTTGTGTTTGGGGATTATGCACATACATGTTTACAGGAACTATGCCTACGAGAACAAGATTAACCCCAATTTATTTTGGTGCAATTGGTTTAAAAAGACATGAAATTACTGCCAAATGTCAAAACTGAATGGTGTTTCTTTTTGGTGGGACACATCAGCTGAGCATACTTGCTCTCATGACATACTCTTCAACACAGCATAGCTGAGCGGTTCACCGGGACAGTCCTGCATGGCCTGCTGTTGCTGCTCTTCATCAACTGCCCTTGAATCTCTCGGGCATGAGGAGACAACTGCTAAGTGGCCAAAGTTACACCTAGGGCTTCCCAAACAGCTGTCCCCATTCAACCCATTAATTCTGATTTTTTTGAGTTCTTTCAATCAGGGCTATGAGATACTCCTGAAGTTGTTCCCAGCCAGGGTGCAGCCCAAGGTTATTTAACCCTCTTGCCCACTGCAGTAAAGTCTGGTCTTCTGGAAGTAATGCCTCAGAGGGATGTTGGTCCTTTTAAACTGCTGTAGCTTTCAGCTGAAGCCTGTGGGAAGCAACGATCAACCACCTAATTCTTTCCTGGGAGCATGGATTTGTTTTGGCTAAAAGATGCTAATAAGTTTTGGAGGTAAGTTACCAACAGCATGATAGCCTTAAAACTTTCTGTCATCAGTGTCTTGTCATCTGTCATACTGTTCAGCTGTATTTCAGGGCACCTTGAGCCACAGTCACTGCATTTAAGGGGATGCCTGCAGAAAGCCTCAGCCAAATATTGGGGATTTTCTACTTCCATCAATTCTGGTACTCTTTTTGTAAGCTGTTAGAATAGTTTGTGTGACTATTGGAAGGTCTTTGGCAAAATACTTCCACCCTCTATCCTGCCCTACGTTTTTATATATGCCCTGCTAACCATGCTGAATCATTTGTTGGGGGGAGAGTGAGCTTTAGGTTTCTCCAAGATTTTCAAAGTGAAAACATTTTTCAAAGACTTGTTGTTCAACTACTCTCAGCTGCTTCACAAAGGGAGAATTTCTAGCGTTTCTGGATGTGTTAAGATTTCATGTCAAACTGAGGTGTTTGAAAAATAAACAAAACAACCAAACAAAAAATTAAATATAAAACCCTTTAGCTATGTATTTTAATTGTCAGCTTTTACATGATTGTCCTGTAGTCTTAAGGTCTTGCAGGTATCTTCTGATGTGTTCTTGCAAGTTTTAATTTTGCAATAAATTCTAGATTTCCCATGCCATGAAATCAAGAGAAAAACAAAGAGAGAACAGATATTCATGCTAAAATCCTTTCTGTAATTCAAACAGGAAATCAAATTAATTGACTGACAGGAATCACTCTGAGTTGACCCAAGAAGTAGGTTCCTCTTTAAGGAATTGGGGACCAGGAGCTGTATGGGAAAAGAGGTTCTGTTCAAAGCTCCAGCCTGCCATAAGCTTTCCTGTGTAAAGTAATAAGAAATAAATCTCCTGTTGGCATTAGCAGTACCAGTGGCTGGGAATAGGTAGATCAGCCCATCTTCTCACCTTAATGAATTCAGGTTACAGCACATTTTCAGTAAATTGAGAATGTGGTAACTGAAGAGCATTCAAGAATTTTTGCTTGATTATTTTACTTGGGAAGAGCATGGGTGAATAAAGAAGAGTCTTTTCTATCCCTTAAAGAACAACAGTAGCTTCTTTCATAGACTGCAGGAACTCCTTCCCTACCACTGGATGCTCAAGGCAGCTTACCAGGAAGTCATTAATACTTCCTAAAATTCACTGGGGAAGCCACAGGTCTTAGCATGGCTGTGCTTGCAGCTGCCTGTCAGATTTGTTTGCTTCTTTTTGTGGTGTCTCTGTTGTGCTTGTGTCTCTTAGCTAGTATGTGCTTCCTGGGGACTGTATTTTTTTTATTATTTTCAAACTTTGGATGTCTGAAGAGGAAAACTTGTTTTTAGTAATCAGTTGCAAAAGTTGCATGTATTTAATCAATGTGGAACTGTGTCCTGTAAGCTGCTGCTTAGCTGGGGGAATAATGTTTCCTATGAATCCCTGTAAGCTTTCAAGCTAGTAACTTTGCATGGTTATTTTCTTTTATTAAGGAAATTCTCAACTCAATCATGAGCAACCAACCATCAACATACTCTTTTTTTCCTCTGTGTTAACTCTTCTCAAACATATTTATTCTGTTACAGCTTAAATTGTCTTATCAGATGACCCTTATATACTGCTTTGCCTGCCTCCTATAGAAGACCCCTTTATTATCTTTGCTTTATTCGAAGCACTGAACAAATTCCTTTGTAATTGTTGCTGTCTGATCTTTGTCCTGGAGAAACAGACTTAATTTTTCAAAATAATGATCTCTGCAGCCTTACCTAGCTATCAAATATTACTATTGACTATCTTATCAGACTAATTATGCCAATTATACCTGCTTCATTAAATATTTAAAAATTAATATTAGGTCTAGTCTAGTTTATAAGAGACAAAGGCAAGAGTGAAATCTATGATCTCATTCTTCTGGGTGCAGTTCTTTCAGCAATCTGAAACAGTGAATTGTTGATACAGGAAGATAAATGCTGTACCCCTTTTTTTATCAATTTTCTGTTTCTTTTATCAAATCTGTGCCTTATCTCACTCCTGAGTTATCAGATTTGCTTGAATAATTGAAGCTTCTCCCAAATTTAATTTCCCCTTCTCAGAAGTCCTACAACTATTAAAAATAAATAAAATAAATCTTTTTACAGAGTCTGTTTTAGCCAAGGAACACATACTGAGTTCAGGTATTAACAACTCGGCAACTATGCCCTTGAACACAAAATGCTCATCTTCAAATTGATCAGTAACCTCAAAAAGAGCATTTTAAGGTAATATGGCAAATCCTCATTTCTTCTATTAAAGGAAATACATTGGTACAAATTTCCTGCAAAAATGGTTGTTGGCCTTTCCTAACAGTAAACTTGATGAAATGAGTTCTGTACATAGACTTTTTTCCATTCAAAGATCTTGCTTGTGAAGGGTGAGCTATTGTGAGCTATCTAGATCATCCTTGAGTAGGTTTTGTGGCTTTCTCTACATAAACCCTAGTGTGGCAAAAAGATGTGATTATACAGCTTGTGTTAAAAAAATGTCTAGATGCTGCTCAGTGAAATCCCACTAGTTTCCAATGTTGTTGAGTTCCTTCCTTTCACCTTTTGTTTCCATCTGCTCTGCTGGAGGGGGGAGCACTAATCTCCCTTGCTTGCCAAATACTTGCTTTGCCGAATCTTAAATTCTCATGTTCTACTTGTGACTGGAAGTGTATTCTTCTTGTCGTGCAACAATAGATCTGCTCATAGGGATCCAAGTAACAGGAGAAACAGGATTTATGAAGGACTGATAGCTTTCCTTCTGTGGCCCTTTAAAATTCTCACATACTTTTAATTGTTTCCAGATGGTTCTGGCAATTATTCCTGAACTGCTTCATTAAAAAAACCCCAAGCTTTCCCATGCTTTTCTTTAAAATATTATTGATGTTATTGCTGCTTTGCTCTTGATGTTAAAAAATTCTTCTAATTCTTTTCTGATTTATACTTACTGTGCAAGTACCTTTTATGCAGTGTTTTCCCTCTTCTCATGTATTTCACTTATTCCCCCCCATACCTATTGAAAGTTTCTGTACTGAAACTTTTATGTCCGATATTTGAGTGTTAGAAGTGAGTGGTTGGTGTATTTTATATTTGTTTGACATCTCACCAGTTCTTATGAATTTTGGAGACTGAAGCAAAGTTTCAGTGTGATTTGTTGTTTTCCTGAGCACTACTGTAATTGTGTCTTGTTCTTGCCTCTGAGTACATGAGGAGTAGGAAACTCAGAGGAAAAAATGCGGCTGTAGGCACTGAATGCGAGTTCTAGGTGCTTGCAGGCTTTCTTCATAATTAAATGTTTAAGCTGGCGATGACAAAATTAAAAACATGCTAACAGGTCTGTTAGGAAGCCTAAGCAGAAAGAATGCAGAGATCTTGTGTTTATCAAATACATTGCTGAACCTTTACACCACAGACTGGTTTCTACCTTAAGCATTTCCAGGCAATTCTAAGCGTTTCTCTGAATTCTTTTTCCTGTATCACCTCATCAATATTCACTCTCTCCCCACACACCAGCAAAGAGCTGTGTGTCCTCAGCTCCTGGTAATTGTCTTGCATGGCAATTTGATCTTCCAAGTACATGATTTCCTTACCACTAAAAGAAAGGATTTGAATCCTATCTCATGGCCTTAGTCTGGAGTCCAGTTCCTTGTTGCCAGCATTGGTGTATGACTAACATTTTTTCAGCTTTATGTTGTATTTGATGTACTTGGTATTAAAAACCTTTGTACTCATTACACTCAATCTTGCAGAAGAGTTTAAAACTTAAACTTTTTAAAGTGATACAGGAAAGAAAACCGTACCATATGCCATTTTCTAGGTAAGACAAGAGATTGGATAACTACAGGTAATCACAGTATCTCCTCAGATCTTGGCTTACTGTACCATCTCAGTGTACTTCCCTACTAGTGTCCCATAGTGGGCTTTTAATAAGGTGAACAAGCAAACTATGTGCAGAGTAGAAGGGATGGCAGCTGACCCAGTGTCTCAAGCACTGTCCCAGTGCTCATCCTGTCAGTGATATCAAGGGCAGACTCAGAGAGCCAGTGGACCTATGGAAAAGACATTTCTTTCCCTGAACTTGTACGTTCCCTTAGATAAACGATTGGAAGGCATTGCAAACTAGCAGTGCTCTGCTTCCATGCTACATACATCATCAGCCTGTAACACCCACGTCATCTTAATGGTGGATGTGAGCTCCTTGAAGGTCTGCCTTACATCTGTGGCTGCTAAAGGCAACCTTTGGTCCCATCATATTTGCACAGAAAGGGGCAGCTCACTGAGGCACTGTGACCTCTGCGTTGCAGTTCACAATCACTGGAGAAAATAGGTCCAAGGTATCTGGTGTTTCTGCTTGGCCAGTCAGGGCTGATTATGCTGTTATCTGTCATTGTAATGGATCCTACCAAGCTTCTCCTGTAGCTCATCAGCCCTGACCTTGGCACTCTGCAGTAGCATAATTGTGGTTGACATAAATACGTGTGATGTTCCCCATTGTATCAGTTAAGAATGTTTTTACAAGGAGTTTCTAATGCTGTACAAGTGTTTCTGAAATGATGTAACTTCTGCTTAAATCTCACTCTTTCTCTTGCAGGCTCGGAATGCAGAGCTTTAAATGTTTTATATTAACTGTTAAAGACACTCATAGAGATTTTATTAGATAAATCCTTTCTGCACAGTATTCCATCCAAGACAGTAGTTGGTTTACAGACAAAGGGGTATGTGCTCTGGGAATATATACTTAAAAATAAGAAAAGGAAGAGTGAAATTTAGTAGAATTTACTAGTGGATTAAAAAGAAAATAAACTATTTTGGTACGAAACAAAGCTAATGTCCTCTTTTTGCTAGAGGTTCTCTAAGCTTTAAATATGCAGCATCTTTAAGCATGATTTACCTTTTTCATGTTAGACCCATTTTCTTTACATTCCTTTGAGCAATCTGGATGTTTGTGCCAGCTCTCAAAACTGACAACTCTTGCACTGCTGAAGCTTCAAAGGAATCAGATGAACAATTTATTTTAATTTTTGATCCCCACCCCTCTATCACAGAGGTGAACTTTTTGCCATTACTGAAACTGGAGAATATAGTCTAGATATTAATACAAATAACAGAAATAAGAGAACCTTGATATATGCCCCGGCTTGTGAGAAACATGCTCTGTCTTTTAGTGACATAAACCAATTTTTTTAAATGGTTATAATTTTGTTACTGCTGACTTGTTGAATTCTATGAGAAAACTGCACCACATGATTTGAATGGCTTGATGGTTAAACTTTTAGCCAAGCCAAAAAATATGAGTTCAGGTGTTATGAGGAAGGACTATTATTAGTAAGGAACTCCTAGTGCTGGAATTATCTGGAAGACCATCTCTGAAAATGTAGTCTTTGTTCACTATGTTATCATTGTTCTTTCTGAGCTTCAAGATTTCTTGGGTGTTTTTTTCTTTGGGGTGGGGTGTTTTTTTTTTGCTTAGTTGAGGTACTAGTCACTAAATATCTCTCCAACATATCTGGAAGAATAGAGAGAAAACTGGTATGAAGATAAATAAAAATGTGTACAAAAGATTTATTGTAAATGAAACAATTCTGTGCAAATGTGTGCGTGGGGGGAAGGCTTCTGTGTTTTTAAAATCACCGCCTGACTTTGTAAAATGTGAAAACCACCAAATCGACTCTATGCAGTAACAGTCCACAAATAGTCCACTCAAACCAGTAATGTAATTGTCTTCAGTTTTTCATGTAGAGTGCAGCTCCAGTCTCTGAGGTTTCACGTTGGTTGTCTCTTAGTCAAGATCTTTTTAATACCTCCTAAGTAGGGAGGTAAAGAATGAATGAGCCAATAAAATGAAAATAGAGCTGCAGCAACATGAGGCCTGCCTCTGTTAGCTTCTCAGACCCTCAAGCATGTGATCCCCAGCCAGCACTGGGGGCCCTACCAGCCATGGAAACAGCTCTCTCTTCTTTACCCAGGCTGTAAAAATCAGGCACAGGGAGTTCCTCCAGGCGGAAGTGAGTTGCCAGTTTGTTCACCATTCTTTTCAGGGTGACAAATGCTGTGATGACTTGGAAGCTGAGGAAGAGGGCAAAGATGGTATGGACTGCTTGCTCCAGTGGCTGATTTTTCAGACCTTCTTTAAATAGCAAGAAGATAATGATAGGCAACTGCAGGAGGAGAGTCAGGAGCCAAAACCCAGCTAGTTCAGGCACCTATAATAGGGAGAGACTGTGTATTAAAAACAGGCTGTTGGAGATGAAAAAAATCCAAAATCTTGTGAAGAAACACATTTTTCTTGTTTTTCTAAAAGCCATCACATAATGTCAAATGGCAAAATGATGTGGCTTAATATTTCCATATACTGTGCTTTTAACCACACTTTTTTTTTCTGACAAGAGCTTTAGGAAACAAGGGCTCTCTTCTGAGGGAAAATTTCTTGGAATACACAGAACTATGTGGCAGCTAATGCCAAGCAAATAGAAGATGCAGACCATAACTTAAGCTGTTGAGGTGTTTATTTCCTTTAAATCTCTTAGAATAACTGGAAGATAATTTTATTTACATTAAACTCCAAAAAGCTCTCCTCCACAAACTAATACATACATGTAGTAACATACCTTCTCCTGCAGATTGCCCATGTATCCCAGGTAGAGTCGAATGACCTCTACTAGAGAGGCTACAATCATGATTGCAACCAGGATGAACTTGCAGTAATCTGACAAGGCCAGATACTAGTGGGGAAAAAGAAAGTAAAAGTTTCTGCTGTTCCATAACAAGGTATTTGTGATTAAATGCAGACACTGTATGGTATGCTACTGTAAGTGGGCAGTGATGTATTTGCTTTCAAATACTCTTGAACTCTCATTTTCAAGGAATTCCCAAATCTACTGTGTAACTGCAGCAAGCTCTATCTCGGTACCTGGAGGTATTTGATCAGAAACACGTTGTTTGCAAACCATCACTTTGCTTCACTCACCTTCAGATGGAGCATGACAACTGTGCAAATCCACCAAAATGGGAAATAATAAACATTGAAGTAGAGGGACATCTGCAGTGGTAAACTGGTGAGTATTTCATTACCTGTAGATAGAGAGAAATCTTTATCATTCCTAGTTTGTTCCATACTTCCCCTCCATAAATATGACAGAAAGATACTGCTCCATCTTAGCTTGAAGCAGGGCATTAGCACTCTTCCCAGTTAAATTAAACACTATGAAAAATACTTTTATATATCCAGAGAATAACTTCTTACCGTATCTTGTTACACCATTTCCTGGAATCTAATGCAACTTTGTTAACAGGACACAGAATTTTAATCACTTAGTTATGTACTCAAGTAGAGTGTCTGATTGTTGATTACCTGGTGACTTATGGCTTACTCCCCAATCTTTGACTGATAGGCTGAGCTCCAGTAGTGCTGTATACTGACACTGCAGAAAGAGTTAGTGCTTATTTCATTGCTCTAAGAGAATGGCCAAAGTTTAAATGAGTATATACTGGATTATAATTATTTTGTAGATGATCCTCCAGAGTAAGGGCTTACTGCTGGAGAGCAGGTTTGCACTGCCCACTTGTCATTTTCAATCTTATTTAAACAGATGTTTAGATGGAAGTGTTGCAAGAAGCTAGTAATTCTCCTAGTTCTTAAAAGCTAAAAAATTCAAATGTGTCAAACTAAAACTTACCCTTTAAAGTCTGTAGAGAACAAAATGCATTCATATGATGTGGAGAAAAGCAAATACCAAACTCTGACACATGCAGTAAATTCTCTATTTAGGAGGTCTATCGACCTACAAGATTAGACTTAAAATAAAGGAGATTTTTAAAGGGATTTCTAAGGGAATCATTCATTTTAATGGGTGAAATTTTACTGCCATAGCCTAGTTAACTGGTACTGCATCCACATTACTTCAATAACCAACAGTGTCCTTTCTCATGTCCACCCCAAATAAAGTCTGTATAGGCAAACCTTCCCTGAGCAAGTTTAGGCAGTACTCATTGTGACCTCCTGACTTGTAGTCAAGTCCTGTGCTCTTGTCTTATCACAATGGTGATACGTGAAAAATCAGTCAAAACAGTCACGTTGTCTCAGCCTCAAAAACACCTCTCTTTTGACATTGCCTTCTCTTTCTGTATCTTCCCACTCTCATACCTGTCTTTGTTCCATCCCAGTCTGGCATGCCTGTTTCCACTCCAGCCACATGCAGCCTGGCACAGTCTGTTCCAGAAGTCTCTTATGTCACTTGCAGAAGTATTCATGGTAGCTACTAGACTAGGTGGGAAGGGAGGAGGATTTGGGAACAGAACTGGTACAGGTCTTAAGGGTAGGGTGTGAGGGGTAGGGATTTGTTATACTGAAATAGAAGGTGCAAGACAACCAATATAAATATTTTTTAATAATTCAGTTTTTAAGTATCAAAGTTTTTTTACATCTGCAAAAGAATGAAAATCTCAAAGTTTCACTATCTACCTAAAATTGTCCCAGCTCTCCTAATGAATGAATCTCTTAAACACCAGGAGAATTTTGGAGGGCACTGATACACAAGTCTAAATCATTGGTTTATCTTTCAAAAAAAACATGACCATCTAATTATAGGTAACTATGTTTCTGACATATATGTACTGGATAAAAAATGTAATGGTTGATGGCAAAATTACTTAAAAACAGCGGAGCCAAGAGGTCCAATTTCAAGTGCGATGACATTGTTTTAGGTGTGTTAAATGTTTCCTTGACATAGCATTGGTATTTGTAACTTCTGCTCGAGTTTTAGAACTCTGTTTTGGGTGAATATTCAGCAATATAAGCCAATTCTAATTCATCTATCCTGAAATTCAACTAATGCTTATTTTCTGTCATTGCTAAAATTCACGGGGAAAAAACAAAACAAACAGATGAAATCCTGATCTCCAGGAAGTTAGTGCTCTATTTATAACTGATTTCAGTGGGTTGGATATTCACATAGGAGTTTTCATAACGGGAAATGGAAAAGAAATTACTAAAAATAGAGGCTATTCCTGGAGTTAGGAAAAGTATTTCCATGTGGTTTAATAAATNGGGAAAATCAACAACGGCAAGTGTAGAGCTCTGCACCTGGGAAAGAGCAACCCCAAGTGCCAGCACAGGTTGAGGATTGGTATGTCAGAGAGCAGTGTAGGGGAAAGGGACCTGGGGGTTCTGGTGGACAGCAGGATGATCATGAGCCAGCAATGTGCCCTTGTGGCCAAGGCCAATGGCATCTTAGGGTGTATTAGAAGGAGGGTGACTAGTAGGCTGAGAGAGGTTCTCCTACCCCTCTACTCTGTCCTTGTGAGGCCACATCAGGAACAGTGTGTCCAGTCCTGGGCCCCTCAGTTCAGGGAACTGCTTGAGAAAGTACAGCGCAGAGCCACAGAGGTGATCAAAGGAGGGGAACATCTCCCTTATGAGGAAAGGCTGANCATTGTTTTAGGTGTGTTAAATGTTTCCTTGACATAGCATTGGTATTTGTAACTTCTGCTCGAGTTTTAGAACTCTGTTTTGGGTGAATATTCAGCAATATAAGCCAATTCTAATTCATCTATCCTGAAATTCAACTAATGCTTATTTTCTGTCATTGCTAAAATTCACGGGGAAAAAACAAAACAAACAGATGAAATCCTGATCTCCAGGAAGTTAGTGCTCTATTTATAACTGATTTCAGTGGGTTGGATATTCACATAGGAGTTTTCATAACGGGAAATGGAAAAGAAATTACTAAAAATAGAGGCTATTCCTGGAGTTAGGAAAAGTATTTCCATGTGGTTTAATAAATGAAGAATTATTGTTAGCAGTATAACTACACAGAGAAAATTAGTACTCCTGTCTTAAAATGACTTTTTGATTAATTTTATCAGCTTAGAATGGATTTATCAGTTGAAACTAATAATTATTATATTAATATAATTAATATAGCCCACGTGTAGACACTGTTTATTTTCATGGCTATTCACTCTAAAGGTATGAAAAGCGGGCATGTTGGTCTGCAAGTTTCACTGGCAACACCATGAAGAACACTGGTCATTACGATAGACTTGGAAAATTAAAGAGATGGGGTCAGTGGGGCAGAGTCTAGTTGGCAGCCTGTATCTAGTGGAGTCCCTCAGGGGTCAGTACCATTCAACATACTCATGGATGATCTGGATGAGAGAACAGAGTGCACTGTCAGTAAGCTTGCTGATGACATGAAACTGGGAGGAGTGGCTGACACACCAGAAGGCTGTGCTGCCATTCAGAGACCTGGACAGGCTGGAGGACTGGGCAGGGAGAAATCTTGGGAAAATCAACAACGGCAAGTGTAGAGCTCTGCACCTGGGAAAGAGCAACCCCAAGTGCCAGCACAGGTTGAGGATTGGTATGTCAGAGAGCAGTGTAGGGGAAAGGGACCTGGGGGTTCTGGTGGACAGCAGGATGATCATGAGCCAGCAATGTGCCCTTGTGGCCAAGGCCAATGGCATCTTAGGGTGTATTAGAAGGAGGGTGACTAGTAGGCTGAGAGAGGTTCTCCTACCCCTCTACTCTGTCCTTGTGAGGCCACATCAGGAACAGTGTGTCCAGTCCTGGGCCCCTCAGTTCAGGGAACTGCTTGAGAAAGTACAGCGCAGAGCCACAGAGGTGATCAAGGGAGGGGAACATCTCCCTTATGAGGAAAGGCTGAAGGAGATGGGTCTCTTTAGCTTGGAGGAGACTGAGGGGTGACCTCATGAATGTTTATAAATATATAAAGGGTGAGTGTCAGGAGGACGGAGCCAAGCTCTTTCCAGTGATGGGACAAGGGGCAATGGATGTAAACTGGAACATTGGAGGTTCCATAAAAACATTAGGAGAAACTTTTTTACTGTGAGGGTGATGGAGCACTAGAACCAGAGAGGTTGTGGAGTCTCCTCTGGAGACTTTCAAAACCTGTATGACCTACTCTAGTTGATCCTGCTCTAGCAGGGGGGGTTGGACTAGATGATCTTTCGAGGTCCCTTCCAACCCCTACCATTCTGTGATTCTGTGAAAGACAGCATATTGCAAATGTTATGGTTTTGCTACCTAACTCTAGCTTAGTACACCTCTTCATGCTTTAAGCATCTGCTGTCTTAACTGCAGGGATATTGAGCTTAAAGCAACAGTTTGATTCTTTTATTTGTTCCATGTAACAGTAATTTCTATTTCGGGTACAGGTGTAACAATGGATTTTCTCTGCGGTACTTTATGCAAACCGGCTCACTAAGCTGTAAAGGTGGGTTCAGCGTGTTCTCTTACTTTTAAACCGAGACTGTTCCCTGTTCAGCATTTTCAGGAGGCCTGTCTCAGGCCTGGATCACGGCAGCAGTTGAATCGCAGGGCGACAGAGCAACCGCTCTAATCTTACCCCAGACACCGCCCACGAAGCCACAGTACATGGCTGACGGCGATACCAGACCTCAGCTAAAACTCATCTGTGCTTTGCACCGCGGGGCCCGCACCTCTGTCGCCGGGGTTACATTCCTGGGCCCCTTGAACGGGCGGAGACAGACGAGGCTCTGCAATCGGCACCTCAGCGGGCCCGCCTCGCTACGAGGTGCGGAAGCATCAGCCTCGGCGGAAAGCAGGACTCTGTGCGGGGGCCGATAACGGCGCGACGGCCGAGGACAACCCTCCGGTGCGAGAACGCGGCCCCTCCCCGGGGCA
>VWZY01012094.1:163318-184263 GCA_013399075.1 Chloroceryle aenea
AGGAGAGTTTTCCGAGCGAGATAGAGAGCTAAGAAATGTCTGATTGCTGGTACGATGTAAAAACATGTTTACTTGTGCTGCAAACACATCAAGGTGTATTCCCGCTTCTGTCGCTTTACATGTGCATGGGCGGAGGACAACATTTTGACTTGTCACGGTCACTTTGCAAATGTGCCAGAAAAGCAGGGGCCAGCCGGCAGGTCACCGCCAGCCCTTTAAAGCACAGTCCACAATGAGCGCAGCACGTGAGCGTTGACCAAACCTGCGCCCTTTGCCGTCAGAGGTGCTGGCGCGTGCCAGCCCCTGAGCGTCTTCCCTCAGCTCCTGCTTCATTGTCATTCTTTTCTAATTAGTAATGGTGGATTTTTCTCCTCTAGTCTCACAAGGGCAGAATTTGTGTTTTTATGAAAATTAGGCAATACTGGTCCAAGGAAAGAGTTGCAAGACTGACCGCCTGCTGTCAGGCTGAATCTGGGGGATTGATGATGACGGCTAGGGAGAGGGAGGTGTAAAATAAGGATGGATATTGACAGAGCTATTTTATTACTTGAGGTAAATATGAATGATTCTTGGTTTAGGATAGACTGAGATAAAACTAAACTAGAAAGTACCTTTTCCTCAGGGAAACCTGGCTGTGTCACTGTTGAGTTAAAAGCAGTGGTGAGATTACTACAGTCTTTATATTCTAGTTAGCTTTCGTCCCTTATAGGAGACCCTCATGGCACTATACAAAGTTTATAATGTAAATACAAGTTCTTCTTGTTCTTTTATTTGGAAAATGTAGTCCTGCTAAAAATGAAATCTTTTAACTAGCTTTTTCAGACCGTTAGGGCCTGATTCCTTCTGAGGAGAAAGGATGTCATTCTTAAATGTGCAGGAAATTATTTTCTGTGTGATCAGAATGGAAGAGCAGCTTGTGCTTTTTACTATGAAAGCTGGTAACATTTGTGATTTTACTGTACCTACTTTGACAAGACAACTCCCATCTCCTCCCCTCCCCACTCCCCCCATCATATTTAGCTGCTTCCCTGGGTGATCATTCTCTAGTATGACTTTCCAAACTCAATTATCTCTGACTAAATAATTTAAAGCCTAGTTTAAATTTAATTTCCTTCTGTCCCACTGGGAGAACTACAGAGAAAGATGGCTCAACAAGCAGGAGTTCTGAGAGATTCATTTGGCTTTCAAGATGATGACTGTTGTGATGTTGACAACAGATACTTTTCAAATAACTTCTCTGAACATGACTATGCCAGCAGGAGTCTGCATTAAAAAAAAACCACAACCAGAAGAACTTAAGAAGAAATTAAGAGAGAATTGTTTTTTTTAAAAATTGCAGCAGATTGAAAGGAGAGAGAATCAAAAATATTCCAGAATTTCAAGGGATGCCATGCACGTCCCTAATTTAGGCAGGGAAGGCAATGGGCTTTGTTGTGTAAGTGTTTCAAGAAAATAAAATTGTGAACACAGGAGAGGGTTATCCCTATTTTACAGGTAAGACAGAAAAGAAAAGTTGAGTCCTGTGAAAGGCTGTTTGCAGTTTGTGTTGAAACCTACAGGAAAAGGTAAGTAACTCAGCACATCCTGGACATAAGCAGACAAGTAAGTTGTGTGGTGAAAAACACTCCTTACAAAGAACCAAAACACAAGGTAAAAGAGGTCATGTAGCTTTTGTCATGCAAGATGTGTCTGTACAGCAGTCACCACAGCCCAGCAATGCTACCTGGTTTTCCTTTGAACTACGTAACTCGGGCTGGCTGGCAAGACAGATCTACAAGCAAATAATCTAGTAAATGTAAAAAGAGTAGTTTTTAGCTTTTTTGACCTGCTCTGTCTTAAACTGTGAGGCTTCCCTCACAGCCAGGTGCCTGTGCTAACCAGCATGTTTGGAGAGAGTAAAGCAGCACAAGCTGCAGTCATAGACATAGACGTTGTGTTGTGTCCTAGCCAGATGTAGACCTCAAAGCTCTGAGCTATGAGGGCATTAGAGGTATGCTGCTGTTTCCATAACAAAAATCTGCGAGTGGAAGCCTGATCATTAGCTAAATACCTAATAAATAATGAAATAACTTAAAGATCCCTTTTCTATTTGAGGAAGCATGAAAACCAGCATAAATGTTAGATAGATAGGTTCTGAACTTAAAAGAAGAGCAGTTTCTATTTATCTTACCAGTTACCAGTGGCTGCTGGAAGTGTATGACCTGTGAGACTCACTATAATGGTGACTTTTACACTATCTAGCAGATCTCACCATAAAGGTCTCCACTATAGACAGTGGCAAGATGATGAACCTGTGCAAGATTTCCAATGAGGTTGCCCAAAACCTCTTATTGCCTTGGTCCTGATTTGACTAATCACCTTTAAGTTAGGGAAACACTAGTCCCATACTCTCAGCTGGTTGGACACAAGGAACAGTCTTATATGAATTATTATATGAAAGTATGGCAGGGTTTTGGTTAAGTCAGATATTCATGGAAGTCCCTGGGTTTTTCATAGTATAGGCTGGTGGCCTGTAAAAATTCAGTTGTAAAGCTTTTCCTTTTGATTACTTTTTCAGAATGGAAGGATTTTTCCTGCACAATGATATGCCTTTTCCTGATGCCAGTGGTTTTGCCCAGGGGCCCTGATCTCTCAAATACTGTGTTCCCTGATTCTGAACACCTGTCAAGAATCCAGCCAGGTATCCTGCCAGCAGCTCTGTGGCAGTCAGCGGGGCTTCACAAAACTGGGCTCTGCTCATTCAGAACTGTAAAGCAATCCAGCTTAGCAGTCAGTGAAGTGTAAAACTGAGTAGTAGGTAAAGGCAAGGCCAGAGGAATGCAGACACCACAAGACGTGCGTGGATTTGCCGTGTGATCTCAATTTCCAAACTCAAGGTGTGTGAATCTGTGATATTTGGCAGCCTTATGTTTTCAGCAGATGGCCAAGCATACCACATGCCCCTACGAAATGAAACTGTGCACACTTCTCTTTAATATTTTTGTCTATACAGATGCTTAAAATATTCCTTGAATATTGAATATATGCTCTTTGTCTTTACTAATTCTGTTTAGTTTTCTTTGGACTGAGGCATACTTTTATTTTTGTCAAAGTAATGAACAGAATTCTGACTTTCTATAGGGAGGGAAACTCCAGGAGGAAAGTCCAGTTTTAAGGAGAAGAGAATCTTAAAACTTAAAGTATCAGAACTCCAGGGCATCTTCATTAATAAGTCAGAACTTCCTCTAACAGAAATATATAAGTCTATGCCATAAGGAGTAGAAGAAGGAAAGACATTTAACTGTTTATGTAACTGTAACAGTTACAATGACCATTTGTATAAACAAATTTCCTTTTTAATGCCGAGGCATTCTGTTACTGGATTTCTTTGTGTCTATCCACATATGAATGGTTAAGGTAGAAATAACCAGATTTCCAATTTTCTGTGCTTCAAAATAAGCTTCTGAAATGTAAAACCGAAAGAAATGGGCCCATAATTGCACAGCATGTAAAACAACTGTTTTATTTCTTTCCACATATTCTAGCTATAAATAAAACAAAAGTCTCTGAAAATCTGCCTGAAATATTTAAATCAGAGGAATATTGGATCTTTGTGTATCCACAGTAGTCCAACTAAGTTTGTAGACACTGGCTTGGCTCCCAGACCAAAGTTCCTGGGGATCTCTGGCAATAGCATGAAGCCATAAACACCAGATACAGTGTATCTAACAAAATTAAATATAATCATTTTTTTACAGATGGCATTTCAGAAACACAGAGTTCATTTAAATTGTGCCAGTTTATCTTTGCACCTGAATCACAATTGCTGCATTTCTGAATGTGCTGAAGTGGAATCACACAAATGTTTTCCCCGGCATGCCTGTGCCGCTGTCCCTTATGTGGCCATAAGCGTGAAGGCAACAGAAATTGCTCTCCTCCTTGCTTGCTCCTTAATATTTGCCCAGTGTTTTAGCAGAAGTTCTGTAAAATGTGTAAGAAGTGCTGGTGAGCTGAGGTATGTGCAGCAAGCAGAGGACAGGCTTGCTTCCTCCTGATGTCCTCAGAACGAAGTGACAGATTGGGAGTTTTAACAAATTACAAATGCCATGAAGACTCTAATGTGCATTTGAAAGGATCATGTTATTAGCTGTGACAGTGTCTGCCAGAACAATTTCACAGCTGTGCCCCTAGTTTGCAAAACCCCAGGACAATCTTTTCTCTGTGTCACTTGTACACTTGTTCCTGGTGTTCGTTTAACACCTACAGGGTATTTCTGTCTGGTAAACAGTTACTGTTGCTGATGAGACTTATCCCAGGCCGCCGTGTCAAGTATTACATATTGCTGCAGTCATTCCATGCATTAAATGTATCTTTGGCTATTTTAGTTTTAAGTATAACGACAGCAGGAAAAAGGGGGGGAAAAAGCGCTATTACTTGCTTCTGTGGACTGACTTTCTTCTTGATGTACTTGGTGTTTAGTCAGAACTGTTTGCTAGCTTGTTTTATTTTGTCAATCTGTAGTTTTGTGAAGCACACTGGGGAATCTCTTAAGGCTGGCACAGCTATTAAACAAGTTTTACAATTTGTGTTGCAAAAGTGCTCTGGATTTTTGTGATATGCAAGTAGGTTACTGTGAAGGGTTGGATTTTGAGCCCAGATGCTCAGCTGTGTGAAGATCCTTGATGTGCTTTTAAAGGGCTCTATGTGACCTGTCCAGTGCAGAGGCCCCTTACTTTTAAAAGGTGGATTTAGGATAGTGAGTGAACACTGCATTATAACACTACAAGCAGATTGGGTACCTGTTTTCGTTTGTCTGATGACAGACTGTCAGCAAAATTATGTCCTTCCTTAACTTCTAGTCCTTGCTGAGATTAAATTCTGCCCCAGTCACACCTGTAAGTCTGAGCAGCACTTGAGACTTATTCTTTCAGGAGGTACTCAGAGAAGTGGTGGGGACTCTCGATAATTCTTAGTAAATTGTGTTTTGTCTGGTGTGTGTTAGAATGGCTGCACTGTTCTCTTTGTGCAGAAATGTTCTCTGAGAATCCTGCTTTGGCTCTAGAGTCGGTTTGCAGACCTCTGCAGCTTGAGGGGTCTATGTCTGGGATGATCTTTATTGCAGAGGATCTGATGGCTTGAGTCTTGTTCTTATCTTTGCTTGCACAGGTAGGTGAGGTGATCTTTCCTGTGGTAATTTGGGTGTTTAAATATCACTTGTACAATCCAAACTAGTTAGGGAGGCTTCATCTCTATGGGGGGGTTCTCCCAGAAGGCTGTTCACAGCAAAAAAAAAAAAAAAAGCTTGCTGTATGTGTCAGTCCTCTAGTGATTACTAGTTGTCAAGTTATTTTGCTAAATCAAGGTGCCCAGCTGTTTGAAAATAGAACACTTTACAGAGATCAGAGCTCTTCTAGAGCTTGTTTTATGGGTCTGAGCTCCCATGGACAGTAAGGCTGTTTGTATTCCCTGGGCATCACACCAGGTGCTTTACCTCTATCCAGTGTAACTCTTGCAAAATGCTTCCTGGGATGTGTGCCCTGAGAGCACTGGTGCTTTCTCTTTTTATTGCAGAATCCAAAGATGGCACAGTATTTAAAAATCTACCTCCAAGGTGACATTCATCAGCATGATGGTCAACCCATGTACAAAGTCAGGGGTTATTTTGCTATTGCGTGCTGCTGGCAGTGCCCTGCTGGCTGTTCTGCACATCCTTTGCAATTAGTTCAAGCCCAAACCCCGAGTTATGCAGGAAGGCATTAGTAATGTGATCATTGAGAAAGAGGAAAAAAAACCCAACCAACCACTAGGCAAAGAGGAATGTTGTTTAGTTAAGAAATTAAAGATAGGGTTGTTTGGGTTTGATTTGTTTGTTTTGTTTTGTTTGTTTGTTTTTAGTTTCTAAATTCCTATTTGGGCAGTTACATGCCCAATTTCAAAATTTTAAATGCCTAATTTCAAAAGTGGAAGTGTGTCAAAACGTCAATGCGACTTAAGTGGGAGTGGCAGCAACACCCTGAATTGAGGTCAGATATTTGGATGCTAATATGCATTTGGGTGCCAAAATTTGGATTTCCAAACAAGAGCAAACTCTCCCTCTTCTTAAACCTTTGCTGAATGTAAATGTACATGTTTTACTGTCAGGTCCCCATCAGTGCGTTTTCTTTATCCATTCTTCATGTCCAGGATAACACTTTCCTCCTTGTGAGAGTAAAAGATTGAGAAAGGCAGAGTAAAAGATTGAGAAAGGCAGAGAGATTTGTGGGATTTCCAGGCAAAGAAAGATTAAGACAGAGAAGCAGAGCTCTGGTTCAGGGTCTTCAGCTTCAAACATTATGGGTTATGCTATTCTTCTGGGGATGTTAGTGCAACACCACTGCAATCTACAGTATCCCTCTATTGAGATGTGGAATTGGCTCCATGTTTGTTTTTGTTCCCTAATCTGTTAGCTTTAGGCTCTTTGCTGTGTTTCCAGACCAAGCAAAATTGGCTCAGGTTCTCATCAAGTAGGAAGAAGAAAGTGTGTTGTTACTCTCTGAAGATTCAAAGAGGGCTTAATTCTTCCTTTATTACAGTTATAATTATTTAAAACAGTTTTTTTTTTTTATTTGGGAGTACAGGTTGGCTACTTGTGCCATTGTACCTCATCCTCTGCTGTGATACTAATTGCTGTCAGAATATGGATGATCATTTTGAACTCTCCAGTTGGCTGTCTTTGAAATGTAAAATTTCTATTTATCATTTGAAGATGGCGTTTTTCATGTAACCAGAATTTATAAAGTGGTGCTTAACACTGAAGAGTCTAAAGGGATTTTTACTATAAGGATGTTGCTTAAAATCAAGGCATTCCTTTCCAGCCTGCTGCATTGTTCCCATTTGTGGTGGAGGAGGAAGGACTGAAGGATCAAATACAACTTGTTTGCTTGCCCTCTCTCTCCCAGAAATTCTTTATTACAGGACTCAATTAAGAGCATTTTTTTCCCTCAGACTCTGTCTACAAGGTTTTGCCTTCCTTTATGAAATACTGAATTTACAGCTGCAGGATTTATTACAACTGTGTTTTAAAACATTAAATGCTGATGCAGCAGCTCTAATCAGAAATGCGCCAAATTCGCTGTGCAGATGAAGTGTTGTTTGTAAACTGCAGCATCCACATCAAGAAGCAAATACAGACTGTGTTTATCCATGTTTAAAGGACAATCAGAGGTACCCATGAGAAAAGGTAGAATCTGCCATGAAGTGCCACTACACTGTGGTTTCTTTCTTCTGTAATTTGAATTTAGCACAACTTGGGCCAGATTTTTGCCTCTATAGTGTTACTGAGGTGCAGTATTTTAGTTGAGAGAGCAGACCTGTGCTTAGGTGTTATAGGCTTTGTGTTAACAGTGTGACGAGTTACATACTTTGCCATCACAATCGGTAGAAATAATTAAAATGGAAGGTGGAAATTGACAAAATTGATGTCTACTTGACTAGTGGATTTCTATTCAGCTAGTTGCATTTGCCTTTGAAAAATCATGAATATCCACTAAGTCTTGTCTGATGTAACCTGGCACATTTGTGACTCCCCTAAAATCTTCCATGTGAATCAACAAAGCCCCAGAGAAGGAATGCCATGCTCTGTCCCAAAACCAGGCAAACCATGTCCAAACCACACCTCTCCAAAGACAGAGACTATTCAGCATGCCTGGGCAAACCTATTCTGATGCTCAGCTCTCTGTATCCTTATGAAATGCCATCCTAATATCTATCCAAAGTCATGCTTTTTTTCAGTTAGTCCTTTACTTCTCATCCTACCCACCATGCATGTGTAGCATGTCTGTTTATGCTGGGTGTTTATCACAGTAGGTCTCCCCTGATTTCCTTGAGAGGAAATTTCCTTGAGAGGAAATCTAACAGGCAGAGACGGGAAAAGATTTAGGAGATGAATTCACTGGAAGAGTTTTGGTGTACCTTGCAAGTTATTCACTGCAGTAGCAGACAGCCCTCATTGATCATGCCTAAAGAACTTCTTCTTTCCTTGAACATTAAATGTGGCAACCTGCTGTACTAGGACTCAGGTTTGATATTGCTGTCCTTCAAGGATAATTAGGAATTTTCCAGCCCAGATTGACAGATGCCTTGAGAGATATGAGTATGGTTAACTCCATAAATACATATTGTGAAATCATGGGCAGTGTTCTAACTGTAATGTATTTTCCCCAAAGTAAAATATGCCTGAGGAAAAAAAATGAAAATAAATAACAACCCAAAAAAACTAAACCAAAACCCAAACCACAACAGAAAGAACTTGATGCCAAATGCAGAATGGAAGGAAATTCCTATAGGGCTGGAGTCTATCCACATTTTTTCTGAATGGTCTTTTCCTTTGAAGAATTAGATGAGGAGTTATTTCTCTTCATTTTATTATCCTCTAACTTCCAAACTCTTTTTCACTTTCCTAAAACACACTGGCATGTATCATGAGCACATATAACATTCCCTGGGTGACTTGTTACTGCTTCATAGTCACTGCAGGTGAATTTGTTCATAAAAAGGCAAGCAGCTACTTGAGACTGAGAGAGTAGAAATCAGTATTTGCTCCTGTGCCGAAAGTGGATTTCCTAGTATGTTATAGTATAAAGGAGATTATTTTTCTACAAAACTGTAAGATCAAAGAACCCTGGAGGTGAATTCAAGTAGTCCTCATAAATACTGTTTCTTATAAAAGTCTCAGTTATCATATGTGAAGGGCCTTTAACATCAGACCTGGGTTAGCTGGTTGAGTTTGCAAATTAGTCTTGAAAGTTGTTGGTACCTCCAACCTGATATTCTGCCTTGCCTCAAGGAGCCCTAGGTTATGAGCAACTGAAAAAATTGCTCGACAGTCCCTTCTTGTCAGCCTGTCCTTCTGCTGAAGGTCACATGTTGAGATTATTCCTGAATCCCAGTGACGCTTGCAAGAACGTCTGTCGACAGCAGACATGACGTAGTTTAGAGATTGCTCCAGCCTGCATGAGCAACTGGGCCTAGGATCTGACAGCTGTAGGCTAGAGGTACTTAAAGCTGCCTCATGCCGAGGGTGTGTTCTACATTTCCAGGATGGTCCCTCAGAGCCTTGACTGACAGCACTTTATTCCAGCCATTATGTCCCAGTGTATTCCGGTGAAGGGTAGAGTCAATCAACTGAATAACTTACCCTTCTGTTATTTCCATTCTGTTCTTAGTGTTTCTTTACTCTCCAAGAGTGGACTTCTGCTGGACATATATTTTAGAGAAGCTTTTTGCTGTATGCCTTTCAAAGGAGAGAAGTGCCAAGTTAAACTTCAGAATGTCACATTATCTGGTGGAGAAAGCTCATCAACTGGACTTTCCAGTGCAGTTGGGTAAAAAGCTGTAAATTCTTGGGTCTGACTTATTTTTGCTAAGAGTAGACAACTGGTGTAGCCACATTTTCAGTCCTATGCATGATAAGGACCCTGACAGCGCTAGGCGCTCTGCCCAAGTGGGTTAAAAAAGTGGTTTATTTTTTTCAGGTAAGGAAGAGCTTTAACTTTTCCCATGAAACAAGCCATAAAACTTCACTTCCACAGTGAGCTTTATCTGATGCAATGTAACTCCTGATGCAATGAGAGCTTGTTTCTTGTCCAGTCTTGATTTAACTGGGTTCAGCATGTGCTCAAGAGGCTTGCCAAGTCTAGGCTGAGAAATACTTTTCACATAGAAAGGGTGCATAAAGGATGATGACCACAAGAGTCTGTGTGACAGCAAAGGCTTCATCCTGTGCTCCCTTTGAGCTTCAGTTTGTCTTCCTTTGATGTTAGCAGGATGTAAAAATGTAGACTTTAGCTGAAGTAGGTTTTTTCATTCACAGAATTGTTTACTTGTTTTTTTGCCTCTTGCTACCTGCCCCTTTTTACCTATGTGTAAGCACTTTTCTAGTCCTGGAATTTAGAATACTCATGATCACAAACACGGTTCCACTTTGTCCTCCCGGTAATTATTCATCTTAATTATGACAATGGGTTATAATCAAGAAAGCAGTGGAATAAAAGGACTAATATGCCATGCAGAGGCAGCTTGATACTAGCTTGCAGAAGATACCTGAGACAGCACAAGTACATGGTGTGCCTCTACATTAACGTATGCTGGAGGCATTACTTACCTGGCATCAATCTCTGTGCTTTTGTAGTAATCTCTTGTGCACACTGCCAGTGTACTCCTAGTGGTTTGCCGGTGAACCAAGGCTGAAGTCAGGTAGGAGTTCTCCTGGTGGTTGACAGCTTGTGTTGTGAGCACAAGGCCCTCCAGCAGTTAGTGCACTGCTTAGGCATGTCTGTGACCCACAACTGATATAAGCCACATAGCTGGTAGATGCTATGCAGATAAAGTCAGAGAACTGTAACAAATCATGTCAAACCAACCCTCAAGCTTCCCCTCTTTATGCCATGCCAGGGGGCGTTGTAGATGCACCCAAAAAGCACCGTCCTGATCCAGCTATGCTTCTATGGGCACTAACAGTAGAGAGCATAGAGACATGCGCAAAGAAATAATTTAGACCAGATGCCAGCAAAAAAGGTCATGGATAACTCACTCCTGCTCCCTTCAATCTGCTCATTTGTCCAGGTGTGAATTTTCAACAACCTACCCCATAGCAGTGTGTCCATGCTAACCTGTCAAGCCACTTTCAAATAATACTTCCTCTCTTCTTTGTGGCAGTGGTGAGGGACTTCCTCAACCCCATGGTGAGAAGAGAAGAATCAAAATCAGTGGCTTTATTTTTGTTGTTTGGATGGAGTTTGTTCTGTCTTCTTGTAGCCCCAGGTAAATTTTCTGGTAAATGTTATGTGTTGGTGGCCTGAAAAAAACTCTGAGCACTGTGGGCTTTAAAACACAAGAGACAAAGCAGTTACTTAAGGTTTTGCTCCATGAGATAGTGAGTGAATTTTTCTCTCTGATCCTGTAACTTCGAAGAGGGGGGAAGGAAATAAAATTTGACTATTAAACAGTTCAATGCAGAAATTACTCAACATTTGTTTTCTGGGCTTGAAACCAGAAAATGGTTCTGCTCAGTTTTTCCACTATACCTAGAGATAGGGTGAAATGTCTACAGCCTTGAGAGAAAGCTAGTAAATTTGGCGAGTTACAAACCTCTACTGAGGCACAAGTCTCTGTCACTTGTGATCCCAAAACTCTTTTATACATGGTCATTTGGAGCACTGGTCTTTTCATCAGCTAGCCACAATCGTATACAAAGGTTACATAGGAAATTCATGTTGTTTTCCCATTTGATCTTACAGATCAACCTTGACAGTGTCTCAAAACAGGACAGCAAAATTGTTAGTGCCATAGAAATACAGTATTTTCCAGATAGTCAGCTGTGCAGGTCAGCACAGCTTCCTGGTTTGTAAAGGAATAATGCCAGGTTATACCAGCATAGACGTGGATATGACTATAATTTTAACCATAAATTCTGATGTACTTTATTGTCCTTCCTGTGGATTGTAGTGAGGACCCAGCAGACTCTACTTCTTTGATTTGTGCAAATAGGACCAGACTGAAATATGAAGCATTCTCATCTCTGCAGCTATTAAATTGATAGCAGTACAGTTTCTCAAGCAGTTTGTGGAGTTGACATTTTATGACATATTAGGATGCCTCTAAAACTCGGGACTGATATAACATCTGTAAAACATCTGTGTCTTGTCTGTTTTTTTTCCAGGTATCTTTCAGGAGGTGCCTTATTGTATAATATCTGTCATACGCCAGGCCAAAGGAGGAGAGCTGTTCATTCTAAGGTAAAATTCTGATCCTGTTGACAGCAGAGAAATTTGGTTGTTGGGAGACATATTTTTGACTGTCTTCTTACAACTGTTATCTACAGCATGCTTCATGGTTTGGTTTTTTTGAGCATATTCCTGAGCTTCATCAGTAAGAGGTGGTAATTTATACAGCTGGAGCCTAAATGAGCCTTTGGTAACTGGCTACAGTTACTATTTCTACTATTTCTACCTGTTCTGCGCCACTTCAGCCACCAATTGTCAATGTAACCAACAGATCCAGAGGGTGTTCGCTCTCTTTCTGGCAATATAGTTTAGCTTGGTTGGTGTGCAGGACAAGAAGCGTGCTGTTTTCCACACAGTATTAAGTTTGGGTTGTTTGGTGATTAGCATTTTGTGGGGTAGAGTGATTGCATTTGTAGTGAGCTGAAAACTTCATCCTTAGATATATAGTCTAGGTGCTTTTCAGCTCAGTCCAATAAAACAGAGTTTATCTCCTGTCTGATACTTTTAGGAGGAATTATTCAAAAATATTGCTTTAGACAACCTTCCAACTCTTTGCTCTTACTACTCCAGAATGGGGTATAGATGTTGGCTTGTTGATTTGTGCAGCTGAGTATTTCATTGCCAGAGTTCAAAGGCTCTTACAGAATGCTCTGGCTGGTATCAAAATTGTATTCCTCCACTACAAATTCAGAGTAACTTCACTGACTTAAAAAATCTGCTGCTGCATTTGTCTGAGAAGTTTTCACTTCAAGCTACATGATTTTTCTCAGCTGTTTTTCTTAAGTTGAGCATATTCTAATCGTTGGGCTCATCCCACAATGATCTTGGCCTTCTTCTAAAAGGCAGAAATAATTTGGGTTCTTCTGCAGTTACAGCTGTGTAAAGATGAATTCCATATTCTGTTGGGAACTCAGTTACTTTGTTAGCCAGTGCATATATAAATCTGCTGCCAGTCCAGCTGATTCATTTCAATGGGATCTCTTGAGCTTTACCAGTGCTGCTCCTATTTATATTATTCCTGCATGTCGGGTAGTGTCTTAGCATAGAAATCAACCTCCAGGGTATCTATTTCTTCTGCCTTTTTCCAGCACCAGTCACTTTCTGGTGTGTATACTGATTGCAAAGACATTGTTTGGCTTGGTTGCAACCTCCCTGTTTGATTGTTCCCTCTGCTTGCTGGCAACTCCCACCTGATATACCTAAGACATTCTATATTATTTCTTCTGGCAAATTATTCTCCTGGATTTTTTCTTTAATATTTCTTTTTCATTTTCCCTGTTAAAATCTGTTTCATTGTATTAAAGACACATGAACAGGATTTATGGTGCCTGGAATATAGTTCTGGCCCTAAAACTCAAACCCTGCCATACCACTGGAAATTCTTGCCATGTCTCTGTATCTTTGCTTTAAAGATCCATTTAACTTAGGCACGTATGTGTGGCAACTTTTTCTAGCGGGCGAATATTTATTAAATCCCCATATAGAGAAGCAGAGAGTGAAATCCTAGACCCATTCAAACTAGTGGGGCTTTCCCTGTGTTCTAGCTGAGCTGTGCCTTCATGGTCAGATTTGTGGTCTGTAGTTAGCCTTTCAGCAAAGGCAGATGAAAAGCACAAAGCAGGATTTTCTCTCCCATATTCTGGAATGAGAGGCTGAGCCAAAGGACAATGTGCTGCAGCAAGAGGTGGAGGACTTGGAAGACCAAGTTTTCTTCCCTTTTCTTGCACTGGCCTCCTAAAAGATATTTATTTATGTTTTGGCATTTGCCTGGCTGTAAAATAATAAAGTTCCCCAGCAGCACAGTATGATTTGGATGCACAGTCCTTCTGGTGTACTGCAATTTTATTTAAGGTTCTGGAGATCTGTGTTCTTCTGGGATGTGCTAAGCCTATAAAGCAGCAGATAAGCTTAAGCTGTAGGTTTATTCAGGTGCTTAAGTGTGTGGCCTGCATGGAGCCTTAATTTATTCCCTGTGCATTGTGGTGATGTGTCCCAGTGGAAGTCATCTGGCTTGGTGACAAGCCCAGCTTATTCTCCCAGCAGACAAGTTTGCTGAAGTAAGGTGTGTTAAAATGATTTCCCCCTATTCCCATCTGTAGCTGAAGTGCAGTTTAAACACTAAAAACTGTCTAGAGTGCTTATTCAGAGAAGCAATGTTGGAAGCTGACGATAAGAGCATTTATCTTCACATCAGAACTACTCAGTGTCTTTGATGGACTCCCAACATGCTTTAACATGGAGCTTAGGCTGGAGTCGCTGGAATGCAAGGAGTCCAGGGGGTGGTGTTTATCCCAGTGAAACATGGCATACATCAAATCAATTACACGGTGCAAGCGTATTTCCACCCATCACCAGCCAGCATTGCAAGCTTGAAGAAAATATGTTCTCCTAGGCATTAGAGGAGCCTCCTCTGCTTAGATGCTGATTTAATGTGAAATGTATATTAAAGGGGGGAGAGAGAAAAAGAGGGGAGGAAGGGGGAATCTTGTATGTTCTCCAGCAGGTTGCCACATCAATCTTGTCATTTAGGCAAACATGGTTGGACCTGAGGCTATGAGTCTATAGGATGTGCTGTATTTCTGTCATGAATTGTTAGCCTCAGAGAAGCATGGGAGAGAGGCACCATAACAGAGTAAAAAATGCAGTAATAAAGGAACCAGCAAACCATTTAAGACCAAAACAAAGCAATTGCCATTTTGGATTGTGCTCGCCTTCAACAGCTAGAAATGTGCTCTGCTGTCACCTCCTCCTTCAGTGAAGCACTGACGGGGAGAAGCAAGACATAAGGGAAGGGCTGGTGTTTCTATTGAGGCTGCTCCCATCCATGCTGCTTGGTGGGAGTTAAGCTGTTCTGCAGGGTTAATGGTACTTTGCAGGTCCTAAGGGAGCCCACAGCCTGCCCTGCAGCTGCCCTTATACCACTCACGCTGTGGCTGGCCAAGCCCTCCCTGGTGCCAGCTGTGAGCCAGCTCCTCCATCAGGACTTGTCCTCAGAGCTTGCACCCTGAAATTACCATTTGTATTACACAGCACTAATGGCCAATTTGGGAGTTGACAGGAACACATTCAAGTTCTGCAGAGACCTAATCCTGGATCAGAAACTTTCCTGAAATAGTTCTGTCCATCAGGAATGTGGCTTAAAAGCCTGGTTTTGTTTAAATGACTGCTCAGGGAGGCATTCCACTGCTAGTGGGGACCACAGCGAGGCAGTTGGAGTTGCTTCCACCAGAAGGATCGAACAAACTGATACACTGGCAAACTCATCCTAATTATTAGCATCCCTCTGCCTGGGGTTTGTACCGTGCTCTGCCAAGCATTCCTTAGGTAACCCTCTGCCTGGCTGTTTGTACTATGCTGTTCGGAATGTTGTCAGTGGCTTGGGATACTTGCGCTTCTCCCGAGCAGAGCAAAGACACTAGAGAGCGCCATGTATTTGTAGATTTTGACTCGGGAAGCGATGTCTGAGGATGTGAGCGCTCCCTAAGGGGACGATGTGGAAGAGAACTGTTCTGAGGACCCAGCGTGGGCTTGCTCTGTGTGGCTCGGGAAGATGGAGAGGTGGCTCCCCTCTAGATGCAGATGCAATGTAGCTTTGTGTTTCCTCCAGTGGCCACTTTGTCTTTGGCAGAAAAGAGACAGTTTTGCTGCCAGGAGGAAATCCCCTTAGTCTCATTGCTGGTAGTGGAGATGCATTTGAATCAGCAGATCTTCCCAGCCTTCTGTGCAAACCTTCTGGCACATTGGCTTGAACATGGCAACCACGGGGTACCCGGGAAGGGTCTGTCCAACGATCTTCCATCTTAAGGAAGTTCTCAGAGCAGAATAGGGTGAAATGTCTCAAGAGTTAATTCACTTGAGGCAGCTTCACAAGAGGATTGCCATTGCTTTTGAGCTCACACTTTCCAGTCCTCATGGAGAAAACATTTAATTTTCAAGTACTTCAATACCTAAACAATGTTTAATATTATAATATATTGGAATGGCTGAGTAATTTCTTTAAAAGCAAGCTGGAATCAGATCGTTTTGCTGTCTCTTATTCTCACTCTCCCAAATAGCATAGGCACCACATGGGCTCTACCCTTCCTTTCCTTGTGGGAGGATGGGAAGGTTACAACCATTCCAGCAGTTCTGGAGAATAGCTGTCCTTGCTGGTAGAACATGCACTGTCCTGCATCTTCTCCCATCACCCAAGGTCCCCTGAAGCTCCTCTCTACCCTAACTTAGCAGCAAAACAGTCAACATGGCATCATGCTCCTCTTAATCACTGATCATGCGATGGTGATGACTAAACTTTCATTTTAACGAGTTGGGTTTTTTTTTTAACTCCCCAGTGAAATATTTCCTGCAGAAAAAAATGAGGCCTCACCAAAACCTGATATCTTTCAGAAGATGCCCATCTCCATGTATTCAGAAGTGCTTTTTCAAAGAAAAACAATAGTAGATTTTTTTAGGGGAGGTGATATGTAGGTATTTCAGAATTTTGAGTTTGCTTTTTTCCTCCATTTTTTTGTGCTAGAAAGTCTGAATAAGGTCTTGCAGTTAGTTTTCCTATCTCATATTTCTATTGTTCTGTGAATGTTTTAGTATCTTGTCATTTTTGAAAATATTTCACATTGGGAAAGCTCAAAAATAGTAAAAGAGGAAGAAAAAGTTAGAAAAGAAAAAAAGTGGTAATGAAAAGATTTTTAAAAGGAAATGTTTTTATTGCAGTTGCCATCAGGAGGAAAAAGAAGAGGGAATAAATTTTATTTTATTTTTTTCTCATCAAAATTCTTAATGATGTAGTTGTTTAGAAGTTTAATTGAAGAAAAAAGTCATAGTTGAGCACATCTGAATGGATACAACTTTGCTTGCCCTGTTTTGACCTTCCCTGAGTTCTCCTTGGCATTCCTGCTCATCCCCTCTGGCCCTTCAGCTGTGTCAGAGGCATCTGGAAATAGCAGATAAGAAGGAGCCTTGGGGCAGTGCAACTTGGAAGCAGTGACCATGGGCCACTGTAGCATCTGTGTGCTTGGGGGACCTATATGGACATAAGGAGCGGCTGTGTGCCCTGAGGAGCTCCTTTCCAGAGGGAAGCCATCAAAGGGGGACCCTGTGCCTGTGTGCTTTGAGAACTGCCTCTCTCCTCTTCAGACAAGGGGGATAGTTACCTATCCAGTGCAGACCTATCCAGTGTTTGCCAGGAAGATGGTGTGCCAGGAAGAGGATTTCTGGCTGTGGAAATAACTTTCCAGGAAGTTCCTGTCAAGATGTTATCTTTTCATTTGGAGGTTGTTGGGTCTGTGCAAATCCCTGAGCACAGGAAAGTAAACAACCCTGGGCACAGGGCTCTTGAAATAAAGAAAAATGAACTCTAAGTTAGAAAAATGGGGCCAGTACTTTGGCCCAGAAATAAGTCCCAGTTTGGTGGAGATGTTAAAAGTAGCTTCAAAGATTCCTTCCCATTCCTTAGTGCAGTGGTTGAGACACTGGTGGGAAGCATGAAGTGGCTCTCTGAAGGCTCGGTATCCTGTTAAGTCAGCCGTGTTATTTGTGCAATATCAGCAAATAATTGCTAATTAGAGAAACGCCCTCAGACTTCAGGCTCAGCACCTGATGAACAGTTTGCTGTATGCTCTTTTGCACTTACATGTAGCAGATAAGAGTGCAGATAAAAATTGCACTTTGCAAAGATACAAATTGTGTTAGTCTGATCTCTTATACTGGCTAGATATTCTGTCATCTAAAAAGCTTTGGTAAGTGCTGAGCAGTTTGACTCAAATTTGGTAAAGGAGGAAAGGTCTGAAAAATATTTTTTCCTGAAAATCAGTGTCAGAGCAGGAGAGGCCCATAGGAGAGTAATCGCTAAGAAAAAGCAGCCCTGTGTCTGGCTTGAGGGGGAGATAGTAGGAGTAGTAGTGGGAATAAAGATAATAGAAAGGATCTGGAAGGTTTTGTGATGGGAATATTGCCAAACTGCAAATATTCTCCAAATGTAATGGCTGGGGTATAAGGCATATATAGGATATAAACCTTTAGAAAGACAGAATTCATGGCTCTGCTGCCCAGAGAACAACGTGTTTACTGGGAATGCTGGATTAAAACTGGATTTCTTCACCAACGACTGTGATCAGTGTGTGCTGTGTTTAAGTGGGCAGGGAACTCTTGCCTGTGTTAAATTAAGGAGTGCAGTGTTACGAATAGTTTCCTTACTCAGGATGGCATTATTCCAAACCTCAAGGTAATTTATATCTCAGGTAGGCATGCTGTAGTTTAACAAGGCTAAATATGGAGAAATGAGAGCCTGATGTGGGACCATATGCTCTGTAAGCAACAGCAGAATTTATGAAGGGTAGTTCAATATTCTTCATATTGTAGAAACAAACACAAGCAGATTTTTTTTTTAATTGGATTTTGAGACAAAGCACAGCTGGTACAAAGCTTTAGCAGGAATTCAAACGCTGCTGCTTATTAATGCGGCAAGTGATTATTTACAAGTCCTAGTTTATTCTCTGCTGTTTAATACTCTGACAGCCGTAGACCTATGTAGCATTTTGCAAACATAAGGTTTTTAGAGAAAATCAGCTGCTTGTTCTTACAGCTCCTCTAGAATGAAGGTATTTTACCAAGCTTCTTGAAGGTACTTGGCAAGGCAGGAGAACTTCACCACAATGTGCTAGAGGTAATCTTGCATCTTCCTTGGCAGAGAATGGGTGGGAAGCAAGAGCATGTGTAAGTATCCTTCTGGTCAGCATAAAAATAGCAAGTTGGAAAAAAGGCACACACATGACTTAACCCTTTTTTTTTTTTCTCTCAACTTAGAGAAGTGGGAAAAATTGTGCTTGACAAGTGAGTTACCATATCAGCCCCTCAGCAAAAGAAAACTTTTTTAGGAATTAAAGAACCATCCTTTCCAAGTTACTTTTTAGTCCTTATTTTAGTGTTTTGGGAAGAGTGGTTGTTTGGGGTTTGTTTTTTTTCAAGTGTGAGGGTTTTTTTTATGTTGGTTGGTTCGTTTTTATGGGTTTTGTTTATTTGTTTGTTAGGGTTTTTGTTGTTGTTGCTGTTTGGTTTTGGGGGGGTTGGGTTTTTTTGTGGGTTTTGGGGTTTTTTTTCAGATTAAAAAGGAGGCAGCATGTAGAGACAATTAACTGGTTGCTCCTTCCCTGCTTCAAGATTACTGGTGGAAAAAGAAAACCCAACAATCATCCTTAGTGCACATGGGCTTCATAGTATTTGGCACAAGGCAGCACACAAGATGAAAGTGTGTCTCTTGACAGCCAGTTACGTACTGGCAGCCTTTACTCCAGGCAACAAATTAATCCACTCAACTGTGTTCTGCATAATTGTTGATACTGTCTTAATTGGTACCATACGTTTCTCTGTGTTGACATGTCCATCGTGTTAATGTCTAGGGACTGTTGTTTCCTGCCAACTCAGGAACAGCACAGCCTGCTCCATCCTAACTGAACTTCTACCTAAATTGCCTTAGTAAGAAATGTGATTTTATGGCAAAGGGAAGATGTAGAGCCATGTTGGGGCATGACTCAAAATTCATGTCAAAGAAAAGTTATTTCAGTAGCGTTTGGAGATGAGCCAGCTCTTCTAGAGCTCTCTAAAGGCAATCAATCCAGTTTGGATGAAGTCAAGTCTGAAGACAAAGCAGCTTATTTCCCAGGAAACCTATGGCAGGGGCTGGCAAACATTTTCTAAGGATGTTGCAGTGGGGCATCCAGGGCAAGGCAGCTGCAGACCTAATTGACCCCAGTGCACTGTGGGCTTTATGGATTTGGATTAGTGTTTTAAATTTTGCCCATTAATGAACTGTCAGCCAAGATAGCACCCGGAGTGCATGTGCAGTTTGCTCTCTCCCCAGCTGTGTGCTGGGGCAGGAAGATGCCAAGGAGGTAGAGTGCAGCCTGGGTGCAGCCCAGGCTGATGTGACCATGCATGGGCATCAGTAATGTCAGCTCCTGAGAGGAAATAGCCTTCTCATCACCAGGCAAAGACATCACTAATCCTGCATACCCTGGCAAGGCAAGCTGGAGACACTAGGAAGTATTATTGGATGCAGATGCCACTGAACAGTCAGCCTCTAAAAATCCAAAATTAAGCCCTGAAATAAAAGGGCACTTCTGACTGACTCTGTGGCCACTTCTACATCTCCTAAATAGGAAGCATCATTCTTTTCTTCAACTACGGAGTTACATCATTACAGTCCTTAAAGCTTGCAAGTAGTCAGGATCTATAGGAGAGGCATCTCACTGAGGACTGTATGAAAAATGAGCAATTCTGTGTTCAGAGAAGTGCTGGAATCATGCACAGTATGTAAGACATGAGCCAGAAAATTGAGCAATGAGGACGAGATGTTAGATAACTTTTTATTCAGTTAGTGCCACCTCTGCTAAGCATTGAATTATCTGGGATGGAAAAAATGGCATGTGATTATGAAATGTGAGGCTCTAGCATAAGGTAAATGTGCACGGAGAGCAAAATAATGTTTGCACAGGTGAGCTCACTTTGGGCATCTCTGGGTGCTAGGTTACTAGACTTCACTTCTGTGGTGAAATTGTTTGCTCTGTTATTGCCTGTGCACATATTCACACACATGGTCTCTCATGTCCTCTCTGTGCTCCTACGGTTGATACGAGCTATAGTTATTTACATCATTTTATGTGCCATCATCTCTTGTTCAAGCTGTTGGCCAGTGTTAAGCAAAAATATTTATATAGAGATGAGAAAGGAAGGTTTCTTCCCTATCCGTTTGTAAAGCCACCAGTGAGTAGGCTACGGCCAATGTATGGTTGAAAAACATATTTAACAGAGCAGCAGTTTTGTGGAGGTTTTAGAGTCTAATCTTGACATTTGGGTCTGGAGAAAAGCAGGAGGGGAATAAGAAAGAACTTTTGCATGGATTTTTTTCAAGTGTAGCTGAAAAATTTAAGTCTGCTGAGCCATAGTGTTTTATTTAAGAGTCTTGGTGTTCTCAGACACCTGTTTTTTTCATACGGAGTGCAGTGGCATTGTTGACAAACAGTATACCAAGAGAAATGTCCTTTTGAAAGCTGGGGGCTGCCTCACCCTTTGTGGATCCCAGGAATTGGTATTGGGAAATTATTTTAAAAAAAAAATAAAAAGCTGCTTCAGCAAATTGACATGAAAGACAGATGAAATGGCTGAACTGGCTGAACTAAAGGAATTGCAAAAAAAAAAAAAAAGGGGGGG
>VWZY01012094.1:184943-224595 GCA_013399075.1 Chloroceryle aenea
TGCTCCATGCTTGCAGTTACTACCAAGCGTTGGTAAGTAGAAAGGCTCTTGCTTATTACTTGCTCTTGTGCAGACTAAGGTCACTGCTAAATCTTGTGTACTGCACTGGAGGTGCATAAAGTAAAAGGCAAAACCTGTGGGAAGGAGACAGGACAGGTGAAGCTGAATGGACCAGCGAGGGATTCCATNTTTTCTTCCCCTCCCTGGGGAATGGAGAGGGGTTAACAGAGAGTTTCTGTTTTATCTGCTGGTTGGTCCAGCCCTAACTCTTGAAAAATATCACCATAAGGGAGATTTGAAAGCTTCATCTGCTTATCATATGCATGGGACAGTGCTGCTTCGTTTTCCTACTGCTTTAATTGCATGTGGTAGCAGGTTTTTTAGAACAAGAAGTTCATATTATCTTTTCCAGTTGAAACTTTATTGAAGTTGAGTAAGGAACTGGACTTTGGACAGGCTAATGTCTCTAATATAGTTACTTGAGCATTTGGAAAGATCATTTATGGACCTCGAATGATAACAAACTGGGCTGTGCCTGATGCTTTTAAATGAAATGTTACTTTTCATGAGAATTGTCTTTTAAATTGTATTTCTATTCTAAAATTATCAGGTACTATTCAGTTGAACCATTGTTTTCTCCATACCTTCTATGTATTTTGCAATTTTCTGGAGACGTAAGAGGTCACAAACAGATTTGGCTCAAATGTTACAGTGGGTTTTGATTGCTTCTGCTTTTGACCGGGTCTAAACATTGCTTATCCCCAAAAGATGTAAGGGGGATGCTTTTCTGGGGCTAATGCTGACTGAAGGAGGAATGTTGAAATTTCCTTATTGCTTTTCATAGGTTAGTGGTGGATGCTGGATCTGCCAGTGACCCAAGAGCTTTCAACCCCACTTTTTGTCTTCCACCTTGTCCTCCATAAACACCTACAGCCAGTCCACCCTTGAGCAGCATGTGAACAGAACAGTTTCAGTCCAAGCCAGAACCCTTGTAAATCACATATTAGAAGTGTTTTACAAGCCTGTGCACTAAGTGGGAAATGTGCACACAGGGTGCATTGTTCACATATGGTTGTAACTGAAGCCAGAAATGTCAGGAGAAAGGGAGTGAGGCCACATGAAAAGCCCAAGGGAAATGGTCCCCAGTTGGGCAACTACACAACCATGGGCTGCTTCACAGGTTGCTGCTTGGTCACTGCAGATGCATTTAGCTCTTTGAAGCTTTTCTTAGTTCAAACACATTTAAAGATGCCCCAAAAGCACCTTGGAGACAGACAAATGTAAGCCCCTATTCAGTGATCAAAGAGGCTACTGATGGTAAAGAAGGGAAGAGGTTCAGCTTCCTCCAGTGCCTTGGGGCAGAGAAGGGTCCAGGCAGAGGAGAGCAGGGGCTGCTGAGGAGCAAGGGGAAGAGGCAGCAAGGCACCTGGAGGGGTAAAATGTGCCATCCCCTAGTTCTGAAGGATATGGCTGTTTGTCAGGGAGCAACAAATCAGCATAAACCCCAGCGTTAAAGGGAAAACATCCCGAGGACTTGTGCCTGCAGCACAGTTTTGGACTTAAAGCCTGGGGACAGGTCTCCCAGCAGCACCAGCTGCAGGCATTGAGTCAAGCAGCTGGGGTCCAGTTTCCTTGCAGCTGGAGACCTTGCACCCTGAGGTTTAAGTTAAGCTGGCATGGGCCTCAAGATGTTTGTGCTTTAATCCTGGCCCAGCTAAACTTTGTCTACATATTGTTTTTATCAAGCATGCAGACAAGGCCAGGGACTTGTTAAACAGGGAGAAATAACCTTACATTTAACATAATTATAGTATTTGTATTTGAAGAAACAACTTGAAATAGTTTTAATGTTTAGCTGTAAAAGCTGCTTTAATATTTTAGGTGGGATTATCTATCCACATGAATCTTTCTTTTTTCCCCCCAGGTTAAACTTGAACTTCATAACCACTGATGATAAGAAAAGATACAATTAAATAGACATATCTAAAGAAATCATGTGCATTAGGATGCTGCCAAGCTTTGTGCAGGGCTTACCTCTCGTACCTCTTCTTCAGCGTTACATCTAGGCTCTCTTCCAGATGTTTTTACACTTTGGGTAGCTTTTCTGGCCTCACTAAAGCTGCATCTCGGTGTACAGTGCTCACAGATACATCCATGGGAGTTGGATGGATGATCCTCATGCCAGAGGCTGTGCCTAGCTGGGGTGGTAACATCTGAAAAAGCAAGGAGGTTTAGCATAAATGTAAGTTCACAGAATCACAGAATGTCTTTGGTTGGAGGAGACCTTCAAGATCGTCTAGCTCAACCTTCAACCCAACACTGCAAGCTCACCACTAAACCATGTCCCAAAGCACCAGGTCCACACGCTATTTAAATGCCTACAGGGATGGTGACTCCACCACTGTCCTGGGCAGACCATTCCAATGTTTGATAACCCTTTCAGTGAAGAAAGATNTGGCTCAGAACTGAATGCAGTATTCAGGGTGTAGCCTCACCAGTGCCAAGTACAGGGGTACGATCACCTCCCTATTCCTGCTGGCCACAGTCTTACTAATACAAGCCAGGATGCCACTGGCCTTCTTGGCCACCTGCGTGCACTGCTGATTCACATTTAGTTAACTATCGATCAATACCCCCAGGTCCTTTTCCAACTTGCAGCTTTCCAACTAAACATCCCCAAGTCTGTAGCTTGCCATGGGCTTCTTATGACCCAAGTTCAGGACCTTGCACTTGGGCTTGTTGAACCCCATGCAATTCACCTTGGCCCGTTATCTAATGTATGTAGGTCCCGCTGTAAAGCTTCCCTACCCTCTAGCAGATCAACACACCCACCTAGCTTGGTGTCATCTGCAAATTTACCAAGGGTACATTCAATACCCTCATCCAGATTATTAATAAAGATATTAAAGACAACAGGTCCCAGTACTGAACACTGGGGAACACTCCTTGTGACCAGACACCAGCCAGATCTAGCTCTGTTTACTACCACTCTTTGGGCCCAGCCACTCAGCCAGTTTTTCATCCAGTGCAGAGCGTATTTATCCAAGCCCTGTGCCATAAGTTTCTCCAGGAGAACGCTGTGGGAGACAGTGTCAAAGGCTTTACTAAAGTCCAGGTAAACAACGTCCACGGCTCTTTCCTCATCCGCTAGGCGGGACACCTTGTTGTAGGAGGAGATCAGGTTAGTCAGGCGGGACATGCCTTTTGTAAACCCATGCTGACTGGGCCTGCTCACCTGCTTGTCTTCTGTGTGCCATGTGATGGCACTCAAGATGACCTGCTGACCTGACCTGTTAAAGTTAAGACTTTTCAGAGATGATTTGAACATCATGTTGAAAGACAGAGTAAGAAGAGAGATATCTAGGATATGTTTGTTTATATTTTTCTTTTGTCAGCTGATGGTGGTGCTGGCTGCCTGTGATCTTGCTGCTGATGTGTGGTGCAGACAAGCAGTGATTCTTCTGCTGCCCTAGCAGCTAACAGCTGGGGACTGTGCTTCTCACCAGGGAGGATCTTTATTAAGAGTTGTGATGAGAGAGGTGTAACCTGCAATTACTGGAGACTCTTAGTGGTGACAGTTTGGAGAATTCAGCTCAGGATTTTAATTTGCTTTGGTTTATGAAGGGTGGTTTTTCTGTTGTTAAATACTCAATCCCTCATGTTTTCCAGGTGAGTGGAGGTCAGCAGGAGCAACCTGCATAACCAGGGTGGTCACACTGGGCTGGGAGGTGTGATTTCTGGGCAGCTCTGCTGTGAGCTGGTTCACAACCCCTGACATTAAATTGCTGCTCTCCAATGTCTGCAGCTGACTAGGGCTGGGTGGGTAATCAGAAAGCTGACTTCTTGGAAACCCACCATATTTCTTCCCACATGTCCTTCAGGACTTAGCTGTTAGAGGCTGGAGTGCATTCAGGAGCGGGGTCTTATCTGGAAAGGAAGTGCAAGGCAAGTACAAGTGATCCATCGGATTCAATGTGACTCCTTGGTCCATTGCTAGCAAAAGCAGCCTTAACAGTGGCCACAGAGGATCCTCCTTTTCTGTAGCCCACCCGTTGCAGCTTCTGTGCCAGGGATCTGAACTGTCACTATGCTGTCACTGTCTCCTGGTCTTTGTGAACACCAAATTTTGGTCTAGTCTGTGGATTTACGGATTTGCCAAGATGAAGCTGGTCTTTAAAATAACTTGTACCCCAGTTCAAGCCAATTTCTAGGCTTAGTCTCATATCTCATAGGTATTACTTGGCTGGAGGCTCAGTCAGCCAATACAGTGGATCTGGTATCCAGTTGATGTGGATATACTGATACAGGAGGCATGCAGAAAAGAGATAGTAACAAATGCCTTGTTCAAAAGTGCACCTTTGGGTTAACCAAAGAATGACAGGATATCAGAGGCAGCATATCGCTACTCCAAACCTTGCTCAAGAGAGCTGCAACTGGATCAAGTTAATCAGGGCCATGTTTAGTTATATTTTAATATCTTTAAGAACAGGGGACCCACCACCTCTCTGCACCTAACTCTGAAGTTTGACCACTCATGATGAAAACACTTTTCGTAGCATCTCATTTTCCCATATTCCATCTTGTGCACATTTGCCCCATGCCCTTGCTCTGTGCACTTCTGAGAGGAGCCTAGCTTTGTCTCCACTGGTAGGGAGCAAACTGGGCACTTTGCTGGTTTCTCAAAGCAACCTGAGACAAGTGAAGAGCTCTGTAAAACCAGCCTGTATTCTGCAAATGAGGAGAGCGAGGTCATGCTGATGGTGATGGTACTTTGCATTGGAGAGTTCATTATTAATTGTGTTATCTAGACTGTAGTGCTCTCTTTGTGGTGTACTAAACAACCGCTGTTTAACAATGCAAAGCACTCTGTCCCTGGGTTAAAGAACACCTCTGGGTTCTGTCTTTCATTAAATTTGTTCTGCTGTGTGTGCACAGCATTCCTTTCCCCTTAGCCAGCCTTCCTCCTAGGCTTTTAAGCAAGCCAAGCCATAAAAATATTTACATTTTTCTGTAGCACTTGGTCTGTACACAGTCAAACAAGCATGGCACCTGCGAAGAAGTGCTGTGACTTGGATTCAAATAGGAGTGTGCCATCTTAAGCTGCAGCAGGCTGGTTTGCCCACTCCCATCACTGCTGTGAGGAGACCTTCTCCATGAAACTTCTTTGCAGGCCCCAGAAAGGGGCAGTGTGTTGAAACCGCATATCTAGACATAATTCCAAGCAACAGATTGTTAGCATTATTTTACTGGCAGGAAAAAACTCTTCTTTGTTTGAAAGACAGATGTGGTTTTCATTCAAGACATGTTTGACGTAGTTAAAGCCCCATATGTGGCAAAAAGATTATAGTAAGTGCCCTCACCACTGCTTCAGACTGTTGGGATAGTATTAGAGGTGCCTTCTCTCCTGAGTCAGTCTTGACCCTTCACCCACTCCCCTGCATGCTGCTTATATCAGTTCTGTGATTGATGGTGCAGAATCTGGCCTTTGGGGCTTATCTTGCTGAGCAAAGGTTTGTTGCTTCTGTGTGCACGTTTGTTATTCCTTGTTCTTTGTACCCCAGTTTCGGAGCAATCAGAGCACTGAAGGGAAAAGTGAGCTCAATGGGAGCAACCAGGCTGCAGCAGGGATACACCCCAGGGCACGTGCTCCAGTCCTGCAGTGCTGTGAGTACTTGCAGATGGAACTTACTGGGTCCAGGTGTTCCATTTCCACTGAAATTCAGTGGGATCCAGGCTCCAGGCACTCTGTCATATGCACCATGCTGTGACAAGTGAGACTTAGGCAGCTACATGGATTTTCCAGCATGCCTGGGCACCTCACTTCTGATAATGTCAGGGTAAGGCAGCAGCCTTGGTGTGCTTGAAAAATCCCACTAGACATCTACTTCAGCCCTTCTCAGCCAAACCCCTCAGCCAGGCTCCTTTTCCTTTCAGCTGTGCTGGAGTAACACTGGGTATAGAGGGAACAGAAATGCAGGAATCAGGTCCCAGAACTTCTGAATTGATAACTCGTTGTCCTGAAAGACAGTAAAACCTTTCCAGATGTTAAAAAAAGTAGCTTAGTTGTCTTTCTCTGTTATGATGCAAAATCTTGGACTCAATTTATGTATTTTTATATATATATATATGCATATTGTTGTAGCCAAGCACAGTACATTACACTGTCTGGTAAGTCCTCTGAAAGTCAAGAAAATTTCTGTAAAAGCTGCAGTGTATTGCCCTGTTCTACTGAATGGATGTATGAATTTGATGTCATATATCTTTTCATGTATGTATGTGTATATAAATACAAAAATGTAGCTCTATAGACTCTTATCTATCATTCCTATAGACTCTCATCTGTCCTTTCTATATATATACTGTATGTACGATCCATCTGTACAGCATAGCTCTATATTCCTCTGGTATGTATCACAGTAAAGTGCTTGTGGGTTTTACAGAAATATTTCTTCATTTTTTGTTCTGATGCAGATCCACGAAGCTGCTTCCCAAGATGATCCTACAAGGAGTGCACTAAAGAACTCTGGAGAGCTTGAGGGTGGTACATACAGAGGGGGGCACACCCCCAAACTGCTCTTGACTGCCCTGAGACAACCCACTGAAGCTGACATTTATGTTAAATGACTTCCTGCTGATCACATTATTGCAGTAAATACTAAATGAATCTGATGTCGAACACTTACAGTCTTACCTTTCTTGATAACTCTATGTTAATATTACGTTAATTATTCCTGACTTACAATGCTGTTGAATGTTGATAAAGGCTGAATTGCTACTTGAAATGCTGATCCTGACAGTCCTGTGGCAGGCGCTAAAATGTGATTTTCAAGTCTTAGGGGAAAAGAGGGAATGAATACATTACTACTTCTGATTAGAGGACTTCAGAAGAAACATATTCTAGTCACATCTCATGGAGCACTTGCCTGAATCCCTCTTGCATTCACTAGCTGATGCCTTTGCACAAGACATAAAAGGAATATACACTTCACTTTTTAAATTTAAAATTTTATGCTGATTTGCCGATGTGGATTCGTCTCAGTGTGTATGAACAGTTCCCCACAAAGAAAGGTGCTGTGTGTACATGGAGCAGTGGCCATTTCCTTCGCCTGTGAGAGCTGACACATGGGAGTAAAGCTTACAGAGCATAGACAGACTACTTCTCACTGGTATCACCTTCCCTGCAATTTTGGATCTGAGCTTTTTGACTCCAGACTCTGTGATGGCCCATTTCTGCACACCTACTGTTTATCTCAGGTATCCCTTGTGTAACACTGCCCTTTTCACGATGGGAAGAACATGGGAACTGTGTAGCAACGTTGACTGTTAGGACTGGGAAATCACAGTGCTTAATCTTCCACTGAGTTAAGTGAAATATTCAAGAAAAAGGGGTTTGGGTGAAATTAACAAAGCACTTCAGTAGCTTTGGAAGCCTCAGGCATAAATTATACAAAAAACCCTCTGTGGTGACCTCGGGTGCTTCCTCTTTCAGCTGGGGGTTCCTACACGGACAGATGCTTTGATGAACACTGATCAAAGGCTGTATTAATGCAGGTCCCATCAGCTATGTTCATCTGTGGTCCTCTGAAATCCCCTCCCCTTAGGTGCTGCAGGAAGAAATAAGCTGCTGTGACATTTCTTAGTATCTCTACCTTTCCCCAAAGCCTGGATGACCCGTGTGGCCCAGGAAGGGACAAGGAAGAGAGGAGAAATGTTCGTAAAGTGGGATTCTGGAGGATGGGGGGGACCTTCTTCCCCTGCCCTGCACAAGCAGCCACTCTGTCCTTCACTGTAGAAAAAAGTTCCATCTCTCAGAGGGTGATTGAGATTTCTGTTTGTTTGTTTATTTAAAAAGAAAGCATCTGGCATATGTATGCAAACAGTGAGTCATTTAAACTATACTCAGCACTGTGCTTGTGAGGCTGGGATCTTCCGGCTGGAAGAAGAAATGCAATAGAAAGGAGCAGGCAGATCCTAAAGGGCAGCTTTCCAAGCATGGGGAGGGGAGACAAATCTTATTTTTTATCTCCCTCTTCTTCCCCTCTCACCACCACTCCCAGGAGCATTTGTAGCCCTCTAAAATACCTGGGTGATGACTAGAAAAACTGAGTTAACATTACTGTCTTTGAGGCTGCCGTGCCCTCCATAGAGAGCCCAACACTTGCCAGTGGGGCTCTGCTAGAAAAGCAGGTTTATTTCCAGCACTGCACAGGGCCACAAATAGATTTGTCAGTGGGAAGGGAGAACTGTGGCTTGCTCTAGCTCTGTCCTTTTCGCAGTGTCAGCCAGCAGCTGGAACTTGTTGAGTCAATTAAAATTCATAAATATATGAGAAGTGAAGCTCTACGACAACTCGGCTGCTTTCTCAGAAGTTTATGAGCAGCACAGCAGGCTGGGAAGCTCTGGCTGAAGTGGTGTTTGAAGGCCAGTGGGCGTGGGGATCCATCACAATGCTGGTATTAGAAGAACTTCTGGAGTTTCTTTACAGGAGGAGATTTCTTAGTATAAATTGAACATTTCAATCTTTGTCAGCGTAACACTTGGAGAATTTCACTTTAGGGAGCAAGAATCTCCCAGAGTGACTATTTAGGAAGAATAAGCTGAATTTCCCAGCAGAAAAAGGTACTCCTGTATTAGGTTACACTTTCATCGCATGTTATGTCAGTAGCAGTATGATTATATTGCGTTGGCTGTGCCAAGCATTTTCCTTCTGTAAATGAGCCCACATGCTTAAAGGCTACTAGAATGAAGCTGCTTGTGCTGTGCACAAATACTTGATTTTGTTTACTGCTTGCTTTTGTCTATTCCTGCTTCTTGGGCCTTTACTACAGAGAGAGGAAAAAGAACTGAAACAACTCTGGCACCTGGGATATGTTAAATGGAGAGAAGACTTGTGTGATCCAAAGCATCTTCCCACTCACCCAGAAAGATGTTCTCCTGGCTCTTCCCTCTATCCCAGTGAACTCACTGATCTTCCAAATTGCTTTCTACAGATGGCTGTTGAATCACACATTTATTTCCTTTTTCCCGTGGAAACAGCTGTGCCTATGTTGTGGGGTACAGCTTTACTGTGGCACAAACTGCATCGGCTCCAGAGGCTGCACCAGTGTGCAGAAACACTTAGAGCTACCATGTGCAGATGAGTGTTTGGTATCCTTCCATCTTTTGGTGGTGTCTCAGCAGACAGCTGGGTCCAGACCTGAAGATGCAAAGGAAAAACATATTTCAGGGCTTTTTTGAAGAAGTGATGCAGCTGCTTCATCTGCTGTGGTAGTCCCAGGGACTGCTCTTGGGTTTGTTCATCATCTCACAGGCTTTGGATGGGGGATGGCTTAATTTTGTCCAGGATGTTTCACACTTCTAAATACTGCACACTTCAGAGTGCTTTGTGGCTGGAAGATTAGAACTGATCCATACAGACATGTACATGAAGGAAAGAGGAGGCATCTGAACAAGGTTAATGGAGAGGGAACCAAAGTGCCTGAAATGGGCCAGTGCTTCAGGGAAGGGTTTTTGTGGTCCCCTCTCTTAGTGCTGCTTGTGAGGCTGAAAAGGGATCAATTCTTGGGTCCAATACCAATGCAAAGGACCAATACCCGGCCCCAGAGCTAGAAATATAAGAGAATGAAAGAGTGGAAAACCGAGTGAATTTTCTGCAGATGGGCCACAAAGTGTCCGATGGAGAGTGCGTCTGCAGGCAGGGGCTGAGTTTCTGTATCCAGACTAGTGCAATAATTAATCTTTTGTGATTCTGACAGATGCCTGCAGAGGAACAGAAACAGAAGTTCATGGTCTGACAGTGATTAATGCATCGTTAGTTGTCAGACTAAGAATTTTGGAAGTAGGTAAATAAGCCATAGGCCAGGCTGTTGACTGTGTTTGAGAAGACTGCAGAGGATTACAGCATGGGGCAAGCTGGGCTTCAGCACTTATTTACCACAGGCACTTACTATGTTTTGTTACTTGTCTGAAACCACCCTGTTCACACAACAGGAGGAGAAATGAGCATATGATTTCTGAAACAAAGCTCTGTCTTAAGCCTCGGTTATACTGAAAAAGTGGCAAAGGACACAGCTAAGCCCAGCCTGTGTTGCTCTGGTATCTTTGCAGGGTATCGAGGAGACCAGACGATGGCTGCAGTTTGCTACCACCTTCCCATGTGATACTGCAAAGCAACTGCAAAGGAGGGAAGCAGTGCCCTTCCTGCATATACTCACGGCTGTGGATGGCTTTAAGGTAACTGAAGGCTCTGCTGAAGAATCCTTCGGTCTCAATCCAAGAAAGACCTGGTAGCTACTGAATGCCTGGCATCCCCTGCCAGGCGCCAAGGCTGCTGCACACTTGAGCCCGGGGCAAAGGGCAAGGCCTGGCTTGCTGTGTGGGAACTGCCTGGGGTCAGCAGATGCCCCACTGGATGCTTTCCCTACTGGTGCAGTCTTCTGCTCCCTTTCCTTTTGCCCTGCCCACTGCTCACTGTGTCTTGCTCCCTTTGAGGTGGCTAAGGAGTGGGGTGGCTGTTGGGGAGCTCCCTGTGCCTCACAGGGAGCAGACAGGATAGGAGCTGCATGGGGCAGCACATGCAGTCAGGTGCTCCCAGGGAGAGGTCGATCTCTTGTTCTGCTACAGAAAAAGGCATTTCTTGGGGGTGGCGATGCTTATTGTACTGTGCATCACCTCCAGGCTGTGTCACGGTGTGCTTCCCCTGCAGTTCCCAGGCTGGTCCCTGCCAGGGGTGGGGACAGCACTGCCAGCCCTGAGCAGTGATACCAAACCCTGGCAGAGCTCAGGTGTAAGCTGGAGTGGAGATGTTTGGACTGGAGCAGCTCTGGACATGCTTGGGAGTGGGTGCTACAGAAGCTACAAGCCGAACCAGGAGGCAGTGGGCAAGTTCAGGCACCTCCAGGGCTAGGCAGCTGCTGGAGTACAGAGCTCCTAGATTGCAGTTTTCAATCAAGGTACGCAAATTCTGCCAAAATGTTGCTCGCTATTGTATTTGCATGTTTTGTTTTTATTTTAATGGCAGCAGCCTTTAATCTCTGTGGCTCGCATTCTCCATGTTTAAGATGGGGTTACTTATGCTCAACCCTGTTTTGCAAAGAGTGCTGCTGTCTTTGGGTGAATGTTTCTGTAGACAACCACAATATTTAATGCATAGCATCACTTTGTGGCTCTGCCTAATTCTCAAGTCGGTTTCTAAGCTTCTTAATGCGTGTACCTTGGGTCTGAGATGTTTGTCAGTCGGTTTTTAGAAGAGGTGTTTGCCCAGGAATAAATCTCTTCAAAGGGCCAGGAAACGGGGATGGCTGGAAGCCCTCATTAATCTTCATTAGTATGGCATGGATAGGGTGAGGGGCTGCACACATCCCTTCAACTCGAGCTTCCAGCAATGCACAGGACCCACTGTTCAGCACTGTGTGCAGAACCAACACTGAAGTATTTGTTACAGTCACATGTGGCCATCTTGTGTTTTCTGATTTCCTTCTGGGTGTCTGAATGGAAGTGTTTTAATTCTTTCAGTTCTTGGTATGAAAAGCTGTTGACAGCCTGTGTCTGACAGAGCTGATGGGTATCACAGTCCAGTCATGCTCTCCTGACTACCCATGTCAGGTGCTTTCTTAAGCCTGTTGCAGCTGTCCTCCAGCACCAGCTCCTAGTTTCAATCTGAAAGTGGTTTTTTTGCTGGACATTTCCTCTGGTACTTGTGTTGTCATTCACTGTGACTAGTACTGCCCCATTTTTTCTCCAGAGTAAAGCAGAGCAAACCAGCCTCCCCAAATCCCACTTCTGCTGGTCTGGGCTCAATGCCCACAAGGGGCATCCAGCCTGTCTTGTGAAGAGGCTGCTCAAAACCTTCCAGGACTGAGCTCAACATCACAAAAATACAGAGCCACTTTCTTGGACTGATGTAAACTGGTGTAGCTCCAGTGATGGGGATCCATTATGCAAGTTGTAAATACGGCTCAGGGTAAATGAATCATTTTACTGAAATGCAGCCAGCTCTGAAGCATACCTGCCCCATGGGGATGCTGAGAAGTGAAAGTTGCTTCTACCCTTTTTGGCTGATAATCCACAAATGAGCCACAAATCTGGTATGGAAGAGAGGCTGCAGTGTAACGCATGAGTCACTTTACCCACTATGAAATGTCATCGGTTTTGGAGAGAGATTCAGCAGCTGTTAAGCAGAGCGTAGCCCAGGTGGCAGAGATGGTTCTGTTATTTATACAGCTCCATAAATTAATTTACTGCTTTGCAAAATAACAGCCCCTTCCTTGAGCAATTTCCAGTGCAACTTGCTAGGAGCAAAGTTGCAAGGAAAGTCCCAGCTGCTCTGAGAGCCATAGGAGCAAGCCCTGCAAGAAAGATTAGTGTCACCAGTGGGGACACAAATGCAATCAGAAAAGAGGCAAGTAGAGTGCTAGGCAGAGGGAAGAAGTTATCCTCAATGTAGTTCCATCCTCTTAAAGCCTCTTCTTTCTGTGTTCTGTGGCTTTCTGAAGGGCAAAGCTTGCCTTTCCTTTTGCTTTCTTGCAGGAAAGGTGAGCGAAAGAAGAAATACTCCATCTTGCAGCTACGGATGTGAGGCATGGAGATTAGAGGCCAGATCTGAAACAGATTTAGGCCTATGCAAGGCCTAAAGATACCACAAGACAGGTTTCCTCATGGGGAAAGAACATGTGTGTCAGGACGGCTCTCCCAGAGGTACCGGCTTCACTACAGGAATATGCTGACCAGGACACTAATATTTCTGTTTCTAGAGCTAAGGTAACATTCTTTGGATTCCCCTGGGTACAATGGTTTGTGACATCTGGTCACATCCACCTCTTCTTGTTCTGGTTTTCTTTTTCTCTTTCGAAATTCCCTCTTTTCTTAGGGGGAGCCCAACTTGTAGGTGCTGGAAGGGTTTTCTCGCAGTTGGCTGCAGGACCATGGTTGCTGAACTCCACTCCAAAAGGTAGAAGGAGGTGGAGAAAGAGGGAAGCAGGCTACTAGCCACTGTGAACCTGGGCTTTCCCTAGGGTTGTTCATGTATGAGATCACAGGGTTTTTCCAATGTGAAGTGCATCAGCAGCCATGCCAGCTGATGGGGCAGGAGCAAGCTTTGCCAGTGCTACAAAGCTGTGCCCTGGAAAGAGCTGCCATGATCTGAAAGTGGAGTTTATTAACTCCAGATTTTTACAGTGTATCTGGCATGCCAACAATACGGTCCAAACACAAAGAGCCACTTGCAGATATAAATCAGAGGAAGGCATCTCCAAAGGCTCCTGCTAGCCTGAGTCACGCACAGCTGCTGTGCCAAGTGCCAGCTGCTGGATGGCAGCGGGCCTGCAGCTGGGGCACAGGCACCGAGCTCAGGGGCCGTGGCTGATGAGCAAAATCACTAACAACGGCAACTGCTTTGCTGACTACAGAGCACACGTGTCTTAAAACAGTGGCCTTGTCTTCTGCTTATAGGCAAAGGGAGCTTGGGATAGCTGGTCAGTCAATAGGGAAAAAGGAGGAAGCGAGTTATAGGTCCTGTGGTGCCTTAGTTGAGAAGAGGGGTTAGGGAACAGCTAAGGGATTTAGCTCTGATGGAGGAAGTAGGGCAATAGCTGTCATTGTCCCAACCATCACAACCCTCTGCCTTCTCTGAGATGTTTAGAAATACCTTTACTACATCATTTTGTCTGCAGGAACAGACAGAAAGGCTGGAGAGGTTATCTGCTGTTGCTGCTTGATGCTGTCCCTCAGCTGGAAGTAGCTATCTCTGGAGCTGAGCCAGTAGAGGGACAATGTGTGTGCACACTTTGCTTGTGCTGACACAGCATCAGCCTTCCTGAAGGAAAGGGTCTGAATCTAAGCCTTCACACCTGTGGCTGCAGTGAGCCTGCACTCATCCTACTGGCTGGGGGCTTAAGGTCTTCTAGGTATCCTTGGAAGAGAACTCTTCATTTTGTACTATGTCCTTACGAGAGGTTTTGGAGCGGGTGGGATACAGCAGTAACTGATGACAGGGTGAGGAAAACAGCAAACAGGTTTGTGAGCAACTCCCTTGCTGTGCTTCTCCTGTGTGATATAACATTTCCCATCCTTAAACTCCCTTGCAAATGCTGCTTCAGCCCATTAGCATGTGCAGGGTTTCAAGGAGGTAAATGAGGAACAGGGTTGTTTCTTTTTTTAACGGGAAAGGCTATGTTTGGGGCCTGATGTTAGGTCAGAATTGGACCTGGAACTTTGAAAACAAAGCTTTTTCTCCCCAGAATGGTCCTATAAACTAGTCCCTCATCGTTGTACTTGGGTAAGGCCTCTAAGGCTGTTAAGCACTAAACAATTTTTCTTGCTGCTGCTGAATATAGTAGGACCCAGGTAAATGGTTTCTGCTCTTCAAATCTTTCCCGAACTTGCTATTTTTCATGTCCTTTTTAATAACTTGATGATCTTGAACCTTCCCATTTTGCTTGGAGTATGAACTTTTCATGGGGGCTCTTTCCTGTTTGCTCCCACTCTGTAGATCATGGTGTTAATCTTTTGAATGGGACCTCACTGGTATTTCTGTAAATAGAATATTATCAAATATATTCAGAACTTAAAATTCAGGCAAGAGCAGCTTGTGTTGGTGTAGGGATGTGCCTAGCAAAGAGAGGCAGAATAAAAGTTCAGTTATTTTTCTTTGCTTTTGCTGTTGCAGGACAAACCTTCCAAAAAATGAAGGCCTAGCCACATGTTTTCTATAGCCAGCCAAATAAAATATTATGTTTTAAAGCATTCAGGGTCAGGGAAATAGCTCAAGCTCTGGGCTTAGTATTTTTTCTTCCTCAGAATAGCTCCTGCCCAATGATAATCTTTAAAACTATGCATGTGGGGAGCCAGATTCTGACCCCCACTGTATCTGCTCTGCACCGCTGCAAAAAATGCACAGCAGGCAGAAAGTTAGCTTAGATGGATTGCTGGAGGTTATCCTAACCCAGTTTGTCAGCTGTGATGCAGGAGACTGGGCGCTGTGACCAGAGTATGGCAGATGCATGAGAATTTGTTGTGATACTCATGTATTTGAGTATGTGTTGGGTGGGGTTGTGATGCCCCCACCCCCACCCCACCCCCCCTTAGCACCTCAAGAGTGAGGTGGAGGTGGTCCCTAGTGACTCTGGCAACAGGGCTCTGGTGCTGGCAGTAGCTAAAGCTATGGCTTTGACTGTGTTCTGGATATAGGTGACATTGTTGTATGAGAATCATAAAATGGTAGGGGTTGNATGCAGCATGTTACATGAAGCACAGCTTTTACAGCTTTCCCACAGGTATGTTCTTGATATAAACTTCAGAGAGTGTTTTGTTGCTAGATAGTGATCCAGAGCAAGCACAGCAGCTGGGGTGTTCCTGCTACAGTCTTCCCGGTGATGGAGCCAGGGTACAACCACACATGTTTCTGTCATGTTACATCCCTCCTGTAAATGGGGTCTAATGGGATCTAATTAATGTCTATAAATACATGAGGGCTGGGCAACAAGAAGGCAGGGACACCCTCTTTTCCCTTGTGCCCTGTGATAGGATGAGGGGCAATGGAATCGAGCTTGAGTACAACAAGTTCCACCTCAACATGAGGAAAAACTTCTTCACTGTGAGAGTGACAGAGCCCTGGAACAGGCTGCCCAGAGAGGTTGTGGAGTCTCCTTCTCTGGAGACTTTCAAGACAGGTCTGGATGCATTTCTGTGTGATCTACTCTAGTTCTGTCCTACTGTGGCAGGGGGGTTGGACTTAATGATCTTCAGAGGTCCCTTCTAACTGCTAACATTCGGTGATTCTGTGAAATATTTCCTGCAGTGTGTTTTCCTTTCAGCAGCAAAAATGATGTCTTAACTCAGTGGTGGTTGCTGCAAGAAGTGGAAACTTTTCCTGAGTTTTAATGGAGAAAATCAAGCCAGAGTGGGATGGAGCTATTCATAAAGCATGCTGTGGTTGAATAACCCAGCCTTTTTCTTTAAGGACTCTTTAAGGAGTAGATCACTTTATACAGCTGTTTTTTTCACTGTTTAAAATTGGTATCTTGTTTGAACAATAATTCTGTCTTGAATAATTTACTTTAAAAAAAAAAGTAAAAAGTTTTCATTGAGTTTACCCATGACTACCCTCTGGAATTCCCATGTTGCCTATTCTCTGTTTTCTCACAATTCAACAATACCCTTTCATCAGAGGCATGGGTTCTGAAACAGAAAACAAGTAGGAAATTTCTGGTTTCATTACAATGCAGTCTTAAAAAGCATACTTTTTTCTTTTGTAATGGTGGAGGAAAGATTGAAAATGAGAGCTGAATATACTCCACAAGCTCAAAAACCAGAAAGAAATTAATCAAGAATCCAAAATACATTGATGTTTTTTGTTTGCTTGGATTTTTCTCATTTTTTAAATTAGCAACAGGAGTTTAGGGGCTTCATTTGCACACTTATCCCTAGCAAAGGGCAGTGCTGAGATCTGTTTGAATACTGCAGGACAGCTGCTCCAAATTGCTCTGCATTTTCCCTGATCATAGGGTCTTCCTTTTTCTACCCTGATCCAATTTCTCTCTGGTTTCATTTCCTGAAGCCTGGAGAGCTCCTCTGTGAGGGAATCTCCCTTCGAGTTTGCTTGTATTACTTGTGCTTGTGTGACCCAGAAGAACCTGCAGCTTGTAGGATGGGTGCCTGATAACTGCCTTTAACAGGCATTTCCCACAAGATAGATGTCCATCCTGTCTGGTCTCAGAGCTGATCACTGCAGGATAATAGATTTCCCTGATGTGCCTTTCCAAAAGTGGCCACATTTGGTAAAATACCAACCTGGTTTGAGGACTGCTGGCAGTAATGAACCTCCTTGCCTTCCTGGCAGGATTTCCTGGCACTCTGTGCTTGGTGCTGCTGCCTGATTGCCCACCTGACTTGTTCAAAGAGAGAGAGAGAGAGCCTCAGGCTCCCTTTTGGTACTGGAGATCCCCAGGGCCACAGGAGGCTGCCTGGCCCCATGACCAGAAGTGGCTGTGGCCATGGAAGGATGATATGATTTCAGAGTGCTGGTGTCTACAGGCCTCCTTCTTGGTATGTGTCTTGTTTTGACTTCACTACCAGGCAGTGCTGGCACTACTCAGCTTTTTGAGCAGCCAACAACCCTGCATGCTGCTGATGTTGCCTGGCAGGCTTTCCAAGGTGGCAGATGGGGAGAAGTGCTGTAACTGAAATGACTTTCCTCCCTCCTCCTGCAGAGAGGAGCAGCCTGCCCCAAGGATCACCCTCTCACAAGGGGTTGAGCCCATAACCTGCCTGCATGTGCTGCGATACCTTGTCCCTATGCACCAGGTAGCTGCAAACCACAGCGTGGGTGCCAGCCATCTGCTGATAGAGGAAAATCCTGGGGAAGGAGAGTAAAAGCCCAGGTACTTTCTTGCTACACCTTAAGACCCTTTTAGCAGGATTTTGCTGTTTTGCTGTCAGTAAGGGGAATTGTATTTTTTCTCCCTTTGCTCTCCCAGTTTTCTGCAAAGATGCGTGCTGTTCTCTACCCATTTCTTGCATTCTGCTGTGCACCCAGACAAAGCCTCACTTAGGAGAAACAATGTTAACACCGGATCTCTTGTTCCCATCAGTGCACATCAACCATCCAGGCTGCTGCTGATGGTGGGAAGACCTCCACCGTCTTTGCTCCTGAGCACTTTCTCCTGCTGGCTATGCTTCTCTACCTGCTATTTATAAGGACATATCAGAGATATAAGCTCATTAATCACCCCCAAGCCACACCTGCCCTAACTGCATTTATAGTGTCTTTCCTCCCTACTCCTTTTCATAGTCCACACCTTAGTCACTACTCTGTTCTTGGCATCTGGAGTTTGCTTTTATTTAAGTGTGGAACTGATAAAGTGTGAGAAAAGGAGAAAATTCAGAAGGGCAGACCAGCTTCACAATCAAAGTGTTTATAGGGCACTTTTAATGTCAGAATACTTGGCCTAAACTGTATGGGCAGAAGACTGGCAGCAAACCTATTGCATTAAATGAAATAGAGACTACTTACCCTAAAAAGTTAAAAGGCACAGGACAGACAGACAGGAGCCCTTTCATCCTCTTGGTATTTCTTGTGTCCTGCTAGCAGTCAGGATTGCTTAGCAGTGGTCAGGTCCTTGGATACCAGCCTAGCTGGAGTCCCATTGGCAGCCCACAAGAGGAGGGAAAGGGTCATGAAATCTAAAAGTGTCTGCAGAGGTATTTAGGTGCCCAAAGGTGCAGAGAAGCACTTACTTAGTGGTATTTCAAAAGTTCCTAAAGAGATTGAAGGGAGAGAAGAGGAGAATTACCATCTCAGGGATTGATTCTGAAGAGCCTGACACACCTCGAGGCCTTGGAAAACCCCACCGGGCACTTCGCCTCATGTCTGCACTCTTAATATCTTAGAAAATCCATTCCAAATTAGTTACTACTTCTGTTGAGCAGTTTCTGCCTGCCCAAGGCTGGGAACAGGGTCTCCAGCAGAGTCCCTTCTTGCTGGGTGAAACTGCTGCCATACCACCACAGTGCAAGGGAAGTATGGATCCCAGGGAAGATAAATTACTCCTCCAGAAGCATGTTTGTAGCTGACATTGATTTGCAATAGCACTGTCAACAGCAGCTGGAGAGCCCTGATCCTGAAAAACAATATGTCAGTTGCTTGGTTTAGTTTTAATTCTTTAATCCTTTGTCTGCAACCTAATGTGTTGCAGCATTGCTTAGGGATGAGATGTGTTGCTGCTGCTGCTTTACTGTTGCTGTTTTGGAGCATGGGGGTCTTGTCTGACCAGGTCCAGGAAGAGCTAGGAAGAGGAACTGGCTTGACACACTGTTTGAAAGCTGCACAGACCTGTAAGTCACCTGTATTTATATATTTCTGTCTGTCTCTTTATACATCTGATTTTTAAACATCCGTTATAAGGCAATACTGCTTTTAGTGGCGAGCCAAGTTTTTCTTCTAAAGCACATGTTCCCTAAAGGCTTAGTACTTTATTTCCTTTGTTCTGATTTATTACTGTTGCCTTACCACATAGGCACAGAGGAAAAAACCTACCAAACCCAACAGAACAGCACCCTCTACCCCCCTCCCCAGACTGCTTACATCAGGATCAACATATTGTATCTTTTATATCAAATGATTCAACAATGAGCTAACTTACCTCTAATTTCTTAGTTGCCTCCAAGTAGATATGCTGATGAAGATTGAGTGTAGGTTAGTTATGTGAAGATTATGGTAGAACCAAGCTCCTGTGGGAAACTGAAAATTGGGATAGATGGTAAATCTAAAGAATGATAGTGAGATCGAAAAATAAAAAATGTTGACTGCATTTTCTAAATAGGGATTCTGTGGATCTGATTTTTTATGTGCCTTTTATCAATACCTAAAATGGGCTTATTTGTCAAAGGATGAATTCTCTTCCTAAGAATAAAGGCCGCTTTTTGTTATCTCAGGGTAAGCATCAAGCAGCTGAGATATACAATTGCTGGTCACTTGGAAGGAGGAAAAAAAAAAAAAAGAAAGGCTGTTACTATGAGGATTTTAGAGCTCTTTGAGGTAGAAAAATTCTATGAGTTTGATTTCTTGGATGTTGTTCAGCCTTGACAATAGCAGAAGGCTAAATTTTCATTGTTATGTATACTAAATTTAGCTCCATGTTTTCCTCCTCAGATGCAAAGTAATAGTGCAGAGGTTAAGCTGTGGCCATAAGTCATGTGGACCTCAGCAGAGAAAAATTGATTTGGTACTATGTGGTGTCTGTGGCAGCCACCTCCTGTACCCTCAGACACACCTAGGAAATGCCTGAGTCTATACCCATAACTGGTTTTGGTTTAATTCTGCAAAAACTTACATGATCATATTGGAGTTTGTAACTCCCTGAACACATATTGGATGTCTGGTGTTTGGCCATGTCCTCAGCAGGAGAAGGTCTCCCTCTGTCGCCTCTAGGACCGTGATGGAAATTGTGACTGACCTGATGCATTATCTGAGAGGGTTTCCAAGATGTAGTCTGAACAAAATCCACACCGGCTGCTCTCACGGCTGTGCTTAGCAGTGTGCACCAAGAGTTGGTGGGTTGGTTCAAGCAGTACCCATGTGCTATGTCAAAGTGGCTCCTACCAGTACTGCACAGGGTTTGGGGATTTTGTGAGCTGGTGGTTCCCAATGAGTTCAGAGACGCTGGGATGAAGCCTCTCTTTCTAGGCTGACCATTTGTGTTCCCAGTGGCAGTGCTAGCAGGGTGCTGGGATACCCTTTCCTCCAAGATCACTGTAGGCTTTAGAAAAAGTGAAGTGGTGAAACATTGTGTCCCTATGCTCTGTGAACATAAAGGTCAAATAAGGCTAACAAGCGTTCCCTAGCAAGGGAAGAGATGTCCTGGCAGAGGAGAACACTCTTAACACTTACTTCCTTTCTCCAAACCACCTTGACAGTGACTTGTGCTCTGCCGGGTATACTCACATCATTGTTTGAGCTGCTGTATCACAATCTGCTTTTCTTTACTTGTGTTTTCCCTTTGAGGCAGGCTATTGACATGAAGCTCGTTGTCATATTCAGGCCTGTTAACTGTGTTAGTTAACAAAGGATAGCATTCAAAAGCCTTCTCAGAGGCATATTTGTCCTTTTTTTTTTTTGTTATTTCTCCTTTTTAAATGGAAACCAGCTTTCCTAGCAAAATATTTTACGGAATCTGCTGCCTTGAAACCAGTATGAGGCAACAGCAGCGATTGCAGCTGGTTGCAACATCTCATCTTGCTTGATGGAGGCACGTCCTGTTACAAGTGGTGCTGCTAGTGAAACCTCTGTGACAGAAACCTACTGAGACCTGTCTAGCTGGAGGTTCTTAACTCATGTGAGGTGAGCTAAAGACTCAGTGTCACTTGGTTCCTTTGAAGAATGAGCTGTACGTAACTCGAGCCAGGTTCAGTGCACTGAAGCTTCAGTAGGTGTAGACCTGAATTTGACAGAATGTGGGCCAGTAGGTTGGTTTTAGTGAGAACTAAGTCAAACTTTGACCCCAGACCAGCAAAGCTTTCTGATTTTGAACATCTCTTGAGGATTCAGTTAAGCCAGGAAGTCAAAGACAGTGATGACACAGAAACTTGGTGGTGGTGCATGTCTCACCTAAATCCTAAAGGCAAGATCAGATCCTAATATAAAATGATCAGACCACTGCTTTGATGAAACTCAGAGCACAAATATTGTAATATAAGTATCATTGAGCATTATTATAATTATAACCAAATTATTATAGACTGCTTTCAGGTCCAACCAAGCAGTGCCTGAAACAGTGTACTTGGTACTAAAGTCCACTAAGTAGTAGTTTGTGAGGTTCTTTGAAGCTGTCTCAAAAGGCAAATTCTGGTTTGTCTGGGGAGAGGAAGGCAAACCGGGCTTACCTGGTTGAAAACTGCTCATGAGAAGGTCTTTCTCAGAAGGATTTAAGAGCATTGGACCCTTTCTTTGTTTTCTTAGGAAATGGGAAATGAATGTTAGCTCTGCAGTTAATTTGATTTAAGTGACTTGCTTTCTGCTTTCACTTTTGGGTTCTGGAATGCTACAGAAATTATCTGAGGGCATTTTCAACACTTCAAAATTAAATCAAATTGTTGAAATTGTGCCAGCATTTAAATGAAAATTATTTTCTTTAAACAAACACTTGAAGACTTTCAATTTTTTTTAATCACAAGAACATTCTTAACCCAAACACCTTTTCTTTGTGGTTTTTCAAGTATCCAGTCTGCACTGCTAAAACCAGATGTGTCTTAGGATGTAATCAAATTCAAGATCTTTTTAGCTAAAAACTAGATGAGCAGGGAGTGCTAGTTTTTCACACAGCACAAAGATGTAAGTGGGTGTAACTGCAAATACCATCTCTGCCACTGTGCCCACAGAAGTGTCTGAGCAGCAATACAATTGCAGATCTCTGCTGTGCAGAGAGGGGTCAGGCATGGAGCTGAGCACCTGGGGCCTGTGCAACTTGCACAGTGAGCAGGGAATAATAACAGAGATAGGAGCTGGCTGTAAAGTTTGCTGCTGTGCAGATGCTCTAATATTTAGCTTTCCATACAGTGGAGGATGAGAGAGACACAGAACCTGCTGCAGATAATGGGGGTGGATTAGCACAGCCCTTGCATCTTTGGGGGGGGGTTGGTGAGCCTATAAGTAGCTCAGGAGATGTCGCATGTAGCCCGAGAGTGAGTGCGGATGCCAGGAGCAGCACCTAGTCTGGAGCTCTGAAGTACTGGAGCTTTTACATGGAGCTCTTCAAACATTCAGGCTGTGGCTGGGTCTTGCTTTTTTCTTATGCAATGGGGTGTAGCTGGGCCTGAGGTATTTCATGGACTTTAAAGCCTCTCAAGGACAGGTTGGGCTTGAGCTGCAGAACAGGACAACTTCTGGCTGCCCTGTATCCTGCTGTTGAAATCTGGAAATCCAGATACTGGTGTTTCTGTCAAAGTCCATGTGGGACAGTGCTTTATCCCTGTCAGAGGCCAGCAGAAGCCGTTTAGGAGAAGAGAATGAGAACAGGACGTCTGTGTGACAATATCATTCCCTGATGCTATCTGCTAGCTTTGGGATTTCCAGAAGCAAAGTACTTCCATGGGGCTCTGTGACCCTGTCCTTCTCTAAGAAGACCCTAGGCTGAATTTCACATCTAGGCGCTGAGCACCAACCCTGCTGACTGTCCATGGGGTAAGGCTTACAGCAGTGACATGTGAAAGCTTGTCCCTCCCTCAGTGCAGGGGCTTCTCTTGGAGAACAGTTGCTGTCCCTCGGTGAGTTTTTAGCCCTGCTAGACTCAGGGCTAGTCCTCTAGCCCCAGGCAGGTGTTGGGTTACAGTTGCTGGCTGTGGGTATGGGAAATTCAATCAATGTCTATAAAAGCAGCAGTTGAGTGGTTTTTATCATCATTTCATAGTGGAGCTGGGAGGTGGAGGAAAACACCGTTGGGTAAAGGAAGCTAGCCTGGTGGATGTCAGCTGACGATGTGGTCTTTCACTATTACTGCCTCTCTGATAGTCCAGGATGACTGAACAAGAGGTTTCTCTTTTGGAGCCCAGAGGTAGGACTGCTTGAGAAGTATGTGTCCTACTTTGACAGACTTTGTCTTGTCTATGTATGGTGAACAAAGAAGCCTGAAAACAGTTTCCTTCAGCAATTTAAATTATCAAGTAACTGCAGACCTTGTGCATTGGGGGAAAAAAAAAAATAAAGAAATTCCTTCCTAATGATCCCATCAACACATGCATCTCAGCCAGTTGCATGTCAGGGAGCCAGTACTGTATGTGTGCTTTCAGAAAGGGTGTGGAGCAGAAAGCATCTCCTGTGGGAACTGGGATTTTTTTTATCTTTTGGGTGCTATTGGTTACACTTGCTCCATCAGCAAATGCTTTTAACAAATGCTGTCGTTCCTTTGCTGTGAAGGATGTGTGTAAGTACAAGTGGCCATGCAGCACATGTGAACCTAAGACTTTGATGTTTCTTCAGTATATTGGATTTTCTGGTATTCACTTTAAGATTAACCACATTACAGAGGGCTGCCTACAAGATAAATTTCCTATAAAAAATACTCTCATATCCCAAACTTTTCTAGCCTTTTCCTGTGGCAATAAGTAAACTCTTTAAAGAGTAGCAAGGAAAACATTACAAATGTTAAGAGACCTCTCCCTACGTGTAACCCTAAAAGTAAACACTGCAAACTAGAGAAGCTACAAACAAAAAAGAGCTGTATAAAATTTTTTCAGCCCTATGGACATGGCAGTACTTCAGATCATGACTCCAGAATACTCTTGTCCAATACATACTGCCACATATTGTGGAGGTAATGCTGTTACCCTCAGCTGGTTTCTGCTGAACTGTCCATGCCTGGCTGGGGTTGGAACTGGAACTGCAGAAATGAGAGTGGAGATAGGATCTCCCAGAGGCTTATGTTGGCCAGAAAAATGCTGTCTTGAAAAAGCCTGTGGATCATGTCCAAGTAAGAACAGTCTGGAAGGAGTTTGTGATGCTCTGTTATTTCATTATTAGCTAGGAGATGTGAAATTTTCTTTTCCAGATGAACACATTTTGTGCTTAGCATATGACAGCAATTGCTTCTTGTAAGACTTAGCATTTCTGCCAGTTTAGTGAGTTAGCTTTACAGTTAGCCTTAACTGCATCGGAAAGGCCTTTTTCAAGTTCCATAAGCATATTTTAAACCTCTTGGTAAAGTCACTAGCATACTGGACTTTCATAAGCAGAAAGTCCTCCAAAAGTATGCCAGTTATTTCTGGCATGTTGTATTCTTAACATGTCAAGGAAACTTGGATTATTTTTACACAAACAGGCAAATCAGAATGGTTCCTTAGCAAGCTCACATGAACATTCTTGGCCTCTGAGAAGGAAAAGAAACCATAAGAAAAATGATTGCTTCTGAATTAGGTTTCCTAGATGGATCATGTTGTCATGCATTCAGAGGTTCATTTGTACCAGTGTGGACCTCTGATGGATGATGGACGGAGCAAAGGATAAAACAGGAGGAAAACACAAGGACTAGGAATTAATTTGGATACTTAGTCTCTGAGCAGACTTTTTATTTTTTCTTTACTGTGAATTTATCATGAAATGTAGACTGTGACAAACTGCAGGCACTTTTGGAAATACTTTTTAATAGCTGTTAACTGAAAGGTGATGTGTAGGTGTTGAGAGGAAAAAGGCATGTTCAGCTCCAGAGATCCGTGTGGAAGGAACATGCCAACATTTGCAGAAAAGCACAAAGCAGCATAGCAGCAAGATTACTGGAGTGTCCTAAACTCTCTTGACATTGCAGCATACAGATTAGGCTGTACATTTGGCAAATACTGGAGGCTGTTTTGGGATGGACTTTCTGTCTAATTAGCTTGTTTAATAGTGCTCTTCTTCTATGATGATTGGAGTAACATCTTTCAAATTTTCCTATTCATGTAGTTTCATCATCCTTCTGTCTTATCTGCACCTGGATCTCCTGTTTTCTCTTGGCTTCAGATGGAACAGTTTCTCTCATTCCTTGAAGGTCTTTTCCTTGAATTATAGGTTTGGTCCAGTTTATCTCTTTGTGCGAGACTCCCAGTACTTCTCCATTTTGACTAAGCTGATATTCAGTTATGGTTTGTGCCCTAAGGCCTCAGCACTCCAGTCACTTATGCTACCTGTGCAAAGTCACTCATGTTAAGCAAAGCAAAACAATTTTCAATTCCACCTAATCTAAGCGATCACACATCTAATTCTAATCTACAACTAAACTATTTTAACCCCCAACTTTCTCCCTGTTAAGGATTTTACAGATGCTGACTGCAGTTTCTACGCAAAAGCAGTTAGGTGTCATAGCTATGGTCTCAGTTCAGGGTTTGGTGTCTGAGATGGTATTACTGTGTAGGGTTCCTACGCATTAGATTACCTCAGTGAAAACCAAGTTATGACACTGACTAAAGCTGAGTACTGTCATTAACATAAAAAAAAAGTACAGCCTCATCTCAGCATTTTTTCTGTTTTGGTTTAGAAGAATATTTTCCCAGACAGTGAAGGGACTTCTTATCAGAAAAGAGGTGTAAAATGTGCATAAATATTAACTGGTTTTTAACATGCATTCTCATCCATAGCTGCTTCTCCATGTAGTGTATTCAGTGGTTCAATATCCCTGTCCAGATGCAGGAATAAGACTTACTGCTTGGGCTTGGAGGCACAGACAGCTACAAGAAGATTCATTTTGGCCCGACTAGTGTCATTAATGCTTACATAGATGAACATCAATAATTATCAATAATTATACCTTTACTCAGTCTGAGGGTGGTTGCCCTCTCTCCTTTGACAGCCTCAAGAAGAAGCTTTGAATGTGGTGCTAGAATAACAGTAGATAGTGAGAGAAATTGAGACAAGTACCTCCCATAAAATTAACAGGTGATACTGTTATTTCCCGTTTTTCATCTGAATCTCCAGTCCTGAGAATTTGAACTAAATCCTAAGTGTTCTTTTTATTTTTAATCAGAACATCCAACAAGTTAAAACTTAACATCAAGAGGAGGTCGTAAAATGGGGTTTGCTCCAGCTTTCCTGCTGAGCAACATTTACATATTGCTGCTAAAAAATGTCAGAGAGGATGTTAGCTGCTCTACTGTCACATGGGTTGATACAGCACAGAACCTGCTTAGTATTCGTGAAGAGAAATTACCCAGTGCTGTAACTCCCAATTTGTAATTGGTTGCATATTAATATCCAAAAAAGGCGAGAAAATCCACTGTGTGGTGGTGTGTTTGGTTTTTTTGTGTGTGTGTTTGGTTTTTTTTCCTTTTTGTTTGGTTTTTGTTTGTCATTTTTTTCATTGATTGTTTGTTTTGGTTTGGTTTGTTTTTTTAAAAAGGCATGTAGGAGTATTGGAAGCTGAGCAGTGAAAATCTGGAAGACTCCTCGGCTAGAGCAGAGCTAAGTGCAGTGATGTTTCTCCCTTAATTACAAGCAATTAAAAATTATCTCCTTCCTTCAAAGAAGGATTTTACTCAGTGTTTGTGTTAATTTTAATCTTGCTAACGTGATACTCTCTTGAACCTCTCCCTCACTTTGTAACAGCAAGACATGCTGCTTCTTTTGTCCCTGCCGTTCAGGAAAGGCACAGCTACTGCTGCTTGTTGCTGCAGCCCCAGGATTGTTCCTATCAATAAAGCTCCCTTTAAAGGAAATGAAAACAGAACAAAAATCAACAGCAGCATTTTTTTTTTCCCCAGAGTTCACTTTATATGTAGTATTTAAGATAGACTGTGCAAGTGCTTCATGAAAATCAGGAGTTTAAAAGGTATAGTGCTGTATTTTACTGGAAAGCTCATTGTTCAGCATACTAATTATTTCTGAGTCACTGTATTTATGAAATATCATGTAATAACTACCTCACCACAACACAAAGTAAATAATGCAAAATCATGTGGTTTATGATTTTGACATTTTAGTGTATAAATATATTCTCAAGTCTCTTGGGGAGGCTACTAGGAATTAGATAATGTTTTTATGACTCTAAAAAATGACATTGAATTTCATAATCTGCAACACTCCATATATATCATCCATGTTGCTCATTTTATTACTGCCTCGTGGATTATATTACAAATGTCAGCTGCAAAGAGAAAATGTACAGAGTCTGGTTTGTGGAATAGTGGGGGACAATATGGTAAAACCTTACAGTGCACCCATCAAAGCCCTTGGAACAATCTGTAACTGCACACCTGGGCCACACTGGGCCACTAGACTTCACCCTAAGGTTTTGGGTTTTGTTTTTTTTTTCTTCAGAATAGATTACAAAGCTCTCCCTGAAGGAGGATTTCTGGCCAGTGATTGTCAATAGAAGGTAGGTTTGGGTTTTTGTTGGACCCTGTGTCAATGGTCTGTTAACTCCAGAGTGACTGGGAGGCCTTGAGTGTATATGAGTGACAAACTGGGAGTGAGTACAGAGGAGAAGGATGAGTTACAGCTCCAAGTGGGCTTCTGAGTAGTCCTGTGTGGTCTCTGAGAACAATGGGTGGTGTTTACCAGAATATGTGATTTCATAAATACCGTACATAGAACCAGGCCTTTTGTGCTCCTTTGCAAGCTTGTTTGGTGCTACAAAAGTAGTGGGCCACGTGCTTGAATGCTGGGAGAAATCTCCATCATCTTTCTGGAAAGGAGCAGGTGGTGGAAGTGTAGCCACAGCTTTAGAAAACCTCAGATGCCAATAAAAAGAGATAGCCATGGCCATTGTCATGTGATAGTGGCAGTATGTGTCCAGCAGTCAGGCATCTCATTGCCCATCTGGGCAAGAGACCATCCCTGTTTGAGATGGAGCTGGTGTTAACAGCCTCTGGGAGACTTGGCAGCATGTCAGAGCTGCTAGCTTGCTCGCACAAGTACATGAGTACAGGATGGGGCCCTAAAACTGTGGTGGATATGGCTGGGTCCTATGTAATCTGAATGTAGAGCTGTTGGCAGGCTCAGGTGGCACATCCTCTACTTAGTGCTTTACCTGTTGGCATCAAAAAATTACAAGGAGTGTGATCTACCATGCATTTTGCTGAAACTAGTGAGATGATTTACCCTTTCCGTATTAGAATATAATTTTCTTCATTTCAGAAGCAGACTCAGTCTTAAGGCTCTTTAACTGTAAATCTGGTTTATTTTTTTTCTGTGAGCTTTTATGCTTCTGAGTCTCAGGGTCTTGCAGAATGATGATCCTCCTGAACTAAAGCTTCATGGAAATTTTGTTAATAAAAAAAAGTGAAATAATAATTTTTGCCATTCCAGGTGCATGGCTACTCTGACTTCCTTTTCTTTTCATGTTCCAAGTGCTAGAAATGTTTTCCAGCTGCTGGTAGTGAGAGAGGTAGGAGGCTTTTACTCATCTTTAAGACTCCATATTGTATATATTTTCTGTCTTTTCTATAAATAAAAACAGCTATTAAGAATGCCTCTGGCTATCCAAGGATAATTGTTTGAGATACATGAGAGATGCTCAGGGAATTGATAAGTCTTCTGGAGAAAAATTGTCCTGAGATCAATTTCCTGATTCAGTAGAGAAGTCCTCATATACAAAATGTAATGTGATTGTCCATGACTCTAATAAAATCTTGATTTTTCCACCAGGCTTTCATCTATAAAAATCAAATTTGTCCAGCATTAGTCTGCATTTTGAAAGGGATAGTTTTTTTTTTGAAATAGAGATGATAGTAATCCTTTATGGTACATTAATATAGGAGAACAATAATTTGTTGCATTTTCTTCACACAGAAACAATCAGCTTGGAGATGTGTGTAATAATTGTCTTTGTCCTTCATTGTCGCAGGCCATTAGCTAATGAATTTAAGCTGTATTTGGCTCTTGCTTCAATAAGAAAATGACATTAGAGATCTTGTAGCCTTGGCATTATATAAAACCTTTCAGGGGGTTTTATTTTAGTCTCACTGAGGTGATGCTGCCACGGACTGAGGAATGCATCATGATTTTGCGGTAAGCAATGAGGTCAACATTGTCTGATGTAGTGGGTCAAGCAAGCTGAAGTGCATCTACAGTTATTAAAGAGGCCAGAGCCTCTTTGTTTGGTTCTTTATCATTTAGCCAAACTTTTCAGGCTGACTTTGTGACTGTTTCAGATTCATCTTTTGGGTGGGAAGATTTGCTAAACTCAGTTCAACTAGTCTAAGATTTATGCAAGAGAAGAGAAGTAATATGGGCAATGCTTTACATAAGTAACAGAAGCATGAAACTGTAAGTTGAGCAGCTTTACCACCTTTGCAGTTTGCTTTCTCAGCTAGAAGGCTGGCAAAAGACAATCTTCTGGTGGAAGAAGTGCTCTTTGCTCTCCTAAGAAAATGTACTCACATTGTGGCTATTTCCAGAAAATGTTCATGTGCAAATGCACGGCAGAATCCGTTTAGCAATTGTTGCTCCCCCAACAAAATGCTTTTAGCCTACTGGAAAATGAGCTGCATTGGAAATCACAAAACCTAGAGTGTAAGCCTTTACTTTCTTATTGAGTGTTTGTAGTTTATCTTGGTTCATCACAAAATGCCTGAATCCTACTTTTAAAGGTGGGTAAGCATTGTTATCCTCTTGCTTCAGAGAGAACTTGGAGGCTGTAGAAGCAAACCTTTGGCAGAGAGAGGATGCTACTTTCAGACCTTTAATCAGACTGCTTCTCTACATGTGTCATTAGTGTGTTTGGCTGGGACTCCAGTGCTCCTCCCACAGATCAGAAGAACATGGGAGGCCTCTTCCTGCAGCTCCATCCTCAGCTGTTCTAGGCCAGCTTTTAGGAGCTGATGCTGCCCTAGGCCAGTTCTTAGGAGCTGTTGCTGTTGCATTGTGCACCCACATCTGCAGGCCATCAGGCACTGCAGAGTGGAGCTTCTGAGCCACAGCAGAGAAGCAGCAAGATTGCTCTGTGGGGTGCCAGCTGCTGCAGCCTCAAAAGAGACACTCCTTGCTGCTGAGCCATACTGGACCACACCAGTACACCATCTATGTTGTCTTTTTCTCCATCTGTGTCACAGCAGGGAAATGATACACCATTCCTACTGTGTCATGGATTTCGCCTCCTCCCAGGAAGGACACAACCCACAAGTTCAGCTGGGTTGCTGCCACGTTTGAGCTGACAGAATGGTGTGCAGAACAGCAGAAGCCAGAGACAAAATTCGTACCACTGTCATTTGTGTTGGGCATCTTACAGGTATCAGAAAAAGGACCTGAAACTTCTAGGCATTACTTTGTGTCTTGAGCTTTGAACTCATGGATTTCTTAGATTTGGGGGAAGGATGGATGCTCAGTGTGTGATACACATCTGCTACATGCAGAGACTCTCAGGAAAGCAGTTGTGGTGTAATTCTGCATCCGTTCGAGGGATTATTTTTTTCTTCACAAGCTGCAACATCACAGCATTTGAGGAATGTCTGTGGTGAAATGGTGGTCAAGTTTTGTGTCGTGGAGAGAGATATGGTACCAGAGAGCCAGCAGCACTAGCTTTTTCACCTGGTGTGAGAAGTGAGTTGGGACTGCCACTCCTGTTAACGGGCAACATTTGCTCCCTTGCCTCTTTTTGTATCCATAACTGGGGTCTGAGGTTTCCGTGGCCTGTGGACCCCATTTGTTTGTACTCAGGCAACTTCTTTAATAGATAGTATAGGAAATGTTCTGAATGCTACATTAAAAAAATGTGATGCCTCAGTGTAAAATGAGCATTGCTTGCAGCAGAATAAGTGGCTAGAAAACTTTGGCACTCTGAGGTGTGCAGAGGGCAGGTGCCAGATAGCAGCAATCACCCCTTTTCCTAAGCCAGCAACACTTACGGCCCTGCTGACAGAGGTTGATTTGCACTGGAAGTAAATTCAATATGCATGAAAGGACTTGTTCTTCTTCAGTGGAGAGCATAAAGAAAGACTGTCAGACAAAATAATCTCTCTCTGATAGTTTTCTTTTCAATATCATTGAACTGTCATTTCTCCTGGGCTTTGCCAGAATGTTTGATATATCCGTTGTTTCCCAAAACAGACAGATTTTGCTAGCTTGGATGATACAGAGAGTTTTGCCAGGAAAAGAGAGGCTGAGATGCCTTGTTGTTGTGTAGGTCCTTTGCTAAGCTCCCGAGCTCTGTCAAAGGGGAAAGGAAGGTGTCTTTGTGACTGATCAGGTTGCATCTCTTGAGTACAGACATGAAATTGTTCCCAGAACTTGCCCTGAGCTTGGAGCACATTTGCTGGGATTTTGGGATTCTACTTTTTCCTGGAGATAAACCCATTTATGCCCACTGATCTTCCATTTCAAAAGTAGAGATTCAAGATGGCCCTAAGCATCACCTAGGCCACTTAGCTGCAGTTAGAAGGTAGCCCAAACTAGATATTTCTTGGTTTTCAGATTGTTCCTCTGCAGACCCGGCAAAGCATTCATTCTTCCTAGATATGTGCAAAGAATCAGTAAAATACCTATTCAGAGAAAAAAACCCCTGAATGCGCCTTCCTAAGACTGTGGAAAAAAGATACCTACACTGGGCAATTTCCTCCTTCAGCTGGGAACTCACTGAGGCGTCTGCCAAGAGATTTATGGTCAGTGAGGCTGCATGTCCTCCACAAGCTCTTGCAGAAGGATTTAACAAAAATGAGATTCTGAAGTGGGGCAAACTAGAGGAGCCCAAAGACCACCATGATCTGACAAAATGAGTCCTACGTCCCATCTGTAGTGAGTTCTAACTTCCTTTCTAACTGCGCTTCAACTATTTCCTCCCTAAGTTATCCTGGATATCAGTACCTTTGCGTTACCTTAGGTCTTTAATGTACCTTTTTTTTTTTTCCTTTGGAAAAAGTGTTTTTGTGATCCTTAGGGCAGCCAGTGAGTCTGTACAGATCTGTAAGGGGCTGAAGATTGGTGGACCCATTCTGTAGCCTGGGGTGGTTGGTGCTCTGTGTAAGTGAAAGCTGCATGCATGCAAGTTCACTGCATGAACTAGTCAACATTTGTGTATTTTTTCTCCCTGGGGCAAGTCTGCCAATAGTATATCACAGGCAGAGTTTGGGCTGTAAGGAATGCTGGTTTTCTTTGTTAGAAGTGTTTAATGGCTGCTTGACAGACAGATTTCAGCCCACACCCCTACCAGAGCTCCCCTTACCATTGTACCAGGACCACCTGCATGAGGTACCTGGCATGATGCATATTCTGTGGAGGACCTAGTAAGCAAACTTGCACTGTTTTATATAGGTGAAATTGAACACAGTGTTGTGCATGCAGATTTTTGAAGCTAACTGTCCCCAAGTTTTCTGATAGTGTGATTTACATATATACAGTTTAAAAAGTGTACAGGGAGATTAGCAATAATTTAAGGTAATACACTCTGTTAAAAATAACTTGCACCACCATTTAAAGCCATGTGGGTTAACCTGGTCATATTGAAGAACAGCGTCTAAATTTAGATTTACCTAAATTGGCTGGGATTGTTTTGTTTCATTTCAGATAAACAAGCGATACTTATCTAAACTGAGTGTCTGCTGAGATTTTAAAAGTTGGACCAGGAAACTGCAATCATTTTTACAACATGGTTAATTGTCCTTTCACAACTGATTCCTCCACACCCTCTCACACCTGCCCAACACCACGACTGAAGTCTACAAACAATTGTCCACCTTTATGTCTTTCTATGTGAATAGGTCCATGGGGCTATCAGTCCTCTGCAGGACAAAGTCCACAGCACATATTCCTACTCTGTGCTTTGAGATTCTTTTTATCAAGCACTAATGTCCTATTGTATACTGTTTGGGATTCTGGTTCTGCAAGTTGTTAGATACAAATTTCCTCTTAGTCTGGTAGGAGCACTGGTTTACATAATAGATTGTCTTATCATGTCTGTAAGGTAATTGACTCTAGACAAGCTTCCACGAAGGCCTGGAATTTGATCTATGATGGTCTGTGCATTGCTAATGTCCATACTCCAAGGAAGCGTACCTCTGTTACTGAGGTACTGCGTGGATGACTGATGGTGTAGATCCAAAGTTAACCAGGCGTTCTCTTTAAAGGCGACATATGATATTATACTTGGGCAAAGAGGAATTTCCTGCATAATCTTTAGAGACAGCTGTATTACATTTTATGATTTCTCTGGCATTTATGCAGAGTTACAGAAATACAGTTAAAAGGCTTTAAATTTTTCCAGTTCAGTGTTCTGATTGCATGTCCAGCTCTTCATTTTCTAATAAACCCAGGATCTCAGTAAAAAAAAAATTTACGGGCTGTACAACCTTCACTCCTTGGCCTTCCCATCTTTGAATCTGCCATTTCCATAGATGACTCCACAAAGCCCCTACAGCTAGTAAATCTTAGATTTGACATATCCAACATCATGTAAAATGGGTATGCGTATGGGAGATAGAAGGCAAGTCTTCCCGTGAACTTGCTCCAGCTCACTTTCTTCCATAGCTCTTAGAAAAGGGTCTTTCTATTCCTAATCTCTGTCTGTGGGGAAAGGCTCACTTGTTCTGCCATATCTATCTGAGATGCTTTTTCCAAATCCTAGCCATATGGTTGTTCCCTGACTTTTTCTTGTTTGAAGATTGGCCCCTTCACTTTCAGCTGTCTTTACAGAGTGTTGGTGGTAGTCTGTGTAACAGGCAGTGATGCTATTAAAAAAGTATATATTAAAAAGGAAGGCCATATTTAAAGTTGAAAAGAAGAAAATTATTACAATAAGAAGTGAACAGTTCCCGAGAATCAAGGGCATTGTTTATGAAGTGCATCTTAAATTAACAACTGGATTATTTGCTAAGAAATTACAAAATCACAGATTTGTTCAGGTTAGAAAAGACCATTAAGATCATCAAATCCAACTGCTAACCCAGCACTGCCAGGTCACCACTAAGCCAGGTCACCACTAAGCCAGGTCCCTCAGCACCACACCTACATGTCTTTTAATACCTCCAGGGATGGGGACTCCACCACTCCCTTGGGCAGCCTGTTCCAGGGCTTGACAACCCTTTCTGTGAATAATTTCTTCATAATATTCAATCTAAACCTTCCCTTGTGTAACTTGAGGCCATTTCCTCTTGTCCTATCACATATTACTTGGGAGAACAGACTGACCCTCACCTTGCTACGACCTCCTTTCTTGCAGAGAGCCATAAGGTCTCCCCTGTGCCTCCTTTTCTCCAGGCTTAATAAGAGCAGCGCCCTGAGCTGCTCCTTATAAGACTTGTTCTCCACACCCTTCATCAGCTTTATTGCCCTTCTTTGGACATGCTCCAGCCCCTCAATGTTCTTGTAGTGATGAGCCCAAAACTGAACCCCGTATTTCAGGTGCAGCCTCACCAGTGCTGAGTACAGGGGGACAATCCCTCCCCTAGTTCTGCTGGCCACACTCCATGCTGTTTATTTTAAAAAGAGAGGGACAAAGGCATTCTTCACCTCATTAGTGCTGCAGGATGTCCTATACAAGCATAATTATACTTTGCAAAAAGGCTAGGGAGACCACACAGGAAGGGTATTGAAGAACTGGAAAAGGTACAGGAGACATTAAGCATGACTAAAGATCGAAAGTTGTTATTTATGGATGAAGTACAGGCTGTTTTGGGTTAGTTTTTTTTTTTTCTTCTTCCTTTTTCTTTTTTTTTTTTCTTTTGAGGGAAACTGGGGCCACTAAGAGATATACACAATTCCCAAGGATATCAAAAGGTTAAGGACAAAACTCACTCAGACCATTGCAAGGTGACTAACAGAAGAGCTGATGATAAACTTGGAGGAAGCAGTGCTAATCCAGAGTTTGATGATACAGAATGGGGAAATGTTGTCTGTAGCATGTGGGTCTCCACCATCGATGCCCCATCTTTTGTCTTGCCTCCACAGGCTGAACTCCACTGAGGTTTCTGCATTTCAGGAATGTGACTCCTGTCCTTGATCTCATATGCAGATAAATACATGTCCCTTACTGCTGAGTGGTTTGGGAAGAATTTCAGCCAGACAAGAGAGAGGAGTTAAAGAAAAGACAGGTGTGGATGTTTTTCATCTGCTCTTTTGAGCCAACCTGTTTGACTTTGCCTAGAAGACTTTGGGCAGTGGGGCTAAGTGTGGCAGGGCAGGGAGTACCTAAGGGTGTGGCACAATGAAGCTGTTCAGAGGAGAGCAAAGGGGCTGTGACATGAGGCAGCCACCCAGGGAACAGGTCTTTTGGGAACCCCTTTTGTCACAGAGCCTGGAAAGGAAGCACTCGCTGTCTGGCTGAGGCACAGAAGGGTCTCACCAGATTGGAGTGTGGGCTTCAGCCACAGCAGAAGAACAGGATAATAAAGAATACATTAAAGAAGAGGTGCTGGTGAGTTAACTCAGTCCATGTCTCAGCAGATTACCCTTGGTAGCAGAGCTCGTGTGAGCTGCTCTCTGCAGGGCAGGTTCTGGGTTTAGGAGGTTTAACAGGGTGGGTGCCTGTACACAGTTCAGTGCCTTGGGCTGGGACCTGGCACAGGCTCGGGAACGCTTCACGGTAGGCAAGTACCAGGCTGGCTTGCCTGCCACTGCCCATGCCAAGTATGTTAACAAAACAGGAGCCGACCAGAGTGCACCCTAAAACCTACTTTTTTGATGGTGAGGAAAAAACAAATTGCGATGGTTTTATGCCCAGTGCCTTAGTATATCTGGGAGTATTGCTGAAATCATCTCTTTTTGGTACAGGCTATGACAGTAACTGGGCTATTTAACCCTGCAATCACCTTTTGTCAGCTACCAGTCTCAAAGTCAAGCTTTCAATGGACAAATAAAATGGGGTATTCCACTCTCTGCCCTCCTCCCAGATTATTGCCAATATGTAGCAGAGGGAATATTCAAAACATTTTTCCCTCCGATACAGAACGGCTGTTGGCTGTCATCAGATCATGTGAAAAGACAGCTGAGTGGAGTTTACCCAGCAACAAAGAAGAAACAAAAGACAGAAGGATTAAAAAAATGATTTTGCTGCTGCATGCATTTTAATGATTGTTAGAGACATATCTGTATTTAAATTACTGTTGGGATGTGAGGAAAAAAAGACATCCATCAGACAAGCATGCTGCCATAGGACTTGGTGAGCATTAGTTCTACAGAACTGATTTTTATGACGTTATGCATCAGTCAGTGACACATACGGGTGACCAGGAGGATTGTACTTTATGCAGATCTACTGAGATCAATGCGGTTTCTCTACTACCTTCATTAACATGTCATCAAACTTTGGATGGGATCTAGAAACACAAGAAAGTTTAAAATGTAGCAGGTGAGGGTAATCTCATGTCATTGCCCACTGCCTCAAAAAGCTGAATGCTTTTGCAAATTCGACTTAATCCAATTAGTTGATTTCCTGAGTGACATTTCTGCAGGCCCATATACAGAAGGACAGGGAAACTAAGATTTATAATGATAGCTATTTCTAGCAAAGGTCATTTCTTTATTGGTGAACAACCTGCCCTTAGTCATGCTGATGATGAGGCGTTGAAGGATAAGGGAGAGGCTGTATAGCTTTAAAGCTTAACAGGGAATAACATAAATAGACCATAGATCATCTTTCTACTTGGCCCAGAACGCTTGCGATCTACAACCATCTGGCCAAAGCCAGGAAGCAGGAGTCAAAATCCAGAAAAAAACCTCACATTGGGATTTCTTCACACTGTGGAGATTGTGAGGGAGGCTGAATATTTCATTGTTAGCACAGCAGGGGAAAAGGGGGAGCCACAGAGCGTAAGCATGTATTTTTGGATATTAAGGTGAAACCAGCTGATTACGAAGAACCGGGTCAGGTTGCTCTGGGGACTCCCTGGTTGGTTCCGCCAACTTCCAAATTTGAGCAGCTCTCAGCATCCTGTTTCATGCCGCGCACCCCCACGTACGCAGAGGAGGGCACGCTCAAATACATTTCCTCAGCTGTCCTTCTTTAGGCGAGGAAGGCAGCAGTTCTGACAGGAATATGGTTTAAATAGGTTGCATGATATGTATTATGTATCTTTAATAAACCAGCATCTGCCTGTTTGTCCCATGGATATTTTTGCTGCTTGCAGAAGAGAAGGGCTTTGACACTGTACATCAAATGATGCATCATTTTTTTCATAATCAGGTGGACCTTCTGGGAGTCATGTGAGAGTTGTTCATTCAGCTGTAGACCTGAAATGTGAGCACTGTGCACTTCACTGTTACTAGCTTTGCTTGTTTACACCATCAAGCTTGTAATATTGGAAAAAGTAAAAATGTGACTTGTTTCCCTGGATTTCAGCTCAGGTCCTGACCCATGCTCTGTAGCTGAGCTATAGTTTCTGATGGATCACTGGCACAAAGGTGTACATCAGGTGTACTGCTGGCAGGACCAGTCAAGAGACCTTTTCAATATGGCAGTGAAGACAGCATGGGGGTTTCTTGCTGATCTACCAGAGTGCTCTGATGAGGGTAAGGGGCCCAGGATTCTTCATCCATGCCCTTGCTAATCCTCTTTTTTGCCAATTATTGCTTCAGTTGGGCTGGAGCTGCCACCAGAAGTCACAAGGGCTTTTGAGTTGGTCTGGTCTAGGATTCAGTCCAGTAACCTGAGCATGCTGCAGTAGCCTCTTGCTTCCAGTCTGCAGCTGAAGATCTCACCCTTCTTTCCAGAGTAATTGCTCACACCCTTTGAAATCTCCTAAAGCTTTCCTCAAAAATGCAAGAGCAGAGGATTGCTACTCTTAAAAACTGTCAAATAAATAGGTAATCTGTAGGTTAATTGCCTATATTACAATTCTCCCAACATAACAAAGGGAAAAGCAGCCTTATGCTGTGTACATCTTAGGCCTGGTGTAACTTGAATCCGAAAGCTATAAAGGAAATGGAAAATGTTAATAAATAATGATGTTTGAAACACAAGCCACTGAACAAACCACTAGACCTTCTGCATTTATTCCATGGGACAGAAAATGTCTCAGTTTGATGAAAATAAAATCTTGGCCTAAGATACATCTTAGGAATCAGCCTAATATGGGTGCTGCAGGTTATTCAGAAGATAAAACAGAGAAATTTACAGATTAACTCTTGGTAGTATATACAGATTGAGAACAACTTTTGAACTAAAATCAGTACAACTGACTACTTCCCATTTCCCTGGTATAAGGAACCAAGTCTCTCCTCAGGGTCATGGGAATTTTAAATTACCTTGTTTGATCCACTTTACAGCTGCCAGGTTTCCACCTGGTATTTTCCAAGTTAGAATCAAGCATATGTGTGCTCCAGACTGTGCATTCTCACTCTAATGTGTTCTGGAAATTCTGTCCTCATTTCCCAAATCCTAAGCAGGTGATTTGCACTAAAAAAAAAACCTAGTAATGTCTCCCTCATGTGTGTTGGAATTACTGTGTGTGTGCAGACCAGATGCAAAACTGGGACAGAGATCTACACAAATGTGCAAAATCTTCACACTGTAACTTCAAAAATATTCAGGAAAAAGAAAAGAACATTTCTGAGAAAAATCTGTATGAGTAGTACAATTGTCGTTCACATTCCAGTGTAACACTTAATGAAGGAAAATCACTGCCTCTTGGGGGACAGTTCCAAAGAGGTAGGAAATGCATGCCCTCAGGCAGCTGGGGTAAGGAAATCTGTCTTGAGAGAATGCAAAAGTATGAAGACTAACACATTATAAACAAAGGGCTGACTTCTTGTAATACCCCAAATATTCACCCTTTCCAAAGTAACTTAGTTCAGCTTAGGCCTGTGACTGGCCATGGAGTCATTTTTTTTTCTCTCGTTTCACTCCGGCCACTGAGTGTGGGCAGTCTCTGCAATGTGCTGGGAGACGGGCAGCTGGGGGAAGGAGGAAAAGACTGGGATAAGAAGTTTCCCAGTCCAGGGATCAGGCTTGGACTTCATTTGGTTTGTCCTGGGAAGGAACGTAGGGAAGGACTGCAAAGCCCTGAGGCTTCAATTTCACAGCTGCTCTCAGACCTCCACTGCACAATCTTTCTTAGTTCCTTGTGCTTCCACTTGATAGCTGGCTTAGTTTCTTACTTGGCCGGCTGAGAAGTTTTGATTCGCTCCCCCAGCACCTCGCACAACCACGTTATCCTGACTCTGCAATCCACTTGTTGTGAACACTGTTTTTGAATCTTAAGACTTAGTGGGTCCATACGGGTGTAAAGAGAGGCTTCAGAAGGCATATAGGCATTTTCTCCCTCAACCAGAATAAACCACCGTTTCATTTTAGATTAATTCTGGAACCAAGGGTTTACTTTCATCTGGCTCCTGACACTTCATTAATGGCACTGCACTGTAAAGTGTTCAGCCAGTCTGGTTATGGGGAATTCCCAGCCCACCAAGGACTGGGCTCACTCTCTTCATTCCTCCCTTCTCCCCTGAAGGTACTTTTCAACAAAATTGTGCAGAACGTCCAAACCCCAGTGTTTCGGTGAAGTTCACGGAGCACATCACCAGGGTAAATCAGCAGAGAGACATCTCCCTGCCTTGCGTTATTTCATTTCCTGTGTCATTTCCATCACCTTCCCCACAAGAACTCCGGAGCATCTCCAGGACAGAGCTTGTGCTGCAGGATTTGAGTCAAGCTCGGCGCCGCACCGACACCCCCTCTGAGACCCGGCGCCGTCGCTTGTTCCTCCTGGTGGTTCTTCCTCCCCTCCAGCTGCCTCGATCGGCTCCCTCCCTTCCGCCGCCCCGCGCCCCCCC
>VWZY01012094.1:227200-266398 GCA_013399075.1 Chloroceryle aenea
TTTTTCCTTTTTAAGCAAGTTCTCTTCTTGCCTTAAATGTTTTGAAAGATTATTAAGAAACAGAAGAGGATTGGAAGTTGAAATTACTTTTACAGAATAAACTACAAAAAAAGCACTTTAAAAGTTGAAAGTGGCCATCCTGTTTATCTCCTGTTTCTACGGTCTAGTTCAGGCCAAAGAGTTTTCCGCAGTACTTCGGGTTTATCAGGTTTATTTCAGCAGTTGTGTTTATTACTGTTTGTGTTCTATTTGCATAAACTAGCCTGTTTTGGCTTTCATTTTCACTATGATTCACTCCTTGCTTGAGAATTTTCAGAATGCTTCAGTAGTAGCTATGAGTACTGCAGGAGTATGTTCAGATTGCATCTGCAGCTGACTTTCACTTGATTTAAGAAAAAGTCAGACACAAAAGTTCTCTTATGAGCAATCTCGTTATTTTAGAAACAGTTAGCTTATTGTTTAATCATAAACTAGAGTGCCCACCTAGCAAAGTGCCTGTGTGTGAATTAGCAAAACAGCCTCTGAAAGAGGCAACTAAAAAAAAGCAACTGAAAGATAGGCAACTAATTTTTTTTAAAGTAGGTTATCTTTCTGAACCTTCATTTTACATTCTTGAATTTAAATATAGGCAAGATCAGTGCTTGTGTTGGGTATGCTGAAGCAACAGTATGGTGGTAAAGTGTGGATGAATTCTAGGAAAAATAACAATAGGGAAAAAACATCCCTTTACGGTCATTTGATTGTAAGCTTTTCTATTCTGCTTCCCCTTGTTTGGAAGACCTTAACAAAAGCGTTCTTTAAGCATGCAAGCTAGAATATGATATTTCTTCCATGAGTGGAACTTGTATATGAAACAAAAGGGTCACTATTTATATATTTAAAGAACCTTCAACTCTTTCCTGAATTTTGGAGAAGATGCAGTTCTGCACATGCTGACAGAATCACTTCTTCCTCTATTTCTAAAGCTTGTCTCTGAGCTTGGCCCGTGTGAGAACAAAACAGAAGAAATCAACTCCATATGCTGTTCTTGCTGAAAGCACTCACTATATATTAAGAGTCAGTGCTGCAGTCTGTAGTTTGTTTGATCAAAATGTAGTAAACAGTAAGTTATTTTAATGTAGTGGCATTTTAACAATGCAGTGTTTCTGGAGGAAAAGAATGCTCCATTCATATTTTAATATAAATGACAATGCGGGCATAAACACCCTTAAACTGAGACGTGTCTGTGAGGGAGGGCTGTGCCTGACCAGAACAGCCTGGGTGCTGGCCTATGAACTGTTATCTTCTCTTAGGTTTACATTTGTCTAGCTCTTCAGAAAATGACTTGCATTTTAGAATATTTTTGTGACTGATTGTGTGTGGTTTGCAACGGGTGTGTTGCTGGTTGGTTTGATTACTTTGTCTCCTCTGGACTTGTCTTCTTTTGATTTTTTTTTAACTTAGTGTTCAGAATAGCTCCGACTCTTCGTTCTGGAGTTATGTTGTCCCTGTGGGAAATCTCTGCCCCACTGGTGTTGCTGCTTCACTCTTCAAAAGGATTATTCCTATGTACAGCAGCATTTGACCAGCATAGGCTGAAACTCCCTTTCCTTGCCTTTTCTGCTGTCTATAACTTCTCATTCTTGTGCCAAGTAATGATTAAAAGACGGCTGCCCTGCGACAGCTGCTTTTCATTGGTGGTGCATTTGGGAGGAACAGGTTGTGATGGGGTGTCCAGTGTTATCACCGTTTCATTAGAAAAAACTTGATTTCAGGTAATTAACAGGACTGAGTCACTTCTGTGGCATTCTGGCTGCTTCTGCTGACCCAGACCTAATTATTGTGGCCGCTGAGTACCTCTGAAAAATTGAGCAGTTGGTTCATTTAGAGCCCTTCATGAAAAAGAAATAAATAAATGTAATCTCTGTCTTTTAATATGGATTAGTGACTACTGCTACTGTGCAAACATCACGCTTTGCCTTAATCATATAAGCATTTGATTTTTTTGAAAAGCACTTGCTTGGCAGTGCTGAAGTGTGTCATCCTCCACTTACCCTTGGAATAAGCTGGAGCACGGCAGGATTTTCCACCCATCCTCGCCAGCGAGCTGCAGTCCTGGCCTGAAAAGACTATGCATGCTAGGAGAGAGTTAATTTAGTTGTCATCATCAGTGGAGAGCCATTGAATAAAACCAGAAATCAGTCTCATGATTTTGCTTCTGAAAAAAAAAGGTGTATTTGTTTCTCTGTGCTGTTGGAGCAGACTGTTGCTGTGTGGGATGGGAGTGTGCTGGGGCATTGCTGGCAGATGTAGCGCACTGACTTGTGTGAAAGGGACCCAGTTCAGTTACCTGAGCACTGGTGACTACCGCTGTTTGAGATGCCTTCATGTTTTCTATCAGTCCCACCTGTCTGTTTGGAGCAACCCAGGTCTCCTGTTGATCCTGTGTCAGACAGGCCAGCCTGGCATGCATCTCTGGTGTACCCTGTGGCTTCCCAGCTGCTGGAGGCCATTGTTCAGGCGACCAAGTTAAGGCTTGTCTGAGGCACAGGCTCAGCACAGGAGGAAAATACTCCTTTGGACCAGAGATGAGTTTCAGAGGTTGGAACTGAAGTTGTGGTAGCTGTTTTACAGAGCTGCTGAAGCATGAGCTCACTAGGGTGGCTTGTGTTTCCTTATTTTTGTGTGATATCTTGAAAGTTAAGGACTTGATAGAGGCTTCAAATGTAGTATTGACTGATTTCCCCAGATAATGACCCAATTTAGAGAGTTGAAGTAGCCAAGTTCATAATATGCTCTTGTCTATTAGATACTTTTAAGCAAGAAAGCTGCTCACCTGAATGTAGGTACTAATTGCTTAAAGCTGCTGGAAAAGACTAAACATAAGGAGGCATTTCTGCAGGATTTGCTATTTAGCTGTTGCTTTAGAGAAAAAGAAATATGTTCTGTTATACAGTGTTTGCAATACTTGTCATCTCCTACGTGAACTGCTTTGCTTTTAAATCCTGCTTAAAAATACAGCAGACCATGATGTTCTATAAGGGTCAAACTTTTCTTCTATGCTTCCTTAACTGAAGACACGTTTCATTTCCATGAAGCATTTCACCCATTTTTGTATCAGTTCAGTATGGTCTGTATGCAGTGGGTTCTGTATTTTCAAATATACATATTTCCCTTTTGTAAATGAAGTAATGCTTAATCTTTTTTTTTTTTCTTCCCCAAAAGGCTTTAGCCATCTGTTTTTCTCTTCTATTGTAGTTTCATAACTGGATGCTGCAGGAATTTTAAGGTTTGGCATGCATTGTGCATGGGAGAGAAATGAGTTTTTTTGAGATTCCACAGTTGACACCAGTCTGCTCGCCTTCTGCTCGCTGCTTTCCAGCAAACTCTTAAGCGCTGAAGGCCATTTAAAAGAAACCAACAAATGGAGTTAACTGGTTGCTGCAGAAATCCTCAGGGGTTGCCCCTACAGGATCAGGCTGTCAATTGCTCAGTTTATTTCTTTGCTTTGCATGCTTGCTAAGAGCGGATTTTGTGAGCTCCTAAGTGCTTTAATTATTGAGGATGATTGCACTGAAACTTGTGACAGAAAGAGATACAGTTACAGATCAGCTCAGAATCTCTCTGAGTTAGTTTTGCTGTGAACCGTACTTTTTGCTGTGGGTTTGCTCATCTGTGTTTTTGATCAGATTTGCCGCTGTGTGGTCGCCGTGTAGGTACACTCTAACGAGTACAGCTCGCGCAAGAAAAGCCTCACTCAGTTTCTCCTGCCTTTTAGCTTCTTTTCTTCTCAAATTACACTCTATCCTTCTACTCTTCATTGAGATCTGATTCCACACCAAATAATCCCTATCTGCAAATACACTTCAGCGTTTACATCTCCATTAATTTCCAGTTTTCACCGACGTCTTTTTGAGGGCTTAAATTGTGTCAAACTTAAATAATATTAATAAAACAGGTCCATCTTGTCCCTTTCTCCCTGCTGTCAGTTAAGTGTCCACGTGCTAAAGCAATTCTCCTCTGCCACCTTGCATCTTTCTTTATATCCAAAAGAAAATCCTTGATTTGAGAAATGTAGCTCTGCTGCTTTGGGCTTTGTGCCTGACTTCTGTCAGGAGCTTCTGTACTAATCCTGACTCCTTAACACCAGCTGCTTTCCTAACTTACCTTACCAAGTTAGCCTCCTGGCCACTTTGATAACCTTATGTCTGTTCCATCAACCACAACGTAGGGATTTGTTCATTCAAATTCATGCAATTGGTTGCACATTGTGCATTGAAGAGATTTCACTAGGAGAGGTAACAGGTGTATGTGAAATCTTTCTTGCTGATGAGTTTTTCAGATCATCAGCCCTCATACCTATTTTCTATTTGTAGCAACTGTTTGAGAGTATTTGAAACTGTGTGTCTGGTTCCTAAAGAGCTCACTGGTAGATGCAGGCATTAAGTTTATTATCTGTAAGGTAGAAAGATTTGGGTTTGACGTAAATACTGTCTGAATTTTGTTTGTCTTTTGGAGACAGAATTCTTTCTGGCAATTCCTTGACATAGTTTATTGTCCCATCAGTAACAAAACTAATATTGTCTAGAGCAGAAAAGATTAGGTTATATTCAAGTGTAGGAAAATCCATTTTAATGGTCTGTCATTCACTCAGTTAAAAGGGTGAGGGTATCTCCTTGAATAAATAAAATACACTACTTTGTCCTACCACAGCTTTGTCATTTGGGAGAAAAACTACGTGTGTGTGTGTGTAACTTCCTCACAGAGCTTTACAAATAAATAAAACCTGGCTCTGTTCCTGCAAGCACCGTGTAGCACGCATGCAGTAAAGTATGTGTAATGTTCTTTTGAACACCGTAGACTTGAACTGGGGTAAAGAAATCTAATTTTTTAATTTTTTTTTTAGGATTGGATCCCTGTGAATACTCTTTTCAGCTCTTTGTGTTATGAGGTTAAGTAAAATGAAATATTATGACATTGTGTAGGCCTCATCTGAGCGGAATCTTCAGTCTCCTAGATTGCTCAGGCTGTGTAGTGCCAGTCTGTTGCTTCAATTAGTTTTTAATTGGTTGGAGAGAGCTGAAGTCCCTTTCACAGTTTAGCATGAATGAGTTGGAGGAGGAGGCTGGTGAGGTTGACTAAATCTGAGGAAATTTACAAAACAAACCCTTCAGCTACCATAGTAAAAGCATTCTGCTTGGGTGGCTCTTTGAGAATATGGGGGTGTTGGGGTTGTTTGTCTACTTCTAAAAGCTTTCCCAGTTTATTCTAGAGGGGAGCATGTGAAGTGTATTTTTGTTTCCCTTGCCCCTCACTCTCCTTTTACTCCTTGGGGTAGAAGCTGGCCCTGTCAGACTTTGCTGCCTTGCTGTGGGACACTCCTGAGCTGCCCTCTGCACCAAGTCCGTCTGTCTTATGTGTCCCGGAGTGGACTCTGAAACACAGGAACTATGCAGATGAACTTTTGTTCCTTATTTTAAGATATGCACACACAGAGCAATAGGGTAAATAAAGCTGTCCTTGTTTTCTTCCTCTTGTCTTTATTTGAAAAATGTCTTTCTGGAGCATACAGTTTTATGTGAGTGCATTGGAGCCTCTCAGCTGGGAAGCTGTATATTTTGGCAGTTGAGCTATAGGGTAGTTGTGGTTTTTGGCACCTGGAAAGGCATCGCAAAGACTTGGGAGCTATGAGTTAAGCATGAGCTAAAATTAGCAGAACCATAACTAATGTTGCTGTTGTCTAAGGCTCTGACTCATGAGGCTTTCTAGATTCAAGAGCAGAGCTGAGGTGTCACTGTCCCTTAGCTGTAGTTTTCCTCTTGCTTTCCTCTGCTCTGGAGCAGAGCTAGGCCAGCAGTAAGGCCGCACAGTGTGTTAGTGCCAACTGCCAGGGACTTCAGCTCAGATTTGTAAGGTGAGCATGAACAGCAGCACTTCTGGAGCATTGGATGCACCTCCCTTATGCTGCCCTGATGTAGGAGGGAGGAAAACTTGCCAGAGGGGTGAGATGAGCCACAGCTTCAGGGGAGAGCATCCTGAAGTCTTTCAGCTAAATCACTTGGATCCTGAGTCAGTGCCCTGTGCTGTAGGGCTTCCAAATGCACAAGCTTTTGATATGAATCAGAAGTGCAGGCCCTTCTGAACTATAGTTTCCAGCTGTTTGCAAACCTGTAAAGATGAGCAGTGCAGACATAATTCTCGTTTGCCTGTTGAGTCTCAGTTTGTAGTGGAGAGGCATTATTGGGGGTTCTTTTTTATTTCTATTTGTTATTCTTTGAGGAGGCTTTCTTGAGGATTACTGCGAAGTTATTGTCAGCTCTGAAGCTGCTTAACTGCCTGCTGCTGAACTGCGAGCTCTGAGACTCTGTATTTCTTCTAGCACAAACTGGTTTCAGGTTTTGTTTCATGTGCACACTTGGCCTCCTGCAGTTGTTTTGTGGACTTTGTTTTGGGTGAGCTGCTGTATTGGACCCTAACAGCACACAGACAGATCTGATCTTACATTTCTGTCTTGAAAAATTATTTTGATGCTGACCAAACATCACAAGGGCAAAATAATTTCTGGTTCCAGGGACAACTGAATTAAGCATTTTAAGATTCTATCATATCATATTGGGTTTGACTCCCATATTACCATGGCCTCATTACTACCACTCATTTCCTTGGTGCTGTCTCCACAAGTGCCTGTAATGACCAGTCACCCTCCGTGTCACTGCCTTCTCTTTCTTTACCCAAGAGGGAATGTTTGCTTCCTTGCTGCTGTCTGACAGGTCAGAGCTGTCTGGGACTGCCGGATGGGTGGCATTGGCTGTTGTGGTGGGAGATAATGTCTTCTGATGGGTGAGCAGCTTTGCTAGGAGTATATATTCATCCCCACCTGTTGGGACAAGCCCCATCACCTTTCTTGGAGGTCAGGCAAACCAAAGACATTCTCTAAGTCAGCTCTTGGCTTTTCATTAGATGTGTTGTTGCCTGATGCCATAAGATGATAGCTCTCTTGAACTTTCTTCAGAGCAAAGACGACCACACTGATGCCTGTGCTTTTAAACCTAGTGTCATGAACTGACTTTCCCCTCCCAGCTGTGCTTGGGAAGAGTATTTGAATAGCCAGTACTGTTATTATTAAAAGCCATATTAAATTAATTAATTGGAGAATCTGGACCACTGAATACAGTTGGCAGCACATTGTATGCTGCCACTCAGCATGCACTGTGAACTTCCTTTACTTTCAGTGACTGCTCATTAAGTAAATTCTGAATCCCTTTGTTTATGGTGGTACATAGGAGGAGACTTAAAAAAAAACAGAAAAGAGCTGTCAAAACAGCTTAATTCTCTTTTTCCAGCAAAGAACTAACTCAGCAACCTGTAAATTTCCAAATCAACTTGTTGCTGGTTTATCTGTGGTTTAGTAGCAGTGAATTTAACCTCGACAACTCCTGGTAACACCTGACATGATTGTAGCTCTGGAGTCACAGCTCTGGCCATGCTGGCAGGTGGGTGAGTCTGTTTGGCTGTTCTTAACTTCATGGCTGTGTGTTTCTTCCGGTTCTACCTACTGTTTCCTGGAAAACTGATTTAGTGGGTTTTCTTTTCCTGCAGGTAATCTGAGCAATAGTTGTTCTCTTGAACTTTTTCACAGCTTTGTACAAGATCTTTTCTTTTAAACTCCTTTGTCTCTTGAAGTGTGGATCTTAACTGGATAGAGTACTTGGCGTAAGTGTCTCTTAAGTTGAGTGAGTGAATATTCATAAAGCTTCCCCTTGCATTCCTTTATCTTTGACATGTAAGAAAATGTTAAGAATGGGAAAGTCTTGACCCGTTTTTCACCACTTCCTCTCATACCACAAAAAGCAAAAGAATCTCGTACAGTGTTACTTGGTTTTGAGGCATATTTCAGATGGTTCCTATTTACTGCTAACACTTTTAAAATATCATTTTTTTAAATACCTCTAGCAACAGTGTTTTCACCCCCTTTTTTAAAAAAGGGTATTTTAGGTTGTAGGCTTTGCTTTTGGTTTTTCATTTTCTTGTTAAAATTGTTTACTTTCCTCCCTTTTATGGCTGCTCTGAGATCCAGTGTCTGCATAGCTTTTCACAATACCAATCTTAAAACAATAGAGGAATTATTTTCTTTCTTATGGATTACATTTTCCATACAGCAAGTGGGATTTGACTTTTTTTTTTCCACTTTGAACTGGAAAGGTGACTAAGTAATCTTATCACCCTGAATTCTCATAGTGGCTTGATGTAATCCTGGGATTTTTTTTGACAGAGGATTGAGAGAAGGTGTGTGATCACCCATACTGCCTGAATTGTAAACATCTAGTCCTTGAGACATGATGCATCCTTTAGTCCATGGCTGTAAGAAGCTGTCCAGTAGAGGGAGGGGTAAAATAAAAAAAAAGACAACTCTTCTTTCCTGCCCCAACACTTTTCTTCCCTCATTCCTGAGGTAAATACTGCCATGCCAGCTGAAAGCAGCTGCACAATGGGTGGAGTGCTGGAATAGGGTAGTACAAAGAGCTTGGTAAAGTTACTTGGTAAACAGTATGAGGGGACTGCCTCTGACATATCATCTGCTACCTGTAGACCTGCCTTGTCAGAGCTTGTCGTAGCTCCACAGCAACAGTACTGACACTTTTCTACAGAGCTAGGACAGCCCTTTTCTCTGAGCATGAACACTCTTGTGGTTGATGGGGCCATGCTGTGGTGTTTTCTTCAAATCTTGGGCTTCTCCCATATTTTTAGCTTTGCTTCACAGGGAAAAAGTTCTCATGTGATGTTAAAAATGTGTCTGAATTATCTGTCTGGCCAGCAAATTCAGCGTTGCATCGGAAAGTTTTAGGAGACAGTTTCAACCAAGGCTTATGGAGGTGGAAACTTCCAGCCATTACTTCCATTGGTTTTGTGACAAAGGACTTCTGGATAGAAGAAAGGAATCTTGGTCAGACCCTGCAGCTGTAGGTAAAAAGCCAGTACCTGTACCCTTTATTAGATGCTGGAGAATCTGCAAGGGCAAAAGCTCCTGGCAGCCCGACCTCTTTCCCTCTGCCTGGAACTATGGGTTTATTTCAGTTTCTGCTTCGATGAGGCCCTTTGTGCAAGTGTATTTTTGGAGCAGGGAGCTACTAGATACATTTCTGTGTTTCTCTGATCCCCATCTGTTACCGCAGCCACCTCCTGCTCTATCTGCCTCAGAAGAAGCTCTGCTGCAAGGAAAAATGGCAGTAAAAACAGGTGTGTTACCAATTTGTAGGTTACCCAGTCCTGGCACTTAGTATTTATCTTGGCCATCATCAGTAACCTCAGTACTCCTGATAGCATGGCTAATACTGGTGCAGTCCCTTGTCTCCTTTCATATTGCTGTACCAGGAAGCAGGAATATGAAAATGTTTACCTGTAGATTCAGTCCTGTTGTCTGGAGTGGACCTTAAAAAAAGTCTTTACGATGCACAAAGTCTCCTTCCTCCCAAGGGGCAGGGGATGGGGTGGTGGGGAAAGCTAACTTCAGAAAATAAAATCATTTCTGACAGTTTTTTTAGGGAAGTAGAGCATGTACCATAGGGGGAAAAATAATCCTTCTCCTTTTAGCAACAGCTGTTAAAAGGAGTGTGCTTGCTTGATTTGCAGTTAATGATAAAGGTCAACAAACTGTAAATTTAAAAAAGAAAATAAACTTGAGCTCCTCTTGACTGTAGGAAGACTATGCAATTTACCCTAACTTGTTCATGTCCACCTCATTGTTAGAACTGTCGGTATCTCTTACGGTTGACAGAACTCCGTTAAGGCCCAGAGAATCAGAAACCTGCTGCTTTAGACTCATAGGGCGCATTCGCTGCCCTCCTCGTCCTTCTGTTCCATGCTGTAGGTGGGCTCAGATAAGACTTGGCTAGGTTTGCCTCAGGTCTTCTCCTACAGGGTTAGATTTTTCTTGGCTGCCCTAGGAAGCATTTAAAAATGGTTTGCCTTACAGCTTTTTACGTGCAATATTTGCTTGTTGCCTTTCAGCATCGCTCAGGGATGGGCAGGATGTGCTATGAGCTGAGCTGGTGGGTGAAAGTGGGGAGAGTTAGGAGTAGAAAGTGAAGCTTTTCTCCCTGCTTGAATGTCTTGTGGTCTGCCTGTACAGGTGTACAGGGCAGATCCTACTGGGTTTTGAGATATAAAAACAGTGACCTAAATATGAGTGACCTGTGTGTGAAGCAAAAATAATTATTTCAGAGAATAGCCATGGAGTCTTCCTGTATTTCTGCCAACATTATCTCTTTGTTTACCATGGATTTTATTGTTGGGATGTTAACAACTTCTTATATGGAACATCCCTCTCAGCAAAAGAGAAGTTAAAAATGGTGGGGAGATGCTTCTGGAAGCTGTTAACCTGTGACAGAGAAGTCTGTCACCTGCGCCTAGTATGTATAAATCTATAGTTCAAGATGCAATGTGTATATATGAAACCAGCCTGTGTTGTTGATGCATCTGAAGAGGAGGGAAAGTCTGGATGCTGATGCTGAACAGCAGAAGGGGTGGTTCCCTCTAGTAAGTGACAAGTTTTGTTCACTCGTGGTTACTTTTGGAGACTCCAAAAGTGTGTGTGGGGCTCATGAGCTGATCAGGACCACAAATCTCCCTTTCCTTACAACCTCAAGCCATCTCACTGGTATATGAAATAGCTTTGAAATGGTGAAATATTTCACATTACTGAAACGCACAACATAGTAGTAAAGCTCTGACCTTTCTTCTGCTGAATACAATTCTTTTTAGCCGTTACCAGACTTGTGTTTTATACAGACAGTTGTTCAACCCAGGACACATAAGTCTTATGACAAAACATGCCCACTTTAGAATGGGAAGTTACTGTGTCACATTGAGCTTTCGGACTTGATTTTGCTGAACAAGCAACATGCAGCTATGTACACTTGGACCTCATGTATATGTAGCAGATCTGCTGTTTTACTGTGATTTGCAGTCCGTGTCACACAGCACCTATTCTTCCCATATAGGCAGCCAGCAGCAGTACAGAAGTACATGACCTAGAGACATTTTAATGGAAGTAGCAGTGCAGCCAGCTGAAGCACTTCTGTAGCAAAATAGCAAATAGTGTTTGTATTTCTGGTTTGTACAAGAACAGCTATTCCAGTTCGGAGGAGCTTCCCCAGTTTAAGTCTGTCTGTTGTCACAAAAACTATCCTGACAGAGCCTCAATTATCGAAAATGTTGTTGTGCTTCTGCTTGTGTTAAGGAAGCAGTAATCCATTGTTACTTGCATCTCTTGAGTCTGAACACTAACCCCTGCAGTGCAGGTCACAGGGCAGGACAGGTGCTGGCCTCCATACTGTCTGCTGAGCCATCACTGATGGCCATAAAATCAAAATGAGGCTTTGCTCTAAGGCAAATCTTAATGTTTCACTGTCACAATTCTTTCAAACTATTTTAAAAGGGAGGTTACATCTTCTCTTGGTGAATGCTAATTATGATTTCACCTCCCTTTGAGTGTCTGTGATAATATCAATAATAGCATTAAAGAAGAAATCTAAATTCAAAATGTTCTGGGGATTCTTTTTGTGCTGAATGGAAAATACCTGCATTATTTAAACACTTCTACCTTTAAGATACAGGTAAAAAGTGTTTGGCCATTGATGATGAAAAAAAAATTCTGAGTGCATTTGAAGGACGTTCTTTTGTAACATTTTTTATTCAAAGCAAGATTTATAGCTTTGTAAACAAAACTTCAGTATGCATCTGGCCTTCCTCAGTGTATTTTTTCTCCATTCAAATTGATGTTCTAATCTCTTCAATCTGACACATATTGTCACAATCTTGTACTTTCATCACTGTATCTGTGTAAGTGGTTTTCCATATTGGTGTCACATGCCAGTTTCAGGGTGGCTGATGTGAAAAGGATAGGAATAATGCAGCATAGGCAAAAAGAGTACTTATATGCTCTTACCATTTGGTGCATCTATACGCAGTTAGAGGAGATTAAAAACTTAATTACAGTTTAGGTTTTTTCAGCTGATTTTTGCATCAAAGCATGATTTCTGTCTTTATTTGAACCTGAGAAGTTGGTTTTGTACATGTGTGGCCATGAGAGTTTGACTTTTTTCTATCCTAAGGCAAGCTCCCAGTCACGGGAAAGAAATTGCATGGTGTTCTTGCTCTCTCGCTACCCAGATGTAGCCAGAAGCTTCAGAGTTTTTTGTTTTTTTTTTTTCTGGAGAGTACTGAAAGTAGAAGAGCTTGCAAAGCTATATAGGTTTTCAGTTTCTAAAAGTAGTAGTAGAAGTTATTTTTGTTCCATAGACAAATAATTCTGTCAGTCAGTTTAGCACCTTCATTTGTTCAGAGCAGACTTGATAAACTCTTTGCATTTTTTCTATGTAGTTATTTTTGATTTGAAGGAGGAAATACAGTCCTCACTGCTGCTTCTACTTGTAGCTGTGTAGACCTTGCTGCTTCTCCTTCTACATGTAACTGTGTAGACAAGTCATCTTTTCTATCACTCCCTAATTTGTGTGCACAAATCATCTTCCATCATCTTTTCTACAGTTTTATGTCTACAATTACTTTTAAGTAGGATTTATGTAGCCTGTTGAGGCCAGAAGGTAGCAGCTCTCCATTAGGTGCTACTGGTGTACAAGGACTAAAAAGACATTTTGCTGTGTGAAATAATTACCGAGTGCTGACAATTTCTCTGTGCAAAAATTCTGCAGCCACACAGCTCTGTTATTAATCCAGTCTTGTAAGACTGCTGTGTGACAGAGAAAAATGATCCCCATTTTATATCCCTGAAACTGCAATACAGAGAAATTGTGGAGAAGGTGCAAGAAATCCTCCCTGTACTGATAGGAATTGTAGAAGTGCAGATGGAGGGTATCAGGATGCAGCATAACTGAGGAGGAAGCTGGAAGTTGTACACAATGTTAGAAAAATGCCCCCTCCTTTTTTATTTTATTGTCATCGCCCTCCGAGTCATGTTAATAAGGTTGTCATTTACAAGTGTGTTTGGTCTTAGGGGTCAGAGTGGAAACAGATTCAGAACATTGTATTGAGGTAGAGGAGGACTAGTGATAGAGAGTACATGAGGAAACTGGGAAAGGCAGTTCTGGAGGGGAGGTGACTGCCTAATCACTCATGTGCAGTTACTGATGCAGGAGCTTAGGCAAACTTCTGGTGTGTGGAGGAGTTCTTGTTTGTTTTCTATTTATTTTCATTTGAGTGATGTGTAATTAAGAGTATGTGTAATGGGTAAATGCCAGACTGAGGGGAAGGAAGTAATTTGTGCTAGGCTCTAAGTACATCTTTTCTGGATTGATGTTTCTAAAATATTTTATCCAGTGGTGAGTATCTTAGAAAATGACAATAGCCATAAGGACCAAGCTCCTTCTCAGTGGAGGTGATGGATGCCTGAAGCGTTTAATTGCATTTGAAAACTTACATGTTGATACACTGATTGTGTCAGATTCACTTGCAAATGGTTGTGACAGTTGAAACCGAAGTCCTTTAGAAGAGGTGCTTATGTAGAAACTATACCACTAAATGAAGGAATAGAATTTGTTAAGCTCTGAAGACTTTTGGGAATAAAGCTCATAGGATGGAGCTTAGTTACAACGCTAACAAAGCTGTGGCTGCACAGCAGGATATAAGCTTATCATTTCTGCGATATAATCAGAGCTGTTGGAATATTTTGCTTAAGCTTGTTGACTTCAGTATATACATACACTAGCTGGATTAGAATTGCTGATCTTTTATTAATTTATTTTTATTTTTCCCCTCCCTTTCTACATTGCTGCAGAATTTATTATGTGATTTGCTTTCTGCATGGACTTTGCGTGATAGGTTTTTCTTTCATGTCACATCCACAAATTCTGTCCCAAAATCTAATGCTTGTGGAAAAGAGAATGTGAATATGGCAAGGGGTGAAAGTTAGGTTTTTATTTGCTACCCTTAAAAAAAGTCAGGAATTATGTGCAGTGTGTTTATTGTTATTATTTTACTTGTTTGTTGCTTCAGCCTATCTGTCCTGTGACTTGCAGTGTAAGAAGAGAGAGAGTAGCACATGAGACATTAGAAATCTTTATGAGGCTAAGCTGTGAGACCTGCTCTGAATTTGGTTAGAGGCTGACTAAACTCTCCACTCTGACTCTCTTGAGAGAAGCAAACCTCCATCACCCATTTTAAAATTGCCAGTCTGTTTTGTGGCTGAACCTTGAAGAACAGGATTGTACAGAAATCAAATGCTTCAAAGCCAGAAGACAAATGTAGGTACTTGTTATATATCTGTTGCTATTATTTATGTGATGAAGCCGGCCACCTGTCGTCTTTACCTTGTGGATATTTTCTCGTTGATGGTTTGAACCATTTTTCCGCCCTTTGGGTGTTCCAGCTGTAAGGTCCCTGGGTGCACATCATCCCTATCCGTCTTATAGGGGGGAGGGAGAGTATGGCTGATGAGAAGAGGGAGCTGGCATCTGTCTTCAAATCCTGGAGTTGTTTGAACATGGAGAGGTTCACTTATGTTAGGCAAAGCGGGAAGGGTCTGATACAAGAGCTTTTCTACACTTTTGCTCTCCTGGTCCCAGTTTCTGTTCTGATGCTTTCTGCCATCCTGTTGCTGAGTGAAATATTTCATTTGTGGGCTGGTGGAGAGCTGTCAGCTTTATGGGAATAAGGTCTGCACACGTTCATCTGCATGCCTTGAGAAGAGCTTGTGGTGTGTGCCTGCACATGGTGCTGTGGACATGCAACATGCATCACATGTGGCTCGGACACTCAGGATTGACTGTGTGTCTTTATGGAAGGGTCTGGCAGCTTGGAGACTGAACGTCACAGAAGCAGAGTGCTTGTAGGAGCTGCTGTGCTACCCTGTGTGTGAGTGGAAGGCACCAGGTTCTGGCACACAAAGCTGCCATGGGGAATCCTGCCCTGCTCCTTTTGGGGAACTTACTGGTTTCTTTGCATTGTTCACAGTGATGTGAGGTGACGTTACCAAAGCCACATGTCCAGTTCTGGTGTGTGCTTTGGCTTTGTAATTTTCTTCAAAACACTTCTTTTCATTGGCATTGAAGTTTGATGGTTTCAATGAACCAAAGCACCTTTGAACATTAACTTCACTGAAATGAATGAGTAAATTTATACCTTGTTTGGTACTGTATTGCTTGTCTGGCTACAGAACAAACCAACCCAAACCCTGTATACCTTAAAACTGAGCACTAGTTTTTCAGCCAGAGAAGTGAGAAATAAGTCTTAACTTATTCACAATGAAAGGGGTTAAAGACTTCAGCCTGCTGGGTCACCTGTCTGCCTTTGTTCAGGTCAGGTCCAGCTGAGAGCTGCAGTTGCACTTCCTCTGGTGGATGGCTTTGGGGAAGAAAAGCTATCGAGAAGGCATTGGTACTGTGCGGGGCAACGTGTTAAACAGCAAGAGCTAGATATGCCAGCACTCGTCTGCCAAAGCCCAAAGAGTCAAGGTTAAATGAACAGATCGAGCTGAGATAAGTGTTTTGTGTAAGGTCTTGTCTATGCTCAGAAACTGGAAAAGTTACGGAGAGCCGACTTAAAGCATGAAGTGCATAAATAAAGCTATGCAGAACTCTCCTGTGAATGTGCTCATTCAGGAGATTTGCTCCTCCCTGCAGTAGCCTGGTGAACTTAATTTTGCTGAGCGTTCCTCCGTGGGTCTGCCCGTCATTTTGAAGCGCTCGTCCTGCTGAAGTGTGGGCATGCACACACGTGTGCAGAGCTGGCCCTGCCTAGGCTGATGTTCCGTCTGAGTGCTCCAGAAGTAAATATGTTAAAATTCTGCAGGCTTCAACTTAAGAGCATTGTTTGTTTTAAAGATGAAAAGTGCATTTTATACCAAATATGCTGAAATGTGGAAAATGTTATTTTGCAGAATCCAAGGAGTTTGTGTGCCCACGCATCTCTATTGTCTGTGTTGATGACTCTGCACATAACTGGTTTTCCCCCTCAGTGCTCTGTGTGAACTCTGCACCACTGAAATTGATTCTCATTCCCTTGATAATTAGTTTACAAAGCGGATTTTATTCATTAGGCTTCTTTGACCTTAACTAGGCAAATGTATTAAAACTCAGCTTTAAAATTTAGTCATTTACGGTAACTTATCTTCGTTTCATTTACTGTAATATGCTTCTAAAAGCTTGAAATTAAAATTTTTCTTCCTGCTTATTCCCATTTACTGACAGATCTTGTAGCACTTAATCTAGCAGGACAATTTTGCCGTTCACTGTAAGGATACTGTTCCTCTCCACAACTAGGTGCTGCAGTAAGTTTGAGAGATCTTGTCTTTTGCTTTGAGTGGTTGGCTCTTAGAACTTCTCAAGATGGAGTGTATTTTGCTCCAGGAACTGACCAGCCTTCCTTTTTATCCACCTTTCTGCTTCCAAGGAGAACTGCTTTTCACACCAGAGCCATTTGTGTTTACAGATAAAAAATTTTTAAATTAGAGTAAAATTGAAATCTAGGGTGAGACAGAATTACTTAATCTTTTAAGCTGTATGCTCTATGGGATAGAGGGGCTCTGTTTCTTTATCCGTTTGCCTCATTTAACGGTACAAGACTGGAATCCTGCCTGCAAGACATCAAATCCACTTAATAAAAAATCTGGACAGCAGCCAGGAGTTTCTTCTGTGGCTACAGATGTTACTTTACAACTACACCATGTTAAGATCCTTCAGCCAACTAAAGTAGCCATCAGGCTAAAGCATGATCAGGCATTTCCCTACAGGATATAGAGGGTATGGGTTCTGTCTATTTTAACTTGAAATAAAATACTACCCATGCCAGCACAGGAAGAAGGCAGCATGGTAGCCAACACAGTGACCAGGTTTAGCCTCCAGTTACAAACCTGTGTGGTGGGTAGCAAAAGGCCTGAGGCCTGACCGGGTGCTGTTTGGAGGAGTGATTGACTTGAGTGAAAGCTAGATCAGGTTGTAACAGAAAAATGTCATATAGGGAGATTATTTAGAAAAAAATAAACCCACAAAAAAAACTGTCTGGCATCAAGAGGCAATTTCTTGGTGCATTTTCAGCATCAGCATGAATTCAACTCTGTTGTAGGTTCTTTATGTTTGCTCTTTTCAATAAAGACCCATGCTTTAGAACAGTCATATGTGCTACTAGTTTCCAGTGTAGCTAATCTTGAAATAATTAGTTACAATCTAGTTCAGACTGCTGTCAGGCATCTTTAAAATAGAAATTATTAACAAAATCTGGTTAGGTCCTTAGTTGATGGTGTTTCTAGGTTTTTGGACCTTGAAATAGAAATGTTTCATCAATTTTATCTGCAAATTAGGAAGTCTGTTATTTTCAAAAAACTTTCCAGCTCACAAAAGCTGTGGAATAATTTTTTTTTTTACCATTTCAAAACAGAAATGGAGTTCTTTCTGTTAAGATTTTTTTCTGTTATTTCTTTGTTATGTTTACCATCTCCAGCCTCTAGCGTTGGCAGGAGGTTTTGCTTGGTCTCTTGAGTATCCATGAATTAATCTGCATTTTTTTCTTGGCAAGTACTTGCTGCTGGATATAAGACAGGGGTGTGACTTTCAGGGCATTAATTAAAAGTCTCTGTCAGTTTAACTTGGTAAAACTGATATAGATTCTTAGACCTTGGATGTAGGATTCCAGGGATACAATTGGTGATCTATAAATAGAAATAGTGTTGCTTTTGAGACTGACTTCTGTAAGGAGAAGTGTTAACTTCTGTTTCAGGAGGCAGCTTGGAAGCAATGTAACAACTTAATTAAACAGATTGAGCAGGAAGAGGAGGGGTTGTTCTAATTTTGCAGTCTTTGGAACAGTTATTTAGCTGTACATACTGATCAGATATTTTCACTTCTTATGGCCGTACCTCCATCTTGAAGCAGCTCTTGAAAGGTCATGAACATGAGATGGGGCATCTCGTGGGAAATGATAGTGGTAATTTCTAATGGCCTACACCAGTTCCTTGGAAACCGTATACAAACATTTTGTAACTCTGGTAATTAATGCTTTTATTTCTTAACATGCTGGCAAATCATAGCTTTAATTTTGAAAACTATCCACATATAGCTTACTGCTGCAAAATTTATCATGTTGACTTATTCTCATTTTTTACACTGTGAAGGTCGCATTAAGCTTGGAGAGGACAAGGTCTGTAGAGACTTTGGTGCCTTTTTTTTTTTTGTGTGTGTGTGTGTGGCTTTGGGACCCATGTTTCTCTGTGGGGTTTTGATGCTGTCTCTGCACCAGAGGTATCTGGTGTCTGATGCATAATTGCAGTTGGTAAAATATTCTAGTTTTGTGCTTCTGAAGTGTGGCAGAAAGGTGTGTTACTTCTACTGGTGCCCCAGCTACTGAGGAGTGTTCCTCCCAGTGACCAGATGCTTTGCTGAAAGCAAGAGATTCATAATCCTGTGGTTGGTGATAGAGCCAAGGTCATGCCAGAATGAGAGCTGAGAAAGCTGTTCAAGATCTCATCATTCAGAGCTCTCCTTCCCCAAAAGTGAGATCATACTTCTTGATCTGTTATGTCTGTGACTGAGAGTACCTGACAGTATTTGCAGAGTCTGGTCTCTTGGGCAGAGAGAGGGGAAAGGAGCTAGCAGAGCATGTCACATTTTCACTTCTTCAATTCCCTGACAAGGAGCCTGCTGACAGGTGAGGAACCTTTAATTGGAGAGCTCATTGTGCACGGGCTGGGATTGACCATGTCTCAGAATAAATGCAGATTAATTTAAGATTCAGTAAAGTCGTCATTTAGAATGAGTTTGTGAGTTTGTGTCATACTAGGCCTTCCATGCTGCTCCCTGTATGGACACAGTGTACCATCGATCTGCCCCTTAGCTTACTGGATACTTGTCTTGTGCCACCCAGTGTTAAACTACAGTCTTCTTTGCAGCGTCAGTTGAGTTTGCACTGTGTAGCTTCAAGCGTATATACAAGCTTTTCAAACTTAGAGGCATTGAAGGGACGGATTACTGTGCATTTTAGCACTCATTTGCTTTTTGTAGATATCAGCCTTTTTCTGTTGATTGTGTAACCCTCTGAGTTCCTTAATCCGGGCACCTAAGGTAGCTGAAGAGAACTTTCTTTTCTAGACCAACACTACAGTCTGGTACCATTCTGTGCTTGCTGCCCACTCAGGAAAAAAAAATAATTAAAAATTATGCAAAATGGAATAGTATCCTTTCTGTAATGGGGTCTGATTAAAACTGTCAATGTTACATTGATAAGCATCTTGCATATTTTTAGTACAGTTTAAGTTTTAGTGCAGTATATTATTTAATATGGACGTTTGTTTTGGATGGGTTGAAGCTATGTTTCAGGCAGCAGTTGTCAGTTAAAGAGGTTTAGTTATTTTTTTTTTGCACTCTGTTGTGAGAGTGCATCTAACGCACTGGAAAGTGCTTCAAAATAAGAAGGAATACCATAGCAGTTGAAGGTATCTTCAGTATTGCATATAGATTGTTGTATGGAGATAATTATTTTTGGTCTATAGATAGACATATAGGTAGGTCATGCAGCATGGTGTGAGTCAAAGGGAGGGTTGATGCTGCTCAGCATCTGTCTTATTTTCTAAAAGCTGTGCAGTCACTGAGGGGAGGAGCTTGGATTTGAGCAAGTAAACCAGGAATTTGGGATTCAAGTTTGCTAAAACTCTCTTTCCCTAGTTCCTGTTACTAACCTGTTTTATTGTTTTATAATGTTCACAGTGAATGTGGACATTCATGAAGAAAGGGGCAGATAATGCTTGTCACTTGTGTCTCCTTAAGGAAGTGTGGGATGTGGAGGTTGGGCACACAAGTCTGCATTCAGTGCTTGGGTTTCATAGCAGACGGATGGTCCTTCACCTTCTTAAACCATCTTTCAAATGCACTGGTACCGATGAGATGAAAATGAGTTTGATTTCTAACTAGTTTGTGTGCATTCACTTGGCAGTCGTCAGGCCCCAGCTCTGCGGGGTAGAGGATCAGAATAGGGAGTTCACCGCGGGTCATGACTGGGAGGACTGTGCAAGCAGGTTTGTGTAGTGCCTGCTTTCACCATGTGCCGCGCAGGAGCAGCAGCCTAACAACTCCTAAACTGAAAGCTTTTTTTCTTTTTTTTACAAAAACATTGATTCATTACTGTGAAAATATAGAAGACTAAATACTCTGATTTAACAACAACAACAAAAAATAACAAAACAAACCATAAACATGAAATTCAAGCATCTGAGAAAGATCTGACTCATGGTAGCCTCCTGTGAACTTTCCACTATAAAGCAACGGGCTCTGCTCTTTCCATTTAAGGTTTGTCTGAATGGCTCTTGTTAGCCTGTGCTCCTCCGTGCCAGTCAGCCTGAGCCATTGCTAGCCGTGCACAAAAACTGACCTGCCTTTAGTGGTGTTCCAGTGCTCTGAACTTACGTGACTGGGGAAGCTGGTATTACAAACAAGCTTTTAGGCCTTAAACAGCTCTTGTTTTCTGTAGGCTTTGTTTGTGGCAGAGTATTGGGAAGTGTTCCTAAGTTCTAGTGTGGTAGGATGTGCAGTGTAAACCTGTGGACCAAGCATTGCTGTAGTAAATATCTGCCTATGGGGAGTGTCTGTGATCATAGGAGAGTGAGACAAGAGATCCACTTGATCCTTCTGGTGCAGTACTCTTAACCCCTCTTTGGGATAAGCAAGGGCTAAATAGGATCAGGCCAAGAAAGCTTCTACATGGAGGGCAGCCATATGTGACAATAAATTTGGGGACTAGTCAAGACAACCCACTGCCAGAAGGATGTTAAAAGACAAAATTTCTGAAGATAATGGTCAGTTTGTGTATTCTGCAATATAAAATTTTGTTGCAAATAGCTTTAAGAAAAGATTTTGCTAGACAGTCCTGTGAGTGTGTTTTGCTCAAGATTCCTTGTTGCAGTAACTCCTTGAAAAATGAGGCTGGATCTGTCCTGTCTCTTGTTCTGAATAATGGATGAACTTGGGCTTTGTTTAATCCAGCTCATTCTGCAAACATTGTTTGTGTTTGGTTTAAAAAAAGCAAGTCATCAGCAGTACATACTACACATTCCACGCTCGGCCTCACAAATAGATGCTGTGCAGATTCGCTAGGTCTGACTGCACTTGTAAAATAGTTGTAGTGTCTCGCCTTGTCCTTTTCTGTTGAAACCAAGCAAAGGCAGACTACAGTGTCTTTTGAAAAAGCGAAGCATGATCTTGAGACCTAAGTCTTGTAGAGGCCAGCCTGTTTAGCTGCAGATGTATTAAAAAAAAAACCTAAAATTCAGTTCATAATCAAGATCTTGGTCTTCTGACAGCTTGTGTAGTCTCGAAAAAAATATGTAGAGACCTCTGGTGGGAAGAAATGAAGGAGGAATTCTCAAGGTAAAGGGTAGAAAGTGAAGATGCACAAGTGGAAGGTGCTATGGTGTCCTCTTGCTGTGCCTGTTTTAATGATTTATCTTTTGAAGTTTCCCTGCCATACTAAGACTACTGGATGGTTGCAGTGAGGGAAGAGTAAGGTTTGTCTTACTTTGACACATCTTCCACAATAAGTTAGGTTGGGAAACTGTTCTGGTTCAAGTAGTCTGACTCGGTAATGCTGTGAGATGGTTCAGGAGATTGTTCACAGGCCTTACGTTGGAGTCTGCAGTGCAGTGGGAGCAGACAGGCTAGGCCAGCTGAACACGTCAGCCACTCTACCTTAATTTGCTGGTTGATGTGTCTTGGCATCTTGTACAACTATGTTGAGTGATATCTGGGTACAGAACATTTCAAATACCCTTAACTTCTGCTGTGGAAGTTAAAGAGAGAGAGGTAGGGAAGACAACCCCAACCCCCTTCCTGAACTGCAAAGCTTTACCTTGTGATGTACTTCAACTTAGAATTAGCTCAGATGGGTTTTATCTGCATGACATTTTGCTTTCTTCTTAATGTTGCTGGCTTTTGCAATCAGTGCTGTACCTTCACTCAGCAAGAGGGCTCATTTGGCAAATGCATCAACACATGACATCATTCTTGCCAGTGTCTCTAGGCCTGTTGAAAACATCGGCAGTAACTTGACTGCACTTCCTGGAGTTATAGGCAGCTGTGGAATTTTCATTGATTGTGACCAACAGGAAATTCTGAAGGAAAAAATCTTAGTACAAGGCTCGTAAAAGGCCATTGCTTGATTAGTTCCTTGGCTAAGGATAATACATGGTATAGTGTTGGTCCCAGTGTAGAAGACTGCACTGCAAAGATTGCTTTTCAAAGTAATTACCTGTAAAATGAGTAAAAGTGTCGTTCATCCAAATAGATGGCAGTATAGAAATGATCACATTTATTTCTGAGACCATTAGAGAGCCTTGATAGCATTCCAGCAGTTGTATAGAAAGCTGTATGCTGGTGGGGAGGGAGGTTGGTTCCTAATGAAGGATTGGTTCCTAATGAAAACCTTGCACATCATGCTGGTGTGCACAATGCAGAGGAGACAAAAGATTTTTTTTTTTTTTATTTTTTGTTTAAATTTTATAAGAAGTACTTTGACATTAGTCTTCAATTAATTATTTTTATCCTTCAGTAAGTGCATCTTCATGCTATTGTGTTAACACTGCTGCTTCTCTTGTTAATTATACTCTTTTAAGCTTGCTCCACAAGAGTAATCTAGCAGAGTGTCATAATTAATGCAGTTGAAATCAAACACAGGAGGAATAAAGCAAGCTCATCTGTGGAAAAAAGAAAAAAAAAGGCAAAACCCAACACTTAAGCAATTTGATGCTAAAACAAACACACAGGCTGTTGTGTGTCCATGTACGTACTAAAAAAGGTACCTTGTGCATTACAGACATTGAAAGATTATTGAATATTATAAAATGTAATGATGCCTTGTTACAAACAAATACTGTTACCTATTTTCTCTCAACAAAAGGTTGCTAGCAACTGGTCTTGTCATTGACTTCAGTGGCCCTAATTAACTTTAAGTGCACTTGCAGCTCTTTCCAGCAACAGATTCTAAACAAGCCTTTTACAGGTGTGGGTGGTGTGAGTGTGGTGGTGGTGGTGTTCGAGTTTCTTTTCTTTTGTTTGTTTGCTTGCCTTTTGAGGGGGGGGGGCAGGTTGGGCTTTTTGGGATGTGTGGGTTGTTTTTGTTTTGTGGATTTTTTTTTTTTTTATCAAGTGGAAGTTTGATGGAGAAATAGGTCCTGGTTAATGTTACCTACTTTTGCTGAAAGGTTTACAAAACAAGAGCCAACAGGAGACTGATACCTTTTATGTCTTTCTTTCACAAATTATATTTGAAGAGTTCTGTAATCAAAATGTTTTGCCAAATATTTCCTGGAATGATCAAACCAAACCCCAGAAGACCTTGAGTCTTGCACAACATCTTTTTCAATTGGTGAAATAGGTAGCATGAAAGGTGAAGATTGGATGTCATAGTTTTTTCCAGTCTGTGCAATGTTTTTGTTGCTTTAATAATTATGGATATGGCAAAGTCTGGTTCTAGTATTTTATTTTTTAAAAAAATCTGTTGTTTCAATGAGAATTGAAGATACCAGAATAATGGCTTCCATCTGACAGGAGAAGCAGCCATGGTGTGAATTATAAATGTTTTATTAATTTGTATTTTAAATCTCATTTTAGTTAATTAGTATGCAGGGCAGCAGTGAAGCTATTTTTCTGAGCAACAGATTTTGAAGCCATAATCTTCCCTGCTTCTTTGCTGAGTAGGTTTTACTTGTAAATAATAAAACAAGTTTGCTACTATAAATTGCCTTTCTTCAGGAATAGTTTCTTGTGAACCACACAAAAGTGAGTAAATAGCAAATACAAGTTTATAGTAGGCTTTGTAAAATCTGATCTTTTGGATCCAAGCTGGGTCCTTCAGTATCTGCCACTGTGTCCTTGCCTTTGACGGTGGCAGTGCCTGATGCCCCAGTGCTGCTGGCTGCCTTCGGCTACCCTCCACAACTCTGGCAAAGCTGCATACTGGTGTGGGGTGAAATGCAAAGCACCACCAAGGCAATTGTGTTAGATTCCAGTGCAATATGAAATACTCCTACTGAAAGTTGGCAGTGTTGAACTGCATAGATTGAAGAAATTACTTTGCATGGAGTTGTAGCTCTTAAGCTAAAACCCAGTTCTTTCCCCCACTCCAACCCCGTGGTCAGGACTAGTGGTGTGCTATTCCTTTCTGTAAACATACTGATTTTGCTGGAGCTGAATAAGTGACTATTTGAAAGCTGGTGAATTTAAAGGAATGAGACATGTTGTTCGTGCAGCACAGGAATGTAATTTTTTAATATCTGACCATTGGGATTTGTTCAGCTTGCACCATTGTGGATTTTGTATTTGGAATTATCTCCCAGTGTACTTTGTAAACCTAAGAAGAATACTAAAACTAGTGTTCAGCCTAATTCTTCAGAAGTTATTTTATTTGCTTTTAATGTTGGTTAATGAGCAGCCCAGGCTTAAAATGTTGAAGGTGGGGAAAAATCTGAAGTAGAAATGCTTTAAATGCACAAACTGCATTATGTGGTTTTGGCCATTTCCTAGCACTGAGACATCACAACCTTCAGTGCAAATTTGCTGATTAAAACATGAGCTGGTCTCATTAGAACGAATAGATCATGGAAGAAAAGGTTGCTCTTGGCTTCATTTGTACAACAGTTCTATGGAGATATTTTTAAATTGTTTGATTGGTGACTTTCTTGAAGAAAATCCCTTAGAAAAACTTCTTTCTGTTTTAAGTTAAGCATGTGGTATATGTAGTGAGGAAACTTGTCCTTCAGGTTATTTTCTTCTCTTTGTTTCTCTCCCCATTCCAGTTTGCTAAATTTTCTGTCTCTGTATTGTGAGGACCTTTGTTTTATTTTGACAAAGTACCTCTGGATGTGGATTTCTTTCATACTTGAAGCTGAAGGAGTACTTAACAAAATAAATATACTTGTGAAAGAGCCTAGGGGAGTCACGCTGCTCGTGCTCTCCTGTCAGCATGGCTTGGCTTTTCTCAGTTTCAATTGAGACTCTGTTTGGCTTTTTCTTGGTGTATTCCTTTCCATACCTGGCAGAGAGAGTTCTTCAAAATTGGGAAATAAATCCTGGCATGGTGATAACCGTGTGTGTACGTGATGCAGATGCAGCTCCCACTGGAGAGCTATATTGAAGCACCAGCTGTCTATGACAACTGCGTAAAGCTGAGCAAGCTGTGGCAGGGTTTAAAATGAAATGAAAGAATTAGTTAAAGTCCATTACCAACCAGGGACACACAAATACCAGTATGACAGGAGATGACTGTTGTGTTTTACTGCCCATCTTTCATTATTATTACTATTATTTTTCTCCTGTCCAGACTTGGAAGAATTTCTGTGTTGAGGCTTGTCAACCTTGACATTTGTTGTACGCTACTCAGTTTTCTGAAATAATTGTGTTGTGTCTGCATATAGCCTCTCCATTCTTTTCTATTTTTGAGGCATAGCCACTGGTCTCTTCTAGACTATTCCATAATGAAAAAGTCCTGCATTTCAGGAATGCAGGTGTGGTTTCTTTCCTATGTTGAATCAACTTCCTTTGGTGCTGACACTGACACTCTGAGGCCTCTTTTCGTACTCTGCTGTCGTGCTTCTCTTGGCCCATTTGTTTGCACATGTGCATAACTGTTCTTGTGCCATCTCTATCAGGGCTGACTTTCTGGTTTAGCTATTGGCACCAGGTGGAGCTGGGTGTGCTGCTTCACTTTTCCAGCTTGTGGAGTGTTTCGCCCCAGGGAGAAGATGCAGTGCAGCTGTAGAGGCAAAAAAAAAAACAACAAAAAAAACACTTCTAAAGCCGAGATAAATGATACAAGATCAAAACAGATCTAGAGGAACAAAGCAGCATCGCCATTACATGAGCTGGAGCTTCAAGGAAAAGAAGTAACCTATGTTAGGATCCTCCTTAGCCTCCCTTATAGGATCTCTGGAGACTTGAGTGCTCTTCTGATGAAAACTTGTGGAAATTTATTCTTGAAATCTGTGTGTTGGAATTCAATATTTTAATGATCTACTAATTATGCCATGAAGAATGCATGTCTTGTCATTTCTTACAAGTTTCTGATAGCTGGTGTTCCTATACACCTGAGTAGGCCAAGGCCACCACAGCTACATCAGCTGGCTGCCCATTAAGCTCTGCAGGCATTGTCCTGCCTTTTCCTACTGAAGCTCCCTATTTGTGTGACTCCTGGGACACAGAGTCCCACTCTCGGAGGGAAGGTTATTGTCAGTGTAGCCACTGGTACAGCAGGAATGCATCATCTTTTAACTTTCTCTTTCTTTCTTTTCCAGCCCTCACCTTCCTCTGACTTTGGAATTTTTTTGTGCTCAGAGGCAAGTTTAGGATTGAATGAGTCAAGGTTAAATTAAATTTAGTTCATGAGCTAGTTCCTGAAATGAGACTAAGTCAGCTTTCAAGTGCAGAGTGAAATAACTCCGGAAAAAAATGTTTATTGTAGGCATGGGTTTGAATTGCTTTGCTTCAAGGAAACTGCTTGGGGGTGTTTTTTTTTTCCTGGTGGCACAAACACAGCTCTCATCAAAGTGAACTGGGGTGTGTGCCAACAAATGAGAACCTAATACACCCAATACAAAGTGAGCAAGGAGCTTTTGAAGTGCAACAGGATGACCTCATTATCAAGCAAGATTTTGCATGAAAAGCCACAAGAAGAAGGAGCCTGCAGTTTAGGCTTCCTAAACAAGCCAAAAGAGTGAATTTACACAGCTTAAAATGCAGTAGGTTATTTCCACTTATTCCAATGTGGAAACTAAGGGATATGTATTAAATAAGTAGGGCACAATACAGAATAGCAAATAAAAGTTCATGTCCTCATTTTCTTTGCAGCATCTGCCTTTAACTCTGTTTTTTGGGAGAACCTTATTCTAGTGGGGTTTAAATGTAAATCGTAGGTGATGTATTAGTTTTATTGTTGCCTGGAGAAATGATGGATGGCTTAATGAGAGGGATATATATTCTGGTCGCCAGCTCTTCAGTGCTTAAAATTGCTATTAAAACAGTTGGATTTTCATACAGAAAGTTAGTTATGAACTAGGTAGTCTCCCTGTAATGTAATACTAGGATAGCAGTGTGAACACTGCTTTTTATTTTATTCAGAATACTTATGTGGATTTTTTGGGGTTTATCTTTTAATAATGATTTAAATAAATTTTGTCTTTTACACAGTAACATCAATTTCTTTCCCTACATATAGTTGTTTGTTGGTGGTGGTGTGTTTTTTTTTTGTTGTTGTTGGTTTTTGTTTTTTTTTTTTAGGACATGAAATAGGTTTTACTGTTGGCTTTAGAAACACGAAGATTCTTACACTGGAGTTTCAAAAATCTGAGTAGGAATTTTTTCCTGGCAGAGTCGCAGGTTTAGTACTTTTAAATGGAGATGTGAACTCCATATGCGGATGGATTTGCAGTTAGACTTGCTGATGGAATTTGGGTTATTAACCAGAAAATAAAGCTGGAACAGAGGGTCAGGAGTCTCCGGAAGAAGGGTCAGGAACTGGATGTGGGACCAGATGCGTGGTCATACGATGGGAAGTGTATCATGGGCCAAAAAAAAAAGTCTGGAAGTTAGCTCAATATTAAAAATCACTCATAAGGTAGAAGTAATAAGCCTGTAACTTAAGAAATAATTCTTAAGATGTTTAAAGATAAAATAATGTGTACTCTGAGTCCTTTATTGAGGTTTCTATCTACATGCATTACAAATACCAAAGAAACTGTTGTTTGCAGAGCCATGCTGAGTTTCAGCATGTTTGTCTTCTGAGTAGAAGCGGAGTAAGTGCAGATTTATCTTCAGTGGTCATCCAAGGAGAACTTGAGGAGTAATATAGGACTCAATTCTCTTTGTGTTGAAGATATTCAAGTAGAAAAAACAATTTTTTGGGGATGAAGAAGTGAAATTGCTCATTTTCTTCATTAGTTAGCTGTAAGTCTGTGTAGAAATCCAAACTAGAGCTTGCATTGATGTTTATTTTGGGTACCCGATTCCTTACAAGGGGTCTTTAAAGGGGCTGGTTCCTGTTCTCTGCCCCATAGAAGAATTTCTGCTCAGGTGCACTGCTGGCTTGGGGGAGATGTCCGTGTGCAAGGAGAGTAGGAGGAGAATGATAACATGAGTGTGCAGATTGGAGGAGAGCCTCTTTCTGTAAAACATTTCTATAAAACATTATTTTTCCTGTTAAATGACTGGGGTTGAGGGTTGTTTTCAGATAAGCTATTTTTAAGCGATAATGTATCTACTAAGGATGTCATGATATATTTCAAGAGTTTTAATATAAATTGTTTACGTATTGATTTTGTTGTAAATTAAGATGTTTCTTCTTTATCTTCACCAGGCAGCCAGATAAACTAGTGGTGGTTTGGACGAGAAGAAGCCGAAGGAAATCCTCTAAGGTTAGTTGATTGCTTAATATGTCCCAACTTCAGTGATAATTAGGGTCAGGCGTTCAAGGGACTGGTTTCTTGAAGGTGGGGACCAGCCAAATGGATAAGAAATACTTTTTAACTCAGTTTGTCCATAAACTTCAGACTAAGCTACTGTTGATGTCAGTGCTAATTTATGGAAACACTTAACCCTGATTTCAGCTTCAGGTATTTGTTTAGCAGAACTGCATCATCCTCAGTTCAATTACAGTTAATAATTGCTAGACCTAATTAGGAAAGAGAATCGGTTTCACGACTAGAAGTGTATTAAGCATGATTAAAAAAAACCAAACCAAAACAAACCCAACCAAAAAACAACTGACATTCCTGCAATGGGAAGACAAAGTCTAATTATGAGCCTATTTCATAATTCAAAAATACTACAAGTCAAAAAGAGTAAAACCAGGATCTTTAATCCCAATAGTTTATATTTGAATTAAATTTATATTTCAATTAAACATTTTACTTCCACAGACACTGTGGGGAAGCTGATGAATTTGTGTTTTATGGCTAATGACTTGGTAGCCTGTTTAAAGGGAAGCTCCAACTGGAGTCATCCAGTATTTGGGCATTCATAGTTTGTCTTGCATGGGCTTGGATTTTTTTGATGTGTAAAAGTTTGCAAGCAGAGTAACTCTCTTAGGTGAGCTTCACTCTACTTTTCTTCCTGCAGTAAGAAGTCTGAAAGCCTTATGAGATTGCTGTCTCTTTTTAAAATGATTCTGTTTGTCTAGACTAAGCTGTACTGCTCTTGCAGTGAGATGCAGTTAGCCTCTCTGGAGCCTCCTTTGGGTCTGGAGCAAAGGGAATGGCAAGACAGCCTGGATATGTGGCTCGGTTTCCACTGAAAATTAAGCTTAAAAAACCCCTCACAACACTCTCCAGTTACACGGAGATTGAAACAAATGGCAAGTGTTTCTAAACCACTTCTGTGTCTGAAATGTCTTCTGTGGTATTTTATCACTGACTAATAAGAGTAAAGTCTTCTGTGAACCCCAGCAGTCAGTTGTTATGGGGAGCTTATTTGATGTGTACAGCAGGCAGGCTGTACACAGGTCTTTGAGTGTTGGTGATATTTCAGCATTTCATCTGTTCCCTTGTGCCCGCCCTCTGGTGCAAGGCTGTCCTCCACCTGTCCAAAAGCTTGTGAAGGGCAACATGAATACACTGTCCTAACCACTGGGCAGGTTTGCAGGGGAAAGGGATGTGTGCTGGTTTCCTCCCTTCCCAGGAGCATCTCTTCTTTGAGAGAACTTAGCCCTACTTGCTGGTTCCCTCACCTCACAGTTGTTGCCTCTTACCCTGGATGGTCTTATGGCAAGTAGTCTTGTTCCCAGGGGTGTTTTGGAACTCAGCCTTTTAATTATTTTTTTTTTTTTTTGTTATAATGCTTCAGTTAATTAGAGATAGTCTAAGCTCTTTTTTGTTGTATGCATGTAACTCAAAATCATACTTCCAAGAACTCTGGGATATTGAAGAGAAGGCACCTATGATAGAGGGGATATCTTGAAATAATTATGTGTTGAAATACTTAAATGTTTAGGAAATGTAATGTACACTTTCCTGCCCTCCTCAGGAGACACTTTTTTTTTCCTCTTATTTTTTACTTCTCTTATTCCAACTTCCTTTTCTGATTGTCATGCATGTTTTCTGTATTTTGTCTTTTAACCTGAGGTCTAAGATACTCTAAGCTGTTTTATCTAAAGACTGGTGGCTGAATGAAAGTGACTGAAGCAGGCTTTTGCTTGTACAATGTGTGCATCCTAAATTCTGCTTTAGGGTATGAAAACCCAAAGGTGCTACCAGTGAGTAAACAAGGGTGTGAATTAGTCTGGCACCTTTTCCAAGGTACCAGCTCCTGTTACACTCTTCAAAAAAGCCAGAGTTACTCCTCTTTCATTGAAGGATGAAGTAACTCAAGCTACCTTGAATTTATAGCATGGTGTCTATCGAGACAGTAACTGCTGATGTATGTTGTCTGTTGTGAACTTCCCCTATGATAGCTTTTCTATTTTAGTTTCATTTAATTTCTCTTGAACAAAGAGAGCGTGTAACCTAGAACAGTAAATTCCATACGTCCACAAGCACTGTAACCTTGAAAAGCTTGGTGAAATGCTTTGTCCATGATTTGTGTAGATGCAGAGTATGTTCAGAAACAGAAGCCCTAACGAAAGTCCAGTAGGACTTTGTGAAGTGATGAGTTTCTGCCTGTGGTATTATGGGTGTGATGCTGTGGGGTCCAAAGGCAACTTTTCACTGAGGCAAGAGGGTTTTCTGACACTAGACCAGCTTTTTGGGCTTGCAGTTCTTTTCAGCTGGGTCATAAAGTCACAGGATATGTCTTCCCATGAGTGTTCTCTCTTTTGGTCACCAGGCAGTAGAAGAAACTCTTGGATAAACTGGCAGATTTACCTGAGACTTGGAAGTCTTTTGCCAACTAAATAAATACATGCTCCCTAAGATACTTTAAAAGAAGCTGAGTGGCTTTATTTCCTGGCCAGAGGATAGAGTTAATTTTAAGGCTTATGTAGTTGATATGATTTGAGCTGTTTAGGTCCAAGACTGTAAATCAATAAATGTTCTTGGTATCTTAGTCATCCTGCCAGTAAAATACTTTATTCAACATATTTCTTTCATCTAATTGCTTTCTTGGATGCAAGTCAAATGAATATTTTCTCTTATTTTATTTTTGATGGACACTGAGCTTATTGAGTACAAAGTATTAATAATTTTTTATGCTTTTCAGCTGCTTTGAGAAGGAGGAGGAGAGGGATGAGGTTTTGACTTACTGTAAAGATGTTGTAAACGCTTCTTTGGAGGTTGTGATTTCTTGACTTTTCAGACTGTTAGGGATAATAAGGGATATCCCTGTGTTAGCTCACAGATTCACAGCATGGTTCAGGTTGGAAGAGACATATGGAGCTAATCTGGTCCAACCTCTCCACTTAATCAGGGCCACCTAAAGCTGGTTGCCTAGGACTGTGTCCAGACAGCTTAGGTGTATCTCCAAGGTGGGAGACTGCACAACCTCTCGGGACAACTTGTGTCAGTGCTCAGTCACCCTCACAGTGGAAAAATGTTTCCTGTTGTTCAAAAGGAACATCTTTTTTCACTTACCCACTGCTTCTTATCCTGTCACTGGGCACCAGCGAGAAGAGTCTGACTCTGTCTTCTTTGCACCTTCCCTTCAGGTAGTTTTATACACCTGTAAGATCCCCCTTTTCTTCTCTAGGCCAAACAGTCCCAGCTCTTTCAGCTTTTCCTGTGATGAGAGAAAATCCTTAAACATTTTTATGGCCCTTTGCTGGACCCTCTCCATTAGCTCGATCTCTCTTGTCCTTTCCCAGAACAAGAGATACGCCATCAAGAAATGGTGCAGCTTGAAAGATGGTATGGTGGTGCTGAGGATAGACACTGAAACTGGCCTACTTAACTAATGTAATCTTTAGATGCCATTGAGATGAAAGCTGGGTTCCCAGTGTCCTTTGAAGCCCCCTTTTTTGTGTGTGTGTGGTTTTCTGTGGTTTTGATATGCCTTCTGGCCCACATACTTTTTTTTCCAAGTGAACTACAGTGCCCCCTCCAATTAGAAGAAATAATGGGAGACATCATGTGCAGGAGTCTGAATATTTTAATTGTTACTGTGGAAAACATAGGATAGGAGTTGTAGATATGTTAAATTATAGTGAGCTTTAAAGTGTTGTAAATGAAAAACAATCACCATTTAAAAAGAGCATTTTAATGGCAGTCTGATGGCTACCATAAATGTATTCAGCAGTTACTGACCTTAATGCAGATTTAAGTTACTTACTGCTCTACTCTGAGCAAGTCATATTTTGATGATTTTCAAGAGACCTGTCAAGACAAGATGGCTCTGTATGGTTGGGCATCTTCAGTGTTTGTGCCAGGAGTTTACAGAAAATGGTGATTCACAGTCTTGCTGTATTTGGCAGACTTACTGAGCAATCCTAGAACTAAAATGAACCTTCAGCTTGGGAAGCAGGGAAAGTCACCTATCTGCTGGTGCAAACATGGTCTTTCTTCAAAATCGGATAGGTGGGGCTTGCCACAATTCTTCAAGCCTCATTTAGATGGTGATCAGCATCCATTGTTTACAGAAGGTGGAACTAGTAGCAGTGGACTTGCTTAAGTCTTCCTCTTTGGTACCCTGGTACACTGGCATGTTGCCCCCAGGTTTTCAGTCCCTGGGCTTTTGCACTTGCCAGTTGGTTTTTGTTTGCTTTTCTTTTTAAGTGGGGGAGGAATGTCTTTGTTCTACTGTAGAACAAGGGAAAAATGTGTTGTAAATATGGTTGCCTTCATTTCACTGAGATGCTCTTGTATTTCTAGGCTTTGAACTAAGAAATTTCAATTTGAAAAGACATGTTGCTGTGATGTCAAGGAGGTACTTTCTGCTGTTCCTGTGGACACATACAGGCTTATGGTTGAATTATACACCTCTGAAGAATCAAATTTGCACTTGCCTCTGAGAGCCTGACAGAATTATTCTTCAAAGATTCTTTTTGTATCAAAGCTGTAAAGAAGGTGCCTTGCCTGTGATTTCAGCACTTTTGCTGTGGGTTTGTCAAAAACTGTTTAAACATAGATGAAAAGGAACAATGTTTGGAATAGGGAGAGGAGTTGAACAGTAAAAGCGGAGCCAAGGGAAGCAGAAGCACGGGGAGTAAAAAGGATCCCTTGTTGTCCACAACAGCACCCTGCCCAGCCTTTTTTCAAGGATATGGCATCCATAAAGCAACAGTTGGGTCACCTGTTTTGCTGTCTTTGGCAATCTGTTGCCTGTTCTGGCTACTTCATTGCTTAGTGCCAGCCCTGCCTGTCACTATCAGCTTCTGCACTGGTTGGAGTTACAAAGGCATATTGTGTCTCCGACATGCTGTTGATTGCCTGGGACCAGCACAGTTCAGTAGTGAAATTCATGTGGCTTCTCGATTTCTTCGTAAAGAAAGAAATCATTTGGTTGCAAATGGAAATGGTGAAAATTAGGACGAGTCATTCTAATGGTCAGTGTGTACCATTTTAGGCATATGATATAGGTAATTGTAAATTGCTTTCCTGCAGGATTGCTGCCTCGTAAAGCAGATGGCCCTCCTAGTCAGGGACCCTAACCACTAAGTGGTGAGTGAAACTGTTTAAGAAGTTGGACAGTGTTTGTTGATGAAGGTATAGAACATTACAGAAAAGACCGCCTCACTCTTGTGTGGTTAAATGCTGCCTTGGGGACTTTAGTTTTGTTCTGTCCTGATCTACAAAGTCCCTGACTGAGGCTAGATAGAATATTAAAGCTAGAATTGATCTGGTTTGTGGATGTCTGGGAAATGGGGACTGACTTGCAGCAGTGTTGAGCAGCCATCATTACAGTCGAAGTGAAAAAAGTCGGCTTTGTAAGACAAAACAAAAGATTGTTTCATGCTTAATCCCTATGAAGTAAGGTCATTGCTGATTTAAGCAGACCATGCCAAATTAGTGGAAAGTGGCTATTCTTTCGCTGCTTGTAAACTGGGGGCCATAATACCCTTCTTTTTGCCAGGGGTCCCATAAAGGTAAATTTTGGTGACATTCAGAGGTGCGGTGATGAATGGCCCAGAAAACTATGAAAAAACCCCAAACAACTCTGCATTCCATTCTATATATTTTTTTTTAATTTATTTTTTTTAAATAAGGCCAGAAACTGCTTGATGAGATGTGAAAGAAGCATTTGAGCATCATCTATTATGAGCAGTGAATAAGGCAAGGTTTGGGGAAAGAAATAGCATGAATCATCCATGTAAGGAATATGTTGTGAATGTGTATGGCTGAAAGCAATCTTGAATGGCTGGCCCAGTTCTAGAAGATCTCTTCCCTGGTAAAGATGAGTTTTTGCTCATTTTCCAAGCTTGGCAATCTTTCTGTGGCTTTTAAGCAGTAATACATGGATGCATAATTAGAGTGGTAACACATATGTGCTGATGAATTAAAGACATTCATGGGAAGACCTGTGGGAACCTGCGGTTTTCCTCAGCTACTCTCAAGGGACACTGACAGCAGTGGGTCGAACAAAGCCTGCCTGGCATTTCCAGGGCTTTGAATTTTATTCTTTGGCACGTGCTGTATTTTTTTGGACTGCATCCCAGGATGTGAGCACAACAGGAGTGTTGCTCTGGTGGCTGGCCTCTCTAACTAGAGGGACAACCAGTGTGATTTCAAGATGATCATGGGGATGCAAGCTGTAGTCTGGAGTACAGTCTTTCATTTATCTCCTCCCTTTGTGATACTGAGCTATGGTACGGAAGAAGAAAGAGCCACCCACAAACTGCCAGTTGAGGTTTCCTTTGGTGTGGGGCAATCGGCATCTTTTCCCAGTCCATTCCCTTTTCAGCAGGTCCGTTAGCAGCTGGATCCTACTGACCTCTGGCTGTTCCCAGATGATGTATGACTTTGTTGGGACTCTCCACATAAAGCGAATCAGAGAATTCTCTGTCTTCCCAAGCCACACTGCTGGCATGGAGGCCCGAGATGAAGGCTCTCTCTGCTTAATGTCAGCTCCTTCTCTTTGAGTTAATCATTAATTTATTTTTTTTTCCTCTTCCTGTCAAGTGTTCTGCCTGGATAACACTGAAGGAGAGGGATTATCCCTACAAGATGAGCTGCCCTAAGGACTATTTGAGCCAGTCGAGCTCCTGCTTGGTCCTTGTGCCTTCAACAGCTTGTCACAGAGACAAGTAGCAGGGCTGCTCTGATCATAAGCAGTTGGCAAAAATTTCATCAGAGGAAGAAAAGCAGCAGCTCGTTGGCTCACGATAAAGCCAGTCCTGGGGCTGAAGGTGAGGAATAATGGTAGGTCTGTTTTCGACTTGCTTTTAAAAAACAACTTGGAGAGCTTGGCTATGGGACCAGAGTTTTGATTCATAAATATATACTGTTCCGTAATTTGCAGCAGGCTTGGTCAGCTCCAGGATCTTACAGGAAAGTTATCTGCAATTATCCCGCAGAACAGAGGCAGGGTGACACAAGGTGGTAGTGATGTAGGCTACAAACTCTTCAGAAGGAATAGGCCAGAAAGGAGAGGTGGTGGAGTGGCCCTGTATGTTAGGGAGTGTTTTGACTGTCATGAGATGGTGATGATAGGGTTGAGTGTTTACAGGTGAGAATTAGGGGGAAGGTCAACAATGTCGTGGTGGGAGTCTTTATAAAGACTGCCCAACCAGGATCAAAAAGCAGATGAAATATTTTATAAGCAGCTGGGAGAAGTCTCACAATTGATACCCCTTGTTGTTGTGGTGGACTTCAGCTTACCAGATGTCTGCTGGAAATACAATGCTGCAGAGAGGAAACAGTCTAGGAGGTTCCTGGAGCATATGGAAGATAATTTCCTGACACAGCTGGTGAGTGAGCCAACCGGAAGGTCCCTGATAGACCTGCTGCTTGAGAACACGTGTGAGTGATGTAGGTGATGTCAGTGGCCTATGGAAGGAAGAGACAGGCAACTCAGGAAGACTACAAAGATTTCATTAGGCTATGCAGGCAGAAAAAATTAGAAGAGCCAAAGCCCAGCTAGAACTTAATCTGGCTGCTGCCATAAAAGACAAGAAAATATGCTTCTATAAATACATTAACAGCAAAACAGGAGGCAGGGGGAAGCATACTGACCAAGGATGAGGAAAAAGCTGAGTTACTGAACACCACCTTTGCCTCAGTTGTTAATAGTAAGACCACTTTTTTTTTTTTCTTCTCTTCTCTGAGTGCCCTACTCCCTGAACTGGAAGGCAGCAATGGGGAGCAGAAATGAAGCCTCCATATCCAAGAGAAAATGGTCAATGATCTGCCACACCACTTACACAGAAGTCTATGGGGCTGGTGCTGAGACTGGCACTTGGTGAATGTGCTCACCAAGCCACTTTCCATCATTTACCAGCAGTCCTGGCTAACTGGGGAGGTTCCTGTCGAATGGAGGTTAGCAAATGTGATGCACATCTACAAGAAGTGCCAGAGGGGAGGATCCAGGGAACTACAGGCCTGTCAGTCTGACCTCTGTGTGAGGGAATGTTATGGAGCAGATCTTCTTGAGTATGGCATGTATAGGACAACCAAGAGATTAGGCCCAGTCAGCATGGGTTTATGAAAGGCAGGTCCTGCTTGACTAAATTGATCTCTTTCTATGACAAGGTGACTCACTTATTTGATGAGGGAAAAGCTGTGGATGATGTTTACCTGGAGTTTAGTAAAGCCTTTGACACTGTTTCCCACCACATTCTCCTGGAGAAACTGATTGCTCATGGCTTGGATGGGTGTGTGCTTCACAGGGTAAAAAATTGGCTGGATGACTGGTCCCAAGAAGTTGTGGTGAATGGGGTGAAATCCAGGTGATGTCTGGACACAAGTGGCATTCCCCAGGGCTCAGTATTTGGGCCAGTTCTCTTTACTATCTTTACCAATAACCTAGATGAGGGGATCAAGGGCACGTCAGTAAGGTTGCAGGTGACACCAAGTTGAGTGAAAGTGTTCATCTGATTGAAGGTAGGGAGGCTCTNCTGGGGTTGTTTAGCCTGGAGAAAAGGAGACTGAGGGGGGAGACCTTATGGCTCTCTAAAACTGCCTGAAAGGAGGTTGTAGTGAGGTGGGGGTTGATTCGTTCTGCCATGTAACAAGTGATAGGACAAGAGGAAATGGCCTTAAGTTGTGCCAGGTGAGGTTTAGGTTGGATATTAGGAAAAATTTCTTCCCTGAAAGGGTTGTCAAGCATCCATGGAACAGGCTGCCCAGGGAAGTGGTAGAGTCACTATCCCTGAAAGTATTTAAAAGATGTGGAGCTGTGGTGCTACACATGGAGGGATATAGTTTAGTGGTGACCTGGCAGTGCCGAGTTAATGGTTGGACTTGATGATCTGAAAGGTCTCTTACAACCGAAATGATTTTGAGTTTAAAAGTATGATGCTGGATTTATTAATGTGTATACACTTTCTTATATTACAGAGAATTGTTAGTAATGTATTTTAGATTGGAGGAGAGTGCTTGACAAATAACTGTTTATAAAATTACCTGGTTTTGTTCTAGTTTTGCAGAAACGTATTTGTATTTTGGAAAACTGTGCAATGTCATCATCTTCTCCAGTACCTCTCAGTTGTCATCGTCTTGTGTTTGCCTGCAGAAGGGGAGGCAGCTTCATGTGGTCAAGGTTAGCTCTTGATGAGTAATTATAAGGAGAGGTGGTATACCATTGGCAACCCTCGAGTGAGCCACTCTCATCTTTTGTTCAATCGATATATTGTCTTATGTTGAACTACATAGAGCTGCTTTGTAGCCTTCAGTAACATTTCACCATTTGGCACAAGAGTTTCAGCAGTGCCAGGAAGCGTTAATTTTATGATTAAGCCCACGGGTAAAAGCAGGCCAGCTCTGTGCCTCCCCAGCAGAAACTACTGGAGAACAAGAATTGAGTCTGACTGGACTGCTCACGAGGTGAGAGAATTGTGTGACTCTGCTATTCCACCAAATCAGAAAGTGAGCACTTACCAGGAGTGAAGAAACTATACCTTGCTGATAATAGTTTATTACTAAGTGTTGAGATTTTGCACGAACACCAGAGCTCTGTCTCTGTGTTTGAAACTATTGACGCCTGCTTGATGATAGATTTGGTATTTTCAGGGGTGTTTCCTTAGTTTGTAAGCTCTTTGGTGTGTTGTATGCATGTTATCACATGGAATGCTGGACATTTTAATTATCTGGCCATGTAAGTTTCTGATTTAAAGATTCTTCTATTCTCATTGGAACTAGAGGCCAAAATTACAGAGATATCAAGTCTGTCTTTGCAGGTCAAGCACAGAAGAACAGTTGTGATGTTCACAGCCTAGCATCCAGTAGATTGCAAAGCCACCTGTCTAGATTGTAACTGTTGCTTTGGAGAGAAAACTGGGGGAAGGTCTCAAAACTGGGTAGTCTGCAGTGCTTGTGCAAGTCTGTAGGCTCACCTCCTCATCCTTTCAGCTTCTTTTTCTAACAGTCATCAGTTTTGTACTAGAGCAATGCTGTAGGTTGGACAATGTCATTCATGGCCCTACTCTATTTATAGGGTATTTCAGCAACCCCTCCTGTAGCTCCTGTTTCCTGATTTAAAAGAGCTTTCACGCTACATTGTCTCCTCATTTTCCATTGGCAGAAAAAGGGAGGAGTTGCATTTCTCCTTGAAACTCAACAGAGCATTTCTGCTCCTTTTCCAGGCCATGGCTCTCATCCCTCAGATCTAGGAAACGAGTCTAGCAAGGGGAGGGCTCTGGATGAGGTGTGCGCTGATGGCAGTCACTTCTGCTTAGCTGTTTCTCTCACCTTGGTTTTAGAAATACAGGGAGATGGCAAGTGAAGCCTAGTAGGAGATGGGAAAAAGCGGGTCAAGAAGGCACAACCCAATGGGAAGTTAAGTTACAGGTGAGGATTACTGTGGAAATGCACAGGTACAGCACCTCACCTTGGCTGAGCCCTGACAACGATCACCTGTCTGGAAGTGTTGGCAATTCTGCTGTGCAGAGGTGGCCTGATCCAGCTCACAGACCAGAGCCCAGGCTTATAATTTTGGAGTTGAAAAATTGTTTGTTTTCTTTAAATAGGCCAGATATAACTTCAAGAAAGTGCAGCACAGAGGTCTCGGACATGAGAAATACTGCATTAAAATAACGAACTCCACATTAAATTCTCACTGATGTCAGCCCTTCCTCTGTGTTTTCCCACCTTTGCCTTCTCCTTTCCCTTTCTCCTTCTTCTCAACAGGCCCGACATGTTTTGATGTTATCTTTTCCTGT
>VWZY01012094.1:267443-291817 GCA_013399075.1 Chloroceryle aenea
ACTTCTGCTTAGCTGTTTCTCTCACCTTGGTTTTAGAAATACAGGGAGATGGCAAGTGAAGCCTAGTAGGAGATGGGAAAAAGCGGGTCAAGAAGGCACAACCCAATGGGAAGTTAAGTTACAGGTGAGGATTACTGTGGAAATGCACAGGTACAGCACCTCACCTTGGCTGAGCCCTGACAACGATCACCTGTCTGGAAGTGTTGGCAATTCTGCTGTGCAGAGGTGGCCTGATCCAGCTCACAGACCAGAGCCCAGGCTTATAATTTTGGAGTTGAAAAATTGTTTGTTTTCTTTAAATAGGCCAGATATAACTTCAAGAAAGTGCAGCACAGAGGTCTCGGACATGAGAAATACTGCATTAAAATAACGAACTCCACATTAAATTCTCACTGATGTCAGCCCTTCCTCTGTGTTTTCCCACCTTTGCCTTCTCCTTTCCCTTTCTCCTTCTTCTCAACAGGCCCGACATGTTTTGATGTTATCTTTTCCTGTCATGCTGTTTGTGTGGTACAGTGTTTATTTTTCAAAGCCAAAGGAGGATTTAATAACATTCAGCTGATCACAGAACAGCTTTGCTTTAAAAGCTCATTAGCTGGGGCTTGTCTCCTGGTTGTTGCTTTCGGTGACATGCCTGTCACGGCGACAGAAAATCATATATATCTCTGTGTGTCTTTATTGTGTCTCTCTAACTCTCCTGGTGGGAGGCAATGCTGATAAAGGGCTGGAAGTAAAGCCTTGCCTGCACTAGTGAATGCTTATTTTCTAGATTGTTTTATAAATGGAACAAGTGATTCTCAGCTGAGAACGCTATCAGTGCTTGGACTTTGGACATGGCAAGTTTGACATGATTTTCAGTATTGGCCAAATCTAGCAGGAAAGTGCAGGTTCCAGACATACCATAAGCTCCTTTTAGTTTTGTGAAAATTGATGTCTGGAAATAGGATGGAGGGCATCTATCGTGGAGAAGTTGATTTATCTTACAAGATGTTCCATGAGGACAGGCCGGCTGGCATGTGAGCATGTGCCTGGCTCTGAATTGCTGCCTTGTGCCTGCTGAGTATCCCCATCAGGCAAGCAGAGGACAAGGGGGATGCTGTGGGTCCTGTGGAAGGGAGGTGCAAGATGGAGGTTGAGTGGTTGTGGTGGGGATGACAGCTCCTGTTTTGTGTTTTGCTGCTTACAGAACATCTTTTTCTTATAAACTACACTTGTGGAATAAAGCTGTGAACAGTGTTGTCTGCTCAGTTATACAGAAATTAATTCAGGCCTGCTTTACAACAATGACATTAGGCTGAAGTTTGTGGAGTTGGAAGAAGCCTATTTCTACTATTTTAAGTTGCTTGTTTTTTAAATTATTTTCTTTCCATGCCCCAAGGCATGTTACTTAAGTTTATTCTGCAAACACAAAGCATAGAAATTTACTGAAGTTTCTAATCTAATTAGGCATCTTTGGGAGCTGGGGTTTTAAACAGAACACCAAAGATGGAAAAACTTGTGGTAAAGCCACAGGAGAGTTGACAGTGTTCAGAAAATAAAAATACAGGGATGGGAATGAGTGTGCTGTGTGCATATAGCTGTGGAGGCAGGTAAGGCTCTCTTCTCTGGTGGCTACACAGGCTGGATTCTGCCAGCAGCTTCCCTGTTCCTCAGCTTCACATCTTTTTCTGGCTCCTCTGCCTCTCGCTTTGTCCTTTATCTCCTTGTCCCTTCTGCTTTAGCTGATATTGTCACCTACAGTTAATCCATGGGCCTCTGCTTTGTGAGGATTGAGGGATTAGAGTATAAGCAAGGCCACCAGTGGCACCTGTGATGCTGCAGGCTCTGGTGAAAGCCAAGCTGAATGCAAGAGGGCTCATGAAGCAGCAGGCACGTGTGACAGGGCTGTCACGTAAGAACCTGGCATCTGGAGCACACTCCACTTACGGAATACAGTAGTGGGGAGTTATTGCCTCGATGTGGTTGAAGGGGATGGTTTCACCATCTTACTTTCCCACTTCCATGTCATGTTTAATGTTGTCTAGGTTACCTTAGGGGGAACCTGAAAGCCTGAGGCATAAGTCTTCCTTACCTTCTTATAGCAAAAATTTGTTCAAATAGGCAGACTTAATCTTGAAGTTCTGAGTGTTGGAAGAGGTGTGAAACTGGAATGAGTGATGCTCAAGGATTTAAAAATAAATAAATAAAAGAAGCCAAGTTAATTGGCTTCAGATGACAGTGAAGAGATTGTACATTCTTCCCTGTTAAAACTTCCACACCCCTGCTCCTCAGAAATCACTGATGCATCAGCATCCTTCCCTTGTTTGTTTTACAGCATCACAAAATGGATTAAGTTGAGCTTGGAAAAAAAATTACTTATTCCCAAATGGAAATGCTTACACGTGGCATTTTTCAGGACTTGCTGTTAAAATGTAAATACAGACCATGCATGCGTCCAAACCGGCACGTAAAGGTAGACAAGTTCTCAGTCTATTTAACTGTGGTTTTCTTCATTATCTTGTCTAGGTGTAGGTACCACACACATATTAATTCTTAATAATTTAAATGCTTTAATAGCATTTATTCTGTATTATAAATCATTGGTTTAACTTTTTCTTTCTTAAATAAAACTGTCTTTTTGCTCTATTTCGATATAAATGTGGTTAAGCCTACACTACGTTCTGCACTCATGTATTCTTTAAATAAAAATATTCCTTCATTTGGATAAAACCAAAATAAAGCTCAACTTGCTACAGAAGCTATGTCTTTATGGCCTTAATTTTTTTCAAGGCTCTGAGTGTCATGACCTGTGCTATTTATTTTAAAAAAACAGAGTTTAGGACCCTGTAAGGTACAGCTTTAAATCAGCGGGGAAAAAACCCAGCCCTGCTAATGGTCTGAGTTTCCTTACTGTCATTCTTAATGGTGTCCTTTTATAGTGTTCAGCACAGTCGCAGGTTTAAGAACACAGCCTTTTGGGAGCTGATGACATGTTACTTCTACCTACATTCATTGGGTCCCATGGGAATCAAGTCAGCACTTTTGAAATTGCTTCAAGACACCTCTTTCTTTTCTTCCTTTAGGCTCACAGCTGGCAGCCTGGAATCAAGAACCCATACCGTGGGGTGGTGGTATGGCCTGTTCCTGAAAATGTTGAAATTACTGTGACGCTCTTTAAGGTATGTTTTGCTTGTCTGTTTTTTAATGCATAATCTTTACTGTTTCATAAGCAACACGTGAAAATTTCTGTTTGGAAACATCAGATTATAATCAGAAAGCCTAATCTCGATGGGTTTAATTCATTAACTGCACAACCTTATGTCCCAGTTTAAATCCGGGAGAGAAGGATGGTCTGTTCCCTGCCAAAGCTTACTTTTGTAGGGTAGTTTACACACTGAAATATCCCATTGAGCTGATTATGGCAAGTCATTGGCATAGAATTTAGTACATGTGTATTGTGCACATTGTACATGTGTAAGGGCTTGGCGTGGGATATAGTCTAGTTCATTTTCTTTAAATACTGTAAGCCCGAAGTTGTCAAAACACAGACATTTCTAGACTTGCTTGTTCAGTTGTAGTGTGGTCTCCCTATCTCTTATGCTATTGACTGGGAAACAGACTCCGTCTCTTAATTTCACAGTATTTAATATGCCACACAAACATCACAGTATTTATGTGATTGCAGTCCTAGGAATGGATGTGGAGTATTTGAGTACTACAGAGAATTAGAAGATTTTTACAGGGGATTATTGCTTTTAGGAACTGCATTTGTTCTATTAAAAAAGAAGCTTATTTGTGTGGCTGCAAAGAAGCAGAAGAAACTGATGGTTATGCTAGAATTTATTTCCCAAATATCTTTTGGCAAAGCCCTTTCTGCATAAACAATGCAGCTTTGCATGTGTTACAGCGTAGGAGGTGGCCTGGACGGATGAAGATTTTTGGGATTTTTCATTTCATTAGTCCGTTCTTGTTCTTTATTCTGGTGTCTCCAGCTACACTCTGGTTATTTATATTTGCTCCCTTCACAGTTTAGGGCAACAGTTACATACTTTTTTCTAGTTAGTAATATTTAGATTTATTTTTTTTGTCTTGGGACTTCCTTGAGTAGCTGCTTAGAAGTGGCTTCTGATTAGCCTTTGAATGCAAATTTATTATTTGGTTCATTAAAGCTTAAAAAGGGGGTTGATTACCCCCCCCCCCCCCCTTTTTTTTTTTTCCCCTTGGCAATCAGCAGTGAACAGAAACTTCCCAGGCTGCTAGTGATGCTAACTAACTACCTGTTACAAATTTGTATCTCTTCTTTGCAGCCAAATAGTCCTGAACTGAGGTTCAAAAGTTCACTAGCAAAAATTGTTTGCCTTTGCATGCTTCAGGGACCTGACTTGGATTAACAAGTTTAACACCTTTCTAAGGCTACGCTGTGTTTCTGTATAATTTGAATATGATTATGTAATGTAGTAAATGTTACTTAATATTTTTAACATAGAAGCATAAACATACCTGATTCTTGATTGTGTATGCAGTAACACAGAATCATGGAATCATGGAATTGTCAGGGTTGGAAGGGATCTTAAAAGATCATCTGGTTCCAACCCCCCCGCCAATGGCAGGGACACCTCCCACTAGATCAGGTTGCTCAGAGCCCCATCCACCCTGGTCTTAAAAACTTCCAAGGATGGGGCTTCTACCACCTCTCTGTGCAACATGTTATGTAAAGAATGAGAAATTAAGTTTCTTTTGGGTGCAGCTTTCTAATGCTGTGTGTGGCTTTTGGAGTAAAAGTGTCTCCCAGCTTTCTCCTGCCATCCCATCTCTTTATTCTTACCTGCACCTCTTCAGGGCTGCGTTATGTGGCACAGCAAAACAACCTTGTAGTTGTTCCACCGAGTGCGAGGGCTCAGACCATATAGTGAGGGGAGAGAAGGGCCTCTGGAGCCAGTATAAGGTATTACTACAAGCCTAAATTTACGACTCCGAAGGCAGATCTGTTCACAGGAATGCTGCCCACTCTCCCCAAAAAAGGATTGGTCTTGGAGGAGATGTAGGAGCATGAATAACCTCAGAGGCTATGCCTTCTGGTAACAGTACACACCAATATCTGGGGGAACGAGCACCGGCTTTTAGATCACACACAGAAGCATCATGTGTCAGGCAGTTCTTAATGTAAATCTGCTCTAATTGATCCTCTGGTTCCACCAACAAGCATGCCTGTAAGTGGCCAAACCCTCTTTTTTCTCTGTAAGGTTACGCAGACATTGTGCAGAGTAGTGCTTTCTGAGCAGCCTGTGTAAAGCACCAGGAGCAGCGTCTCTCCCAGAGCAGCAGCCTGTCTGCCAGAATGAGCTACGAGTGATAGATGATTGCAGGCAGAATATGGTGTTAGTGAAGCTCAGGCTGTGCCCAGTCCTCTAATGGCTCTGTTGGCTCAGTGCTACGGAGGCACTTGAGCTGGAGTGTGGGCTATGTCCTAATGCCCAGAGAGCTGGCATTTCCGTAGCTGCCTCAGAGCTGGTTTTTGCACAGCTGATGCATTGGCTGGTCGGTGCTAGAGCAGTGGGAGGGGAGTATGTAATAGCACACTGCAGCAGCCTTTTTGGGAGCTGACTTGCAAGTCAGGTATTTATACTGTTCCTTCCTCTGGAAAGAGGGAGGCGAAAACACTGCAAGCAGTAAAGCTCTGAAAAAGACACAGCTCTTGCTTTTTTGGAGCCAGACGTCTGCAAAGGAGAGTGACCGCTGAATGTTTGGCACAATGTTGCAGTAAACGCGCTTTTAGCATGGTCGTGTTGTTTAACAAACAGTAGCTGTCCTTTCATTACAGCAGGAGGAAGCTGCAAACTCCTTGTCTGCACTGTCAGAGCCCACTGATGGGAGCAGGTTCTTCCAACTGCTTTGTAGCAATTGCAGATAACAAATTAGCACATTAGTGTCATTTGAAATGAAGTGCAGGGAGGGGAAAGAGTGGACTCCAGAATAGACAGCTATGTGTTTTGGGAAATGGTTCACGTGGTAGCGGCTGTACGTTTGTAAGTGGCTGTTGAAATGTGTTGCTGTCAGGATTAGGAGATAAGTCAAGGTTTCAAGTGTTGATGAGAATGTTAAGAATATCCTCTCCAGTAGTCACCCGTGGACACTAGAGAACTGGCTTGCGAAGTGCCTGTGATCAGTCAACAGATGAGATATTCTGCATTATCTGCACATCCCTATTTTGACTGTTAGCTTCTTTGCAACAATATATTTGTATGCAGGGCTGAGTACTGAAGAGACTATACCCTTCATGTAGAAAACATTAATTTCCAATAACCAAAAACTTTTTGTTTCACTTAATTCTGGGCTGCTGGTAAAATTTCGTGATGCTCTGGAGTCATGTGAGGAAAAGCATAAAATGGATATATTGGTTCAGCTTCCCTTGAGTGGCTCAGGCTTCTGCCCATCCAGTGGGCTGAAGCGCTAATTATATAAAAAGTTTGATCTGTTTTGGAAGTTTTTCTTCCTTTGCTGTGCTCTACGTTAATGTTTGGTTATGCCTTGGGTTTTTCAACCAAAATGGGGAGAAAGAAATATTGTGAAACAATAAGCCCGTTGTGCGTTTTAAGTGTCCGTTATCTGTAGTGCTTTCATGGAAAGATCCACAGATGCCATAAAAGCTAGCTGAAATCCCATTTTTTGTTGTTTCCATGGTTGCACTCAGAAGTTCATGTTTACAGCCCCTGTGCTAGCAAGATTTAACCGTCATATATGAAAGCATATATCCTTTTCCATGTTTTTATGTACAAACATGTATCTGTATCAACTGAGACACCTTAGAGGAGAAATTTTCACTGCCAAGCAAGCTCAGTGGACACCAATTTTACTGTAAGGATTTAAATTGCAACATCATTTTCTAGCTTAAAAGCAAAGTGAACTTTCCAAACAAAAAATGTTTGTTGTTCCGAAGTAAGCATGGACTTTGCTTCATTGGTTTATCACTGCAATGTACTATTGCAACAACAGGGAAAATCACCAGCTCTTTGTTCCAGTAGGTGAAAAAAAAAATTTAAATGTGTAGCTTTCCAAGTACACAAACAATTATTTATGAGTAAAATAAGAATAAAATAGATGATAAAATGAGACTTCTATTATTGAAAGTATTCCAGTCTCTCTTATCTCTTAAAATAAATCTTTTATCATCTTTCTTGGAAGCATAAGTCAGTCATCTGCTTTGATTATATTGCAGTAACTGGCCATGTACTGCAGCAGAGCCAACAAATTGTTTCAGGGAAGGAATAAAAAATAAAGCAAACCCCCTAGATAAAGCCATTTCCCAGAAGCAAATATTAAATGCACTTTCAGAACATTCTTGTTTTGTTTTAGGAGGACCAATAGCTTGACCAGACACTATGGAGAGTATTTCATACAAGGGAATAACTCTGCAGGCAAGATGATGTGTGTCAGATAGAAAAATCACAAGCTCAGGGAAGTGAGCATATTTGCACACTAAAAAAAGTAAATATCCAGGGCTAGTGTGGGGACTAATTGTAAAAAATGTATTAAAAAAAAAGCCAATCCTTTGTTGCTTTTCAAATCCAGAGGCTTTTCAGGACTTGAGCTTGGTGTGCTGATGTACAGGGACAGTTGTGCCAGTCTGCTCAGAACTCCCTGCTTTCTAGAAGATCAACAAAAGCTGACCAAAGTTATATGTGATTTTCTAGACTAATCAGACCTCTAAGCAGCACTGAAAGCAAAAATAATTAGGTCACATTTTGAGTCTTCTGCAGCTTCAAACAGCCAAGTACAAAAGCTGAGGACAGATGCTGGAGTACCCAGAGCGTCTGCTATAGGTCACTGGTAGAGAAAGATTGCAAACCCTGTCATTGTTTGATCTGATTCAGTATGACAGTCCTTAAGTAGTTATTCCCAAAGAAGAAAGACTGAAGATTAAGGCTTGGTATGAAGTGATCTAATTGAAAGGCAAGCTTCAAAAGCCAGGAAAGCTTAGGGAGGAGGCACAGGAAAGGAAGGGATGAAGGGACTAACAGTCTGAAGATGTTCCCCACTTGCTCCAACTGCTGTTGAGGAGAAGGAGCCATCCCTTCTTTGATATGTCTTTAACAGCTATTACAAGAGATACAGAAATAACCCTGAAGATAACCTAAACTGTTGGTGAATTTCCTTGACAAATCTCCTTGAGGAATTTGGTGGATTTCCTTGACAAATCTCCTTGAGGAATGGGGTGATGACGGACTGGTTAACAGAGAACAAACATGTGGCAGACACATTCCTTGTTGTTCTCTTGGCTGAGCCCAGAAGAGTTGTCTGGTTTTGAGTAGTAGGCACATGGATGGGCAGAATGGGTCACAGAAAGAAGCTGATGGGTGGCATTGCAGAGAAAAGTTTGTAAGACTGAGCTTGTTGAGGCCTGGCCTATCTAGAAAAGTAGTTAATGCAGTTACTGGGGAAAAATGTGAGATGGGATAGAGTCTACTGATCTTGAGAATTGTAGAAATCCTTATTTAACAGCCTCACTGTAGGAGAATCATAAGATGATGTTCTGCCCTTTGCACAGTTTCTTTTTGTCTTCTCACCTGAGTGCTACTTTTGAATGCTAAAATGAAGAAATGGAAAAGGGTAGTGAAAAAACCCAAGTCCCTTAAACCTCAGTTGAAGATACTGAAAAGGAGTGTCATGCTGGGATGTGAATGCATGTGGAAAGAGAAACAGGAAAGTGGGGCCCATTTCTTGATATAAAGAATGATGATTCTCTTTTACAGAAATAACCAAGGTGGAACAACAAACTATTCAATCCATTTGCCCAAATACTCAGTTTTCAATTCAAGGTTAAAACCATAGTGAATGCTGGATAGAGTATAGTTCTGCACCTGCAGTTTGTTGGTAAAGAAAAAGAGTTTTATTCAAAAAATGGCTCTTGCCAGCTCCCTTTATGTTAAAGCAAGGTATGAGGCAGTTTCAGGCTAAGAAAAATGCTAGAAATGGTTTGTTTCTTGAGCTTTTTAGGTAATTTTCATTATCATTTGCTTTCAGGAAGGAGGATTGGAATGAGGTCTGTTTATAACTCTTGTCTTTAGGTGTTTCCAGCTGTGAATTTCTAGTGATTAATTTTCTCTACTTGCAGGTGAGGTGAGGATTTTTGGGCTGTCTTACCAGGGAGGGCTTTCATACAGTGAAAATGTCAAAGGCTGCTATAACTGTTACTCCTAGAGTTTTTCTTTTTTGCAATGGCATTTTTTCCTTAGAGAGTAGTCAGCTGCATAGTCCTCAAATAACACTTTGCTCAATTCTTCGCATGAATTTTGAGAGTGAAATGAGTGGAGAATATGGCTTAGCCCGATGGCTTAGCCTGTGAGGGATGTATGTGCTGTTATGATTTTGTACTGCTATTTACCATCTTCAAATCCAAAGTATGATGAAAGATTAGCCAGATTTATAGAAACATCACTTTGGGCTAAACATTTCAGGTGTGTTCTCCATCAAAAGGGTAAAATGGTGTTGCAATAGAAACTGTAACTATACTATAGTATACTACTACATATATATAGTATACTACTATATACTATACAGATACTGTGTACAAGTAGCTGTTAATGCTGACCATGTAATAAAGTTGTAAGCTAGCTAGAATTAGGACTGTGCATACTGCTCCATGGCCTTTTAGAAAAAAGGCATTTTATTTAGAAGATTGAAGCCACTTAACTGTTTGAATGAAATGCTGAAGCTTCCAGGCAGAAGCTTATTCAGGTTTTTCTAGTGGCATTTTAAGACAAACAACAAATGTGGCTTTAAAAAAAACTCAGCCAACCTGGATTTGTCTCTAACTGGGAAATATCTTAGACATGTGCAAAGTGTCGTATTTAGCATATTTCTCACTCTCTGAACTTTTGTTAAGACTGTTCATTAGAGAAGTCCTTGAAGCTTTTATTTTTTTCTTTCTTTCTTCATTTTTTTTTTTTTAAACTCTGGATAGTTGGCAAGGAGTTTGGGGTTAATACACTTCTGGGGTGCATCAAGAAGAGTGTGACAAGGAGACTGAGGGAGGTTCTGTTCTCCACCTACTCTGCCTTAGTGAGGCTGCATCTGGAGTACCGTGTCCACTTCTGGGCTCCCTGGTTCGAGAAGGACAGGGAACTGCTGGAGAGCGTACAGCAAAGGACTGTGAAGATGATTAGGGGACCAGAACATCCCTCTTATGAGGAAAGGCTGAGTGAGTTGGGTGGTTTTTTTAGTCTGAAGGAGAGAAAACTGAGGGGTGGTCTTACCAATGTTTATAGATACTTAAAGGGTGGGTGTTAGGAGAATGGGACCAGTCTTTTTTCAGTGGTGCCCAGTGACAGGACAAGAGCTAACGGACACAAGCTTGAACATAGGAAGTTCCGTCTAAACATGAGGAGGAACTTCTCTAGTGTGAGGGTGACAGCACTGGAACAGGCTGCCCAGAGAGATAGTGGAGTTTCCATCTCTGGAGATGTTCAGACTCGACATGGATATGTTCCCGTGTGACCTGCTCTAGGTGAACATGCCGTGGCAGGGGGATTAGACTCTATGATCTTCAGAGGTGCCTTCCAGCCCCTATCATTTATCTTTCAAAAGTGTTCACAACTTGCTTTCAAGTGCCTGCTAAAATGTTGAATATTCAAGAAATCTTTTCATTATACACTATTATTTTGCTCTGTCAGATTATCAGAAATATTCAGCAGAGCACCTGACTCTGTAGTCTTCTGATAGAAGAGCTTGGTTTCTCTCTGTAGATTATTGCCTTGCATGAACAAAACAAAGATAAAAATTGGTCACTGACTTTGGAAGCAGTTGTGGGTAAATCTGCAAGCTTGCATTAGTATTTTCAGGGGCAGTTATGAAAAAAATTGAGCAAGATGAAATATTTAAGAGTGTAGTCATTTATTATGGAGTAGCTTATTAAAACAAAGTGATTAATGATCCCATTAAATCTCATTATGTCATTTTATGATCTATCAAAGGAAGCAATTAAACAAAAAGGTAATTGCCCTGGGTTAACTTTTGGAAATGATAAGTATTTAATAGCTGGATTACAGAAAATTGTATCTTCAGAATATATATAGGACACAGAAAGTCAGCAGGTATCATGCACTTTATTTACATAATGCAGAATTTCACAAACCTGATTAATGGGATGGATTTATAATTACATAATCTGATATTTACAAGTACATAAATTGGAACATGAAGATACATACAAAATTATACGGAGGTATCTACTTGCCCTTCTATCCTTATGACTAAGGTTACAGTGTGGTATTTTACAATCATTTGCAATATTTAAATTATTCTGATATTTAATAATAATTCTAAAAATATTTATTCATATCTCAAAATAAGTCACCAGTTTTGGTATATTTCTAGTAACATCTCATATTTTTTTCCACTGAAACCACATCCTGTCCTTAACAGTACTGCATTTAAAAATGTGTATTACACATTTAAGACCTGTGGCTGTAGCTGTTAGCTATATATCTAATGATGGTGTCAGTGGTATGATATGTTGTTGAATTTCCTTCATATGTTGATGCCCAGCAGTACAATTCCTGCAAGAAGAGGCAGAGTTTTAAAGGGGATCTACAGATCAGTGAAACAGCTTTGCTGGATTTTGTAGGAAGAACTGTGCTGCAGGAGATAGAATGATGTCCTCTTAGAAGTGTTGTTGTAGTTCCTTCCAAGAGGAGGTTTATTTAAGAGCACATTACAAGTTTTTTGTGTGCTGAAAAAATAAAAATATCATTATTTTTGATAGTTTTCATACTCTAAGCTTGTTACTTAAAAGTCCTTTTATGTATGTGATGAGAACTAGTTGAAAGAATCATTTGTAGTACTGCAATACAGCACCTCTGCTCACTGTGTGTCTGACTTCAAGGCAAAACTAAGCGAAACAAGGATGGTTAAAGCAGTGACTAAGATAAGGTGAGTTGAAAAGATTTGAATGGGAGGTTTGTAGCATTCTGGAAAGAGAGGAGAAAATAGTGCTAACAAATAAACAAAGTAAAAGCAAAATATCTTGATCCATTTTGTTAATTTGAAGCAGCAAGGTGGAATTGTGCAGAGGTTGGTGTAGTATCATGAGCAGGCTCCAAGTAATTGCAAGAAAACTCTAAAAATGCTGATTCTGGGGAAGTGAAATTTTATCTACAAGTGTCCATAGCATGCAAGTATTGGAGACAAATAAGTAATAGAGACCGCTGTATTACTTCCTAAAACTAGAAATAGGAAAGGATTGAGGTATAGCAAAATGAGACTGAGACGTCAGAAGAAAGCCTGAAGCCACGTTCTTTTAGTGTGAAGCTGTTTTGCAATAGGAGTAGAAGTTACTTTGATAAAATTGGTTGAAACTTGGATCGGATGATAAATCACTGACTTTTTAAATTTTTTTTTTTAAAGTAGGAACCTTGATAGAGGTATAAAGGAGATGACAATGTCTCCCCCATTATCTTAATTTCAGACAACCACAATACAGACTATACCACTGGATTGAAAGCTCATTAAGTTGGAAACAAATGCCAAATATATGAACTTCATTGTTATTTCTCTTCCTCTTGGTGAAAATGTTTTCCAATCCTCATGTGTGATGCAATAGAAGTATTGTGAAGTAAGGACAGGTATTAAAGACACTTATAGTGAAATGAGGTACTGTGCTGAAGCTGTGACTTGTGATGGAGTCTGAGCAAGAGGAGGCTGGGTTATGCCTGCTGTAGGTGTACGCCTTCTCCCACCAGGTGGGACCAGTGGCTTTCTCCACTGTTCTCTGCAAGATGCAGATTTGTTGTATTTATCTGGGAGGTGGAACTTAAGAACTATAGAGAGATTTATTGTCTTTTTCTCTGGATGAAAGGAAATAGAATTACAGGCCTTTATCAGGATCAAGTTCATATTTATACCTGTAGGAGTCTTTATTAAATCCTCACTGGCAGTTTTAACCCAACTTGCTTGTCATCCTGTTGATATCCATTGAAGCCTAGATCTCAGCTAAAATATTTCTGAGTCTGTGAAAATCTTGGCTGAGTTGCAATTTCTTGCACCCTGGATTATTTTTAGACTTAAGTTCTCTGGTTTGTTTTTCTAGGATCCCCACGCTGAAGAGTTTGAAGACAAAGAATGGACATTTGTCATAGAGAATGTAAGCTGGAATGTTATGTTGGCTTTTTTTCATATAAGACTTAATACTTTAAAAGATTAAAGGGTATCCAAGTACTGAAAATGTTTGAGTCGAATTTGAGCTGCTGAACCACAGTAAAGCCTTGCTCCATAGTAATAAAGTCTTGTTAAAATCCATATTGTTCTGTTACAATTAAAATTCAGGAGAGGTGAGTACTATATTATGCTGCTTAAATTCCTTCCCTGTAAGCATCGGTCTTACTTGCATTATTTTGCTGTGAGCAATGGAGTAAACAAGTTAGAGCTGGGTTGTGACTCATTGTTTTATGAGTTATGACACATTATTATTCTATGAGCAGGGGAGTGAACAAGTCAGAGCTGGGTTATGACATCTGTACATCCCAAATGGCAGTGCACCCCTCCCAGTTTTGAATGCTGCTCTTTAGCAAAGAGCAGTTTCATCACCTGCATTTTACGGGTGAGGAAATAGAGGCAGGGTGGAGAGGTGAAACCAACCATGGTCACCTAAGCAAAAAAGCAAGAGAGTTAGGATGTCTCCCCTGCTACCTGGGATCCCAGTCTTGCCCTTCATTTATGGGGGGGGCAATTGTGTGCACCCAGTGAAAATGCAAAAGGTAGCTCCTGTGAATCTCGAGCTCCTCTCTGAGCTCCTGAGAGCTGTACAAACACTGCTCTTTGCCAAAGAGCAAGCAGGGCTTACCATTGATTGCGTAGAGCAAGTGCTTCATGAAGTAATTTTTTCCTTTTCCTTCTCTGCATTGGGCTGCAGCTTCCGCTCTAGGACTGCTTGGCCTCAGAAATGGGGGAGCTGCTTTAGCTGGAGTTTCCTTGAAGAGCAAACTTCTTTTTGAAATACATTTAAAGGACTGTGGTATCACGACAGTGTGTTTATCTCTTATTAAAATAGTTTCATTATGGACTGTTTCTCAGTAGCATGATGTAATTTTTATTTGTATAGTTTTTAAACAAACAGAAAAAAAAACAAACAAAAACATACTTCTCTTCTACCGAGTCATAGTAGTGCCACACAGCACTGGAGTACAGGGAAGCAGTGGAAATTGCGTGTCATCTTTATTGCCTAAAAATGCTGCTGCTACTTTCTTGTTGATATCTGACATAATTTGGATCTCCAGAGCTAAGGTTTATACTGATTTCTAAGGACTGAACATTTAAAAGGGCTGAAAGCAAAGTGCTTTAATTATATATATATTTTTTAAATGTCAAGTTTCTATTTTTGTTTGAGACTTATGAACACAAAACACAGTTTAGTTACTGTTTCCTGGAGTTTCCTTTTCTTTCTCACTTAGTTTATTTCAAACAGGGAAGTCTCCATCACCAATTGTCACTGTACAAGTCACCCTGGATAAAACAATGTCAGTGTGTTTCTCAGCCAACCCCTCTGGGTATAGTTGGGTTTCCTGTGACGTTGCAGCAGAATTTTTTCAGGAGTTTATAGTGCACATGTAGACTTCATGTCCTCCTTTATAACATTTTACTTTTTTTTTATGTTGTCCTATGATATATAGAGGTGTCAGTAGCATAGCTGCTTCATGCTCTTCATACTGGCTGCCTGAAATCTCTGAGCTGCAGTAACGCTTGTGAGGTGGGAGGTTGCTCTGATTGCTGTGCCCGAAAGCATGCAGCCTCTGCCAAAACATGTAGAAATAGTTCCAGTGTCTATCAGTGATGGAGCAATCTTTTTTTATGTGCAGACTTATTCTTTGGGTCCTTAATTATGACATTAGTTTGTATCACCAGAACTACCAACTAATCGCTGGTGGGCAGATACTTATCATTCCATTATATAAATGTTATTCTCAGTAAAATAAATTTGGTAAATAATTTAACTGCAAAAATTACTGAGAGCTAAAGTAACTGTAAAGCTGGTTGGTTTTAACACCCTCTCCCCCCCTTTTTTTGTTGTTGCTGTTCTTCTTATTTATTTTTTTTAAATGAAACACTACAGAAAGCTGTAGATAATTGCCAAGAAAAATCTGGTCTGTGAATATACTTGAAAATATGGAGAAACTGTTTTCCAAGAGTAACAGCTCCACTTAGTGGTGGATGAAAATATGTTCATCTCTTCGGAGAAGCCTCAAATGATCCAGTGGCTGACTGACACTTCAGAGCAGAAACCACCTGCTTGTTCAAAATCTGGGAGTTGAGGTTGCAGGAGGTTGATCTCCTCTCTTCCTAAATTGTCAACATTTACCCCTTTCAGGTTTAACATATGGATATCCTGGTTTTTATGGAACATATGTCATTGAACTTGACACGAATAGGTCCCAAGGATAGGGATATTTACAGTCCTTTGAGATATTTTCCTTTTTGTCCATGTTCTCTGCCCTCAGAGGCTGCAGGGTTTCCTTTCCTCCTTGGTTAGCAGCACTCAGGAGGCAAAATACTGAACACTGAAAAGTTCATGGACATTCTTTCATTATGAAGCAATCTGAATTCTGCTAAAACCATTTATTTTCAACTTTAAAAATTATTATTAAAAATCACTCTCCAAAATAATTTGGTAATGCCTCAGTATTGCTGAGCAAGGACTGGCTAACAGATACTCACCTCAAGTTAAGTCCTCTGTTGGCAGACATTACCAAACTCAAACCAAGATTGTTCTGGACTTTCAGATGAAATTTAAAGTTTAAAGTAGTGTTGGTATGATCTGTGTGTGATGATCATGCCATAAATGAAAATGCAGATATCTGTTTCTGTGGGTATTTTTGTTGGTGGTGGTTTTGGGGGGTTGTTTTGAGTTTTGTGTGTGTATTTTGGGTTTTGTTGGGGTTTAATCCTGCAAATACATGTACTTTGTGGTACATAAAATTGTGGAATTTTTTTTCTGACTGCATTTTTAATGTCTTAGCCACTCAATATTTGTAATCTAGTAAGTGAACCTTCATCATCTACTGTAAGTCTAATCCAGAAATAATTTGATGATAGTGTGGTTTCTTAATGTTTAAATATTTATATTAATTTTCCTTCCACCTCTTCTGTATCTTTATCTCACAAGGCAGTTATTTGAATTGGCTTGATTTTGTTACTCATCTGAATAATATCGGATCTTCAGATTGACTGTTGCAAGTTGGAGAGCAAGAAAGTTCATAGCTATGAATAAGACTTAGCCATCTGTGGTGAGGTAATAGACTTTCAAACCCTTATGGATTGGCTTTAGTTTATTCAGTTTAGAGAACAAGGAGTAGTCCCCTTCCATTTAAAAATATAAGCCACTTCCTCTAGTAAGTTATTTTTCTCTTAGTACTCCTAAGGATAGTTTGATCATGTGCTGTTTCTACCCTTGGTTCATTTCTCTGTCTGAATTCCAATTTCCAGTGGTTTTTTTTTTTCAACATTCTCCTTTTTCTCATTAATTGCTTTTTTGGGGTTTCTGGTGCACCAGTACTCAACAAGGAGCTTCCACATAGCAATAGACTGCATAGATAGCAGGGAAAACTCTCACAATCATAAATAATGTCTTCATCAGACATTCTGTGAGTTTTCCACCCTCTTGTTTAAGTAAAGAACAGTGCATGTATCTAAATACATCTTTAACAGTAAAACAGCTGTCAAGTGAAGACCCCTCAGAGGTGCCACAAGGAGGACAGCTGATGAGTTTCAGTCAACTTGATATTAAGATGGCATTTCTAAGAAGAGTTCAGCTGACCTGAAGCTTGAGCTGTGTTTCTTGATCTCTGCAGATTGTCTAGCTAATTGAAGAAGAAAGTGACAGGAAGGAAGAGTGGAAGTTTAAATTGTTCCAGAGTTGTTGAAACTTTTCCTAGCTCTATGTACAGAACTTTGCCTAAAAAGGCAGCTGAAGTGATGGGAAAATGTAATTTTGCTTCCTAGCATGCTCAAAGCATGGAAAAGCACTTACGAACATCTATTGAGGACAGACAATCCCGTTTGCTTGATTGCTGACAGCTTTGTAGACAGTTTCCTCCCACAATTGTCAAAGGAAACCAAAAAATGTATGAATTATTAATAAACATCCCTATGGGATGCTTCCAGGCATAAAAGATTTGGTGTATGAAACAACTTTTCCAGCTTTTTGTAGAAAATGGGTTTGGTTTTGGTCATATTTGTATTTTTAATAGCTAATAAATGTCATATTCCAAGGTTTGTAGTAGGCTTCTCCATCTTCACTGCTGTGCCTTGTGTTTCACCTTTGTAAATAGGTTATTTGCAGGCCCCAGGGTTGTAGTGAGCAAGCCCTTTCCAGTGACATCGATATACTCAAGGCACTGGTAATCATAACTGTATTCCCAATACTAACAATATCCCTCTTTTTGTGTGTCAGGCCTGTTAAAACATGGTCTCTGCTAACAACAAGAGGATATCCCAGAGTACTAATTTGGCAGATTAATGGAGAAGAATGCCTCATCTGTTCTGGAAGCTTTGCTCCTAGATTCATCTAGGCTAGGGCTGGAGGCAGCTTTGCCTGGCCTGTTGCCTCAAGGCAGCATCATTCTAGGCAAAAGCTTACCTTAACTGTTCTTAAAAACTTAAGGTGAGATCCATGCAGCATCTCCAGGCAATCTGTTCCAATGGTCCACTGCCCTTGCTGGTGGGAGTCATTCTGGCCTATATCTCTGTTGGTACAGTTTAAGGCTGGTATTTCTTGTCTTCCCAATTTACAGCTATGAAGATCAGATTTTGCTTTGTGTGGCTAGAGGTTCCCACCTTTCTTCTCACCTCTGACTAATCAACCACAACAAAATGATAGTGGTCACACATAGGATTTCGCAACCCTTGATGGCATTAGAAGATTCACATTATCTTTCTAAGGATTGATTTGTGTGAATGTTCAACCTCCTGTTCAGCTTGTGCTGCCTATTGCTGTCAGGGGCCATCAGTGCCCAACTCTGCCTGTGCACCACCACTTGCCTGGTGAAGCATTGCCCTGAATTTCCAGGCTGTTCTGTTTATGCCTTGAAAATGGAACTGCCTTCTGCATCTATCTTTTCTATAGAGTCTTGAAATGTTTTGATGACTGTTTTAGACCCCTGTTTTCTATTGGTGCCTTCTTTAATATTAAGATAATGAATGGTGAAGAAAGCTTATGGCCCTCTTTCAAGTTTGACTGTGATTTATAAGGCATGAGATGTATATCCTTCTGTGAGACATATCCATGATTCTAGTCTTTAATTTTTTTAATACCTTAACCAGTAATGATACTCTAGGTGGCTTCTCTCCAACAAAGTTGCTGAACTGAGGAAAAAAAGTTTAGTGTTTACAATTCACTCTAGCCTACAGCAAACAGTTCTAAAGAATAACAGCTTTAACCTGAAAATTGAAATGTATCTTTTCCTTTTGACTGTTGTTCTTGAATAACTTCAGGAACCCAAACCCCAAAAGAGTTCTGAACTGGCCTCTGCTTGAAAGCCTCAAGATGAAAGAATCATTAGAAAAAGTTACAGAACATTTGACATAATCTGGTTTCATTTTATTGGTACAAATGCATGGGGGGTGAGGGGGGTGTTGCCCCCTCCCAAATTTCTGTATCATAGTTGTTTATGATTATTTGTCATTTTGAATGCCCTAAAGCATGTTGTATTACTCTCCTAAAATGCCCATCTGTTATTTGTAGGAGTGACAACACAAATAAAAGTGATAAATAATGGGAAAGTAATGGGAAAGAGGGCAGGTGGATGAGATGTAGAAATGATCACTAGTCTTAAAGGTAACCAATTTTAAATGTGATACAATAAAATGGGGTACTAGCAAGAGAAGGGTTCATCAGATACAGCTCGGACTGTGTTATTTTCTAAAGAAAGCTTTTCAAGAAAGGCTCATTTGAATTTGAACAGTTACTAGCCCAGAATATTGATAAAATCAGACTTTTTTTACTGGGCATTTAAATCTCTTACTACAGCACTGCTGCAACACTGACTTTGCAAGAGCAAGTTTTGCTTTACATCAGAATAAAAGCCCAAGGCTAGATGTCAAATCTTCCCACCTGTTTCTGGAGCTAAATGCTAGGAGGTAAATGCCAGCATAGCGTAGTGAATTGAGATTCTGAGTACTGTCAACACCATTTGCAGAAAGAACAGGGAGAAAAAGACTGGCATACGGAATGAGATGATTCCTTATTTGCTGATCAGTTGCTATACCAGTATTTATTATGAAATCCTGTCTGTCTCTTCTGGTGTATCTTTGTAGCATCTGGGAGCTTAATTTTAAATTAGCTATTTGCTTTATTTAAGAAAAGGTAATGAAAAAAAGCTCTATCATTCATTTTGTATGTTCTGCTTGACATAAATTTTTGCTTAAAATAAGAACTGATCAGGTTAGCCTTTTTCTGAATTAAATGTCTGCATTTAATACATTTAGAATTGGAAGCTCATAGTTCAGACATGCTTTCCTGGTCCTTTAATTCCCCTGTCATATTCTGCTGTATGTGATTATGTGAACTGTGACTGTCTGTGTAAATTAGGCTGGGTATTCTGGTCTAGATATAGCTAGGAATTAAATGCTGCTTTGTCAGCCATCTCATCCTTGCTCTCCTTTAAATGTAACAGAGAATCAGAAAACTTGTTTTACTTTTAGTTTTTGCTTACATTAAATATTTGGCACTTTGTTCTAGTTGGGAAATATCTGAGATTAGGTTTTCGGAGCAAAACTTGTGGAAATAGTCATCTTGATTGGCTGCTCTGGCTCTGAAGGAGACGGGGTAGGAAATCTTTCTAGGAGGCCTTTGTTTTTTCAGAAATGTGGTGTTCCTTGTGCACAATGGCATTTCTGTGCAATTTTAACTAAAAGTAGAACATAATCAGCGGCAGAGCCTCACCTTTGGTAAGGAGTGGGAGAGGGGCCTGTGCACAAAGTGAGTGACCCTTTTTTAGGGTAGATACCTGGAAGTGGGTGAATCTCCTGTTTGTCTGCACTGACCCTATGTGAGTCAATCAACCAACCCCCTTCGAATAGGCATCTTCTCTGAAAATTGCAGAAGATAAAAGAAGCAGATTGCACATGAGTTCTGCTGGAGAAAATTGACACCGAATGCGGTAGGACAAGTAAATTGCCACCTGTATTTAGGGCAAGTGTTAGATGAGCAAGGCATGAAAGACTCTGGGGTTTAGGGGTGTTTTCCCCACTATATGGCACAGCACACATGCACACCAGCAGTCCCAGTTTGAAGTTGGCATCACCAGGGCAAATGCCGTGAAGCTCTTCTGAACAGTTATGTCAATTCATTTATATTTTGACCCGCAGCCACCCCTCTATCCCCAAGCAAAGCCTGCTGGGGTAGGGACATGGCATTCCCTGGTGCTGTGCTTCTGTTTAGTCTGCAATGGACAATTTTACTGCTGACCAAAACAAAACTGTGCCTGGATCACCTCAAGTTAGGACCACCACTAATCCTTTTTATCGTTAATATGGAATAATCTAATAAACCAGAGCTGTGAGATGACAAAAATCTTATCTCAGTGAGAATTCTAGATGGATCGTTGAAAGAACTTTTAATATCTAATTAATTTTTTACACTTTTAATACCTTATTTATCTTGAATCAGTAAAATAGTATATGAAATGTGAGTCCATCCAACTCTACTGTATTTTTTCAAAAAGTTATCAACATTTTCTTGTATTATTTGATCTTTATCTCCAAAATGAAATGCAGTGCCCAAACTGTCCTTTAAATAATGTTGCTTCTGATTCTATGTTAATAACTGCACTCAGTGGATCTGTATCAGATATAATGTGGCAGATAACATGGCAGTTTTGAAAACTATATTACAGCATTCCAGTTAAAAAAAATCTCTAAAGGAGGAGACATCTTATTTTGTGATATTTATGCTAGAATTACACGAGAGGGTCTCGCAAATGGAAGATGGAGCCAGGAGGCCGCTGGGCGTTGGGCAGAACAGGCTGGGTATTAGGCTCCAGTTTTATAAGCTCAGGATGTGTGGGATGCAGTAACATTTACAATGGAACGAGTTTGATGACATATAATTTACATGGTTATCATTGATTCACAGTAGTAAAGTACAACTGTTTTCTAAATTGCTAGAACCATTTTGTTTAGGTGTTGGGGGGGAGGTTATTCCCTGCCAGAAGAGCTCGTCTCCTATAGCTGAGTGTACTATGCGAGACAGCTGATCGGAGTTGCTATCAGTGGTATTCCTTGCCAGCTGGAGGGAGGAAGCTGATAAACAAGGCAGACAGCTTTGGAAACAAACCTCTAATACTACATTAGGCATGTTTAAAACCACCAGTGTGTTTCGACTACTCTTAGCATATGTTTATTCATAGAAAATCAGCAGTAAAATGTACTTGCCAGCACACACAAGAGACAGAGTCTGCATGAGGTCGTTTCTCTTTCAGACATCAAATACAGAAGAGTGTCTTGGTAATTGTTTTACAGTGGGGTTCTAATCATACTCTAGGCATAAGCTAAGCTGAGCAACTTGCCTTTTAATAGAAAAGTATTTGTTTTTAAGCTTGTTCAGCTTGCCACTTTTTTCTGGTTTTATGTGTCTGAATGTGTTTTTACATTTACATACAGTCACGGGTATGTGTTTACTCTTGATGCAGTTCAGAATATCATTATGTAAAATGCCACTGTCTGGGGCAACATTATGATGGATAAATCTCATTTTTGACCTGGTAGCCATACGGCGTTAAAACAGCGTATGTGGCTGCCACGGAGTACAAAATATTCAGTGTGGAAAATGGAAAAAATGGCAGTGCATTTAATGAAAAATATTTGTGACATACGTCACCTTCAAAGGCAGATAATCTGGGAGTCGAATTGAATATGTTGGTTGATTTGAGATAATACCTTCCAATTGCATATGCTCAAGGTACAGAAATGTGTCAAAAAAAGAATTAAAATATCCATTATTATAGAAAATGTAGCTCTGCATTAAGTAACTGGATAGGATTGTACATGCAAGCAGTTGTAATTTAACTCGGGGCATGTCATTTTAAAATAGTGGCCACCAGCAGAACAGTAGCCAGCTGACAAAAGTAAGAGTTCTGGCTTTCTGAAAACCTTTCTTATTAGGAAAACCATCTGGCAGTGTAATAGCACCAAGTGTTATTGCCTCCAGCTTCTTATCTTTGGTTGTTAGCTGTCTTAATAGAGTTCAGTATAATAGAAATTAATTGCCCTTCATGACTTAATTGATGCCATTTCATTCAGATTTTTTTCTTCCCAGCATATTCTTCATTCTGAATTGATACTGCATCAGCATGTGGTTGTTGTTTGGTTTTTGTTGGTGGGTGTTTTGTTTTGTTTTTTAATATGAAGTTTCTCCTTTCTCATTGTTTTGCATTATCTATATCTGGTTCAAATTACTTCTTGAAAATTGGCAAGTAGAGTAAATTAACTATTTCTGGTTTAGCTCAGGTGTGGTGGCAGCCTGAGATTCGGCTGGAAAGACTGCGTGATTAAAATAGCATTGAATAAAGTGCCATAAAATGACATCTTGTAGCTGTTCAGTATTTTCTGTGGTTCCATGTACTAGCATAAGATTAAATTCTTATTTCTGCCGAATTTGTGGCCCATATAAGCTGCAACCTTGATCTCAAAGATTGCTATTCTGAGCACAGTGGTCTATACTCAAGCAGTATTTCTTCGATTTTCCAGTGGCCTTAAAGATAAAATGTAATAATATAGCAAACATGATTAATTTAAAGCCTGAAGATGATATGCTTGTGTATTATGTTACGCTGTTAAATAGTATTTCTGCTTCTGGTGTGTTTTCTGTAGACCACAACAGAGAACACACTACACTGTCCTTAATGGAAATGTCGCAGGTTGGCAGAATGGCAGGCTGAGCACGATGCACACCAGGCTCTATAAATTTGTTTTAATACCCCATATTGCACAGCCTGCAATAGAAAACTGCCAGGTCTGACTCTGAGGCCATCTCAGAATACGTACACTTACTGATTTTCAGCTGTTTTCTTTAGAGACTCAATTTTTGCACATAGTTTTAATGAGAGCATTTTGCTTAGTAGGGGACAAAATGTGGGAAACTCTCTAAAGCTCTTCTTCCTAAAACAAAACAACTCTGTGAAACAGTCCCTGGTTGCAGGAAGGCACAGCACAAAAATCTAAAAACACACAACATTTACCAAACCAGATGTGATGTTGAAAATTACATGAAGAATTATCTCTCTCAGTATTGTCTGTAAAGTAGATTCCTGAAATGGAAATGAATTATATTTGCATTTTGTCTGAAGAAGAGTGAGAAGCTATTTGATATGAGAGATTGGCTGGTGCTTTCCGTGTTTCAGTACTAAAAAAAATTCATAAAAGAATACAAAAGGAACATAGAAATGAACTGCCAACAAAATCTGACAAAACTTTACAGCTTTTCACCTCTTCTCCCCACTACTGGCTTATTTGCTTGTGGGTGGGTTTTTGTTTGTGTTGGGGTTTTGTTGCTGTTTTTTTGGGTTGTGTTTGGTTTGGTTTTTTTACAACCTTACTATTCCAGTATTCTCTGCCCTTCAATATATCTTTCCCTGAAAATGAGAAGCACAAGACATGGCTAATGTTGCTGCCATGAGGAACTCTTGTCTGCAATGGAAAGGTGAACCCAAGGGAGACCCGACTGTATGGTTGGGTACTGTGAGCAGCAGAGAAAACACAAGCAGAAAGACTTGAGCTGTAGCTGGGCCAGACTGGAATAAGAGCGAGGTAAATGCTCTCACAGAAGCAGCTCCAGTAAGCACCAAAACCCTCAATGATAGAGACATTGGGTGCTTGCTTCCAGGAGTAGCCACAGGAAGGAGCGTGGTGAGTTAAGGGGGGATTTTTGCCTGTGTTTATTGTCAGTAAAAGGACAAAATGAAATACTTGGAAAATAACCCTAAAAATCTGTCAGCAAAGAATTAATATAAAGTTTATGTGCTTGTTCCATGAATCATCTGGATAAATCTTCTCCATAATTAGTTTTAATTTCTATTATATAACTGCAATTATATGTTTTAACCGAAGAGATGCCTTTATTAGGAAGGATTTGAGGTATTAAATAAGTAGATTGTTAAAAAAAAAAACAAACACCACCTCCCCCCAAAAAAAAACCCCCAAACTAGTATGGATGGTGTTGAGGAAGGATGTCCATATCTCAAAGGATATTTGAGATTTGTGGAACAATTTGGGTGTTTCACGTGGACTTTGTAAAATAATTCTGGTTTTAATGCAGCTTCTTCCATCACTACCTTTGCATCCTTACTCTGTGGTCTCCCCTTCCGATGAAGCAGACCTCTGCTGCTTCATGGAGACCTTTCTTGCCTTTT
>VWZY01012094.1:300069-323334 GCA_013399075.1 Chloroceryle aenea
TTTGTTTTGGTTTTTTGTTTGTGTTTTGTTTGTTTTTTTTTGTTTTGTTTTGTTTTTGTGTGTGTGTGTGTGTGTGTCTGGCTTTTGTTGGTTTGGTATCTTAAGATAGACACTGAATGGACTAGGTTTTGTGACACAGAAATTAGCAAAGGTTGTTGATTTGTTGCTTAGAAGTCATCGTGGCCAGACCTCCTCCTAACCTGTGTAAGAGCTTCACTTAAGATAAATCCCCTCTTGCAAAAGCATGCTTAATGCTCTGTGCGCGCATGTGTGTGCATGCATGTGTTTGTTTTCATGCGCTGTAAACCCCGAGATAGAATCTCGTGTTTTATAAGGGCTGATAATTTGTTCCCAGATTTAACAAGGTGCTTAATTGTATGGCTTTCTTGAACTTAATTGCAAGCAGATCCTATGCTTGAATTTAGTAGGCTTGTACTTATATACCTTCCTGAACTGAAGTGCATCCTTTTTGGTGTCACCATATCTCTATGTTTAATGGACAGAGGATTTATGGCCCTTGTAGATGAGCATTTATGCACATATTATCCTGTGAGAGCTGGAATCAGTAACACCAGATCAGGGCCTGACTCCCAGTTACCACTGGCCATAAATTTCCATAAGATTTCTCCAACACATCTTCATTTTCATTATATTTTTTCACCTTCTGAGTATGATTTGCTGCCTGACTTAGCTTTGCAGTCTTTTTTGGGTATAAGTTTTATAATGCAAGTGACATTGAAAAAAATAAATTGTGGGGCAGAATTTGAAAATTCTGTTTTATTATGTTAAATATGAAATAAATATTGCTGTTTGATACGACTGCAGCAGACTGCTTTGAGACCTAAAACTCCTACTGCCCAGTACTACTGGGGGGGGAGGGGAAGGTGTATCAAGTTTTTAGCAATTAAAAATCTGGAAAAACTTGTTTAAGAAAATGTTAGCCTAAGAACATGCATCTTTTGTCAGTATAATATGCAGCCTTGAACATAACTCCATTTTATCAACAGTACAGTGTTTCATATTTAATAAACATAAAATGAAGTGCTTCCCTCACATGAATGTAACACAGATCAAGTCTCAGCCAAAGCAAATAAAAGAATGAATGCTTTGTTAATCATCCATAACTAATTTGTGCATACACAGAAAAAATGAAATCTGTTTTTGACAAGAGCTTTTTTTCATAGAAGCAGCAAGGGAGAATTGAACATGTAATGTGCATTAATAATAGTGAATAGCAATGGGGAGATCTAAGGGGTTTGCCAGGGACCACTTCTATTTCTCGATAGTAACAGCATTTAGCAGAAACCTAAGATAAGAGAAGGGAGGGGTTTTTTTAAGTTGTTTGCCAAAATACCGTAAGACAAACCTGTGCTGAAACAGACATGGATGGATTCCTCTGTGCCTTGCCATATATTCCTAAGTGTTGAAGGGAACTGCCACATATCTCTGTGACAAACTCAGCTAATAGATAATACACAACGAAGAAAATGTTAAACACATTGCTTCTCTGCACAGGAAATATGACTGTGTTGCTCTAGTGACAGTGTGGTTATGGTTGATGGGGCAGCTTCATTACGAGCCCCTGTTTTCAGGCTATTGCAGCTTAAAAAAAAAAATTTGACTGAAATTTTTTTGTTTGTTTAGTTTTGGTTTGGTTTTTCAGTGCTTGTCAGCCTTGAGGTGAATTTTAGTTTAAGTGCAAAGTTAGAAGAAATCCATTTTGCTGTTTTCTGTTCAAAACAAATTTGGAGAGCAGGATGGGCTTTTAAAAAGTGGAGGTTTACATGTATTGCAGAGCTGCATTTTGGAATGTTTTGTGTTTGTCCTTGCTGTTGAAATGTGCTTTATGTTGCTTATAAATGTGTATATACCCTAAGTAACTGCACCTGTACCATACTGCACTGTTCTCTCTTTTGCATGTACATGCAGCAGGGTGACAGATGAGATCTCTTACAGGTGAGCATGCCCCTGTTCTAGCTCACACAGATCTTAATTTTCAGCTACATCCCTTTTATCCTAGTGAGGTACCTACCTTTTGCCCACTGCTGCTTCCCACATGTGTCAGATTCAAGTCATTCGTCAGTGGTATGACATTGGCTAGATCCATAGATTGATTGATTTATTTATCTTTCTTCCTTTGCTCTGTAGAGGGGAGTGCTATGCACAAAGAACCATCGCTTGCAAACCACGTTGTTCAGGTGATGAAACCCTGGAGTAGATTTGCATATTAAAGTTGTCTCACTGAGTTTTTGTCCCTGATTGTGAGCTGCAAGTTTGGATAAAATAAATAGTAATAAAGTGACTCAAGCAAGAGAACTGTGTTTGTATGAACACGTTTATTTGAAGAGTAAATTTTATGATTGGTGTCACAGCCATGAAGCTCTAAGAGTTAGGCTGGTCTTACAACATGTCCTTCAGGGTAGTAGCTGGGAAATAAAAGGTGGGGGAAGTGAGAGAGCGAGTGTGGGCATACCAGCAGGTCCAGTATTTTCTCTGTAGGATGTGGGACTTTTCCAACCATGTTATATCTTCTATGTTATGTATTTTGGTGGATTTGGCATATGCTTGCAGTGAAGTTGTGAGCAAGAGGAAAGAGAATAAAAAAACGCTACAGTCATGAATTTAATAATGGAGATACGTCGGTGCTCCAATAATAATAAAAACTTTTATTCCCAACATCATGCTGGGTTTTTTTGAGGTTTTGTTGAAGTGGCCTTTTAGCCTAAACCTGAAATATTACCAGTATAATAAATAATTTGATCCAAGAGCTCTGGTTTCTGACAAGCAGAACGGTCACTGTGTGAGCATCACTGCTCAGCACCCAGCCATCTGGTATTACATAACATACATCCATTCACTCAAGTTAAGCTCCAACTTTCAGTATAGAAACAATATAACACAATATCTTTGCTTGACTGTTAAAAGCTTTTCTGTGCCAAAAGTCTTGCAAATTTTCTGTCATTTAATATTGTGCATTCAGTGGAAGTTATGGAAGTTAACCTCAGTACCAACTGATTGATGACACACTGGTATTTTGCAAAAGCCATTTAAACAAGTTTTATCTATACTAAATAATTAAGTCAAGACAATGTTATACACCATCTTAAGATATAATATTTTCTGGAAAGTTGAATGAAAGTACATAAGGTCACTGGAGCAGTTAATCTTTTGACCTTGTTTCTTCTTTAATGAGCGTTACTTCAAACTTGCTTCCTCGTTGGAGATTACAAAGGAGCTGAATAATGTATTTACGTTTGTGAGTCTGTTCAAATAATCCGGGGTTAATTCTGGGGTCTGTCATGTGTATCTTCCTGCATGGCATTTGTTTCCTTAGGACAAGGCTTGCAGGTAGGCACAGCCTGATGTATAAAGCTCTAGACCTTTCAACAACTGTTCTTAATATTGAACTTGCATTAAATATTCACTACTGAGCTTGAAGTATTATTTTAAACGCACCTTTCTAACATGGAAGATTCTGGGTCTTTGTCTTGAAGTGACACCAAGAGAGACTAAGGAAATTCAGAGCCTAGAATGGAATATGAAAAGAAGCTGTAAGCAATAGAAGAGCTTTTCACATCTGAAACCAACAATAAATAGGTAGCTAGTTTACCATCTATTTAAAAAATATTTTTTCTGCTGAAGACTGTGTTCTGTTAGGCGACACTTCACTGGATATCTCTCTTTGTGTAACTGTTTGAAGGTTCAGTAGCACTGTTCATGGGATACCTCTGCACAGAACAGGTGAGCAATAGGTTAAATCGTAAAAATGGAGACTTCCTGCCAGGCAAAATAGAGCTAAAATGCGAGGCACTGGTAGGTGATCTTAAATCTAGATTTTATAATGGATATTGCCTATTATTTCAAAATAAAAACCAGAAAACAACCTCTGAGTTCCTTTAGTCAATGCATGGAAAAATGGGAAGTTATGAGTTGCTAAGCAGTAAATAAAGTGGCTATCAAGTCAATTCCCCCGTACTCCCTTTGGAAGGAGGAGGTCTCACATGATAGGTGTTAGTCTTGTTTCAGCTTAAAATTTAGGAACCAACTTCATCACCAGCTGTTTCCCTCCTTCTAGTATTAGATAAATTATCTGTATTTCTGCCTTGCTTTGAAGGTAACTCTAATGCAATGCTTTACAATTATAAAATGAACCTTCCAAAAGCAGGGAGAAAAATAAACCCAGACCAGGGGGAATACTGTTTGGAAGTGCTCCCGCCAAAGCGGAGCATGGGAGTTGATGTCAGAGGTGAAGAACACACTGTGAAGGATCCAGCTCAGCGGCACACAGCTCACTGAAAATGAAATACTATTATTTTCTGCCAAACTGCCAGCCTTGTGTGCAGTGCCTTTCCTGACAGAAGCCTCACCTGCTATGTATCGGCAGCAGCTCAAACCCAGTCGTCTTTAAATGTGCTCCTTTGCGAGCAAAGGTTTGAGGATTTAAACAGCCCATTGGTAATAACAAGTTTATCTGCCAACTTCAACTGAGCTTCTGTGAGCTTGTGTCCTGCATATATACGGCAAAATTAAAATTGTGTGCAGGAGTTACAGTAGGACTTATGCTTATAGTCTTAGCTGTCTAAAAATTATTTCATCTCAATGGCTTTTGCTTACTAGTGGTTAATGTAGTAGCGCACTCAGACTTCCACATGGCTGTACTCTGTACCTTGGCAGGCCCAGGGGAGATGGCCATGTCACTGGCTGCTGTTGTAGCATTTGAGGCCAGGAAAGGAACAGACAGTCCCTACTGTGCAAAGATCACAACACGAGAAAGCAAATGGCTGTGAAAGGGAAGCAGAATACCAGACAATATTAGGGTGGTAGTGAGCTCAGCACATTGGAATCTAGGTATTGCAGGAGAGGAAGTAATTTTTGTTGCTGTGAAGTGATACAGAATTGTGAAGAATTCCAGTGCTCCTCAACAGTGCAACATGAGCTGTATCTCTGCAAACACAAGCGAAAATTCGTGTACTTTACAAACCTACAAGTAGTGTTTGCATAGAGCATAAAGACAGAGGTTAGCAGGTGATCAAAGGCATCTAACTGTAAATTTAAACCTGTCATTGAGGGAGAAAAAAGAAACTCACACCTCTACTATCTCTAGACAAAGTGACCTGAAAGAGCAAGGAGGAAGTAGGCTACACATACCAGAGCAAATGTTCCTCAACATCAGTTATCAATCTCATTGTATCTTTCTGTGGGAGAGTGTTCTGGAAGTGTTCTTGGGGTCCAAAGGAGAAAGCAGTGAAGACTTCTTAAATGGACACAGCAGCTACCAATGTACTTTGCAAGGTTGAGCATTTCAGGGTTCAGTAGTTCTCTGCTACTTATTAAAATTGTCTAACTTGCCTGTAAACCTTTCTCTGTTGCCTTTTGTAAATATCAAGCCCACTTTAGAAGGGGATGCCTGTCTCACACACGTGGTCTAATAATAAATTGTTTGACTAAAATTTTGGATGTGCATGTTTTTACCATCTGTCCAGTAGTTGTCTAAGAAACTTATTAGGTTTTTTTGTTACCAAAACCAAACCTCCAGATTTTCTTGGTGGTAGTTTGCGTAGCATATATGAATTACTCAATTTATTAGTATCATTTCACTTTCTAAACTTCCTATCTGATGTTAATCTTTGGACACTTCCAGAGACTGTGAATGCAAAGGATTAGTCTGTGAAGATGAACGGTTTGTTGTTACCCACAGCAGGTTGCTTGAGTACACCCACAGGTATGATTTTGGTCAGAAAGAACCTTTCACTAAATACCTTAGCGTCTCAGGGTGCTAGTGAAATCTTATCAGGCTATCCTAAAAGCAGACCACAAGAAGACAGTAGCTGTAGGAGCATATTGTATTTTCTGTTCACTTACTGAAAGTACTGCCTTTACCAGTGCTAAGTAAGAAATGACGTGTAGTGCTTCCGATAGAACAGGTTCATCCATCTAGATGTGCTGTAAAAACACATCGTGATGGTGTTTTTGAAGTAGCCTTTTAGCCTAAACCTGAGAGGTTACTGGCATGATAAATAATTTGACACAAGGGCTCTGATTCTGACAAGGACAAAGGTTGCTTTGTGAGCATCACAAATACATATTTATAAAATCAAATGTAGCTATTTCAACATTTATATTTTACGTTGTTCCTTTCCCAGTCTTCATATCTAAGTCTCAGACTTTTCTGGTATGTGCAGAAATTTTTAAGCATTAGATTTCCATTCAAATGCATTGTAATTTTCTATAATGTTCTGGATAACTTGAACCATTATTTGCTTTTAAACAAGTTTTCAGCACAGATTGTGCTGCCTGCATTCGGTCCTCCAAATCTCCCCTCTGACTGTCTAAATTATTTTAACTGACATAGTTTCTAATTTACTCTCTCCAGTTGAGAGAGCTCCCTGTAGCTTGTCTATTTTAGCATTTAATTGCTGTATACTCTCACAAATTAAATTCTGTAGTGATCCATTTTGCTCTGCCAGTGAAGCAGTGATCTTTTCCTCTAAGCAAGATGGCGCTTGCAACTCAGCCGGCGGGGCTGGCACCCATCTCTAGGAGAGGGAGAACTTTCTGATTTCCCCTACTGTGATGTGTTTGGGGTGGGTGTAGGGGTGGTGGGGTTTGTGCCAGAGGATGGCTTTCCTTCAGAACAGTCTCCATTTAATTCTGAAGCAAAAGGAAAGAGAAATCCTCAAAACTTGTTCTTCTCAACAGATTTTTACAGCTAGAAAAATTGCTTTGTCTAATTATTTTATGCCCAAGTGTGTAGCAGAATGCTCCTCTTTAAAATCCGCATATCTTTTTGGGCTTTTTAGCATTTGATTTAATAAAAAACATGAAAAGACAGCCTCTAAAAATACTGTGCTGTGTGGCTTCCTTTTATGGGAGAAAGATAGCCAAAATGCATTGTTTCTTTTGACAAAATAACAATATCCAATTAGGAGACTTGTTGTCTTCCCCAGTTAGGTCTTTTTTTGCGTGTTTGTACAGTGCTTACCTATTACTTAATATATTTCTGTTACAGAGGGATAGCTTAGTATCTAAATAATTAAGAACTGCAGTAATTTTTGATCTAGTTTCTGCTGAATGGCAATATTTTGTTGTGGTTTCTCAATATGTGTGTATTGAAAGCCAGGTGCTTGAGTCTCGGGGATTAAAAGCTGCAGCACGGCAGGGGTCAGAGGTCTGTATGGGCAAGCTGAGTTCAGGTGTGGAGAGGTAAAATACATTCTGCTGTTTCTGTGGAGGGGCTCTTTCCCAGCCCAAATAACCCAGAGAAATATACCCTGTGAACAAAATCTGGCCAGTCTTTTGATTCTGTGCAACTCTAGAAGTGTGAAGCCAGTTTAACAGAAAATACGAAGTTTTTTCATGCTTATTTGTACTTATATACACCTTGAAGAAGACTTACTGGGGGGAGGGGGGTAATTACAGTGCTCAAGGTCATGAAAAACATATTTTTAAAAGAAAAAAATGTGTGAAATTTGCATTATTGCATTATTTGAGTCTCCTTTAAGAGTCTGAGTTCAGACCTTTCATATGCTGGTATTAATCTTTTGACTTCATTCAGAAGAGTGTTAGGCATTGTGCAACAGTGATGTGACTGCCTGTCATCCACGATCATCAGCTTCCAAGTAAAAATGGGCTGTTTATTTTACACTGATACACATTATCTGGTCTTAGTTCCTTTGTGAGAGCATTTTAGTACTGTTTGCTGTGAAAGCTCTGCTTTAGTAGGGAAAGGTGTGGATGATTCCTAGAAAAGGCTGCTGGCTCATAGCATGGCTTCACATTATTCTCCTTGTAGAAAGAGATCAGGCTACATGGATCCTTTACAATAGGCAGAGCTGTACACAAGGGAGGTGCTTACTATATTTAACTTTTGGAATGTCTGACACCTCTCAGAGTCGTGAACATTGTGGAAGAGAATGGTGCATGGTTGCATTATTGAAAAGACAGAAATTTGTATGATAAGCCAGTCTGTTTCTGTAGCTGTGACAGTAATCACAGCTCTGTCAGCTTCATTTGTACTGACTGTGGTTTGACCAGTTTTAATTTTCCCTTCTCTGCCCACAAAATTTGTAGCTTAAAATGCTATAGAGGGTTAGTGTGAAAACCTATCCATAGCTATTTAAATCCTTCTTTGCAACATATGTCTGTACACATTCTGTAGGTCTTCTGACTTTGGCAGAGCTGAGTGCAAGGTGCTCTCATGCCGTGAGAGCTCATCCCAGCCTGGCCCTGCACCGCTTGGAGCTTCATGGCTTCTAATGGATTTGACTTTGTCATCTCAGATACTAGAAGAGGTGCAATTCCCTGGAGCCATTACTGATATGGCTGTTCCTAACCAGCTTGTGGCCTTTAACATGCCTTCAGTACACATGGCTTAGGAGCTAACAGGGATATATGAAAGCAACATGCAAATCAAGGGGAATCTACTCTGAAAAGTGACAGTGTTTTTAAAGTCTTTACAAACACATACAGTATGCTTAGAAATTGGAAACTACCTGAGTTCATTGTTAATATTCTGTACTAAAAAGGAATGCAACTTCTGATTTACATAGTGTTGCTTGCTCTACATATTTCTTTGTCTTAATTCAGAAATCAAATTACTCCAGGTTATTAGGAAATCATTCTATTTTTCTGTATTAATTTTTGCTTTTCTAGCTTTGAGCTCTTCTTCTTACTCCAGATTTTTCATATTTTGCTAGTTTTTCTAAAGTACCAAAATACACAAGTATCAATCAGCCAGTCAGCATAGAGCAGAGCCAGAGACACACCACATCCCACTGCTTCCCCAGCTGTGAACAGCTGATGCAGCTTGATGTAGTGAACAAATAGGGTTATTTCACCCCAAATATGGTGTATGGTGGAGGAGTTTTGGAGACTGGGGGACATGGGAGGAGGAGATTGTCAAGGGGGATGGAGCTGCTTGTGAGAGAAAGGCATAAAAACATAGAAATTCCCCAACACAGGAGAGTATTCTGGGGAACTAATGCTGTATGTTTGTGTGTGGTTTTTACTCTTAAGTAAATTCTATTGATCACTTTGTAAACAGTATACTTCATGAATAATATACATGTTTCTCAGAGCCTTTGGTTGACCCAGCACAGCTGCTATTCTGTTATGCAACAAAACAGGCTTCCATAGTTTCTGTTAACATACCAAGTAGTTCTTTTTTTTTTATTAATTTATTGATGAAGTCTAAAATAATTCCATTTTTTTCCATTTGTTACTTCTGTTGCTGGAACTATACAGTAACAAATATGAAACGACAGAAAAAGATTGTTAACCAGTATTCTACATACTATCTTATGAACCAAACAGTCGCCCATTCTCAAACAGTGGCATGTTTGAGCTAGGAGATAACCTAGAGATACCTGTATTTTCCCAGTACTTTAGGTTTTCTTCTATCTTCCTGTGATATTCAAGTATCCAATCTGATTTTATTTGCATAATGCATTGTCTTTCTTAAAAGGTAAAAAATTTCTGAATTACTATTTTCTTATAGAATGAACCCAATCTTCACAGTCATGTGTTGTATTTTGTTACCTTTCTTTACTGTCATATGGATCATTTCCCTCTTGTGACTTCAAAATTGACTTTTCTGTGCAACCTTCCACAAAACATGATGTGGCAACTCTGGCAGTCACATGTATGTAAAATACCTGGAGGGATAATTGAATCTGACGCATTTTAAACTTTGATTATGTAGTCCAAATAAGAAAAGTTGAGCAATTAAAATAATTCCATTGCAATTCCTGCTTTACCTTCCATAAAACTTCATGTGCTCATATGTGATACAAGTAACACCAGTTCANAATGCTTCTGTTTGAAGTAACTCATTCCAGCCTACTGCTGAGCTGTTTCTGTATACCCCACTCATAGGTATTTCCCTTAGATTATTTTATTTTTTTGCTATCGAGGAATTATTTATTCTTCTGCAAGAAAATTTCTCTGTGATTCTGAGATAACTCAGATTGTATTGTAAGAATCATGTGGCTTTTGCAGAAAATGTTACAACCTTTGTAAGAAACGGTTATTAGCATGTTCTGACATTTAAAGACAATTTTTAAAGAGTTGGTTGTGTGTCAGAGTAGAAAACATAATCCATTGTTAAATCAGTTTTGGACCTAAGCACCTTGAGAATATCCTTTTCAGGGACAAAAAAAAAGTTTTCCCCCATTCTTCTTATATAGCTAAAACCCCATAAGGTCAAGCCTATAAATCTTAAAAAGAGAAAACATTGCAACACTTCTAGCACACTTCATTTTCTGGGAGAGTAGAAGGATGCACTTAAACTTGTATGTTAAGGAAAATAAAACTTGAAAGATCAGGGACTATCTATTTTTGTTTGGGGTTTTGGGTTTTGTGGTGGTGTGGGGTTTTTTTGTTTGTTTGTGGTTTATTTTTTTTAATTGAAATTTACAAATTTGGATTCTTATAGGCACTTGGAACCTGAAAGTCAACTTCTGACTTTGGCTCACAAAAATGTTTATGAAATTAATAACTTTCTCAGAAAGATTGAACTTGGCTGCCAAATGTGTCATATTCTTCACAGTACCTCAGATTATTTAGTGCTAAGAGGATCTTCTTGCACTATGGCTGGCTTCTCCCTTTTGTACTGGCACATAGCTGCCTGAACTCTTGTCTCCCTCCTGCATACCAGGTAAACCCAGCAGATTTCACAAAGAGCTGCTGATGGTCATCTTCACTGGGAGAACTCTTCCTGATTCAGGTGTCTTATTCACACTCTGATCCAGTAATCTGAAGCTGCAAATGGAAAGCTGAAAATTTTACCATATAAATAAATATATTAAGTAAAAATGTAGTTCTGCATAAATCAAAATTATTCTGCCTTGATGTCCCTGTCCAGCTTTTGGATGCTTACAAGTTTAATGTTCTGCTCTCTCCACTTCAGATTCACCATTGATCTGGTCTTTGGGTTGGCTTGTCTTATTTGCTTTGACTTTTTTACTAAAATCACCTCAATAAAGACAACGTGCTTCTGAGTCATCAGATAAGGTGTTGTGTTTGTAATAAGAAAAGGGACTTCTGCCCTCAAAATGCCTTACGGTTTTTGAAGTCATTGAAGCATTTTTGTGTTCCCTATGATACCTCCCCAGGGACCTTGTGTGAGGTCTGCATGTTGGTTTCACAGCATAGGGTGTGTCTAACAGGTGAGCCAGCACTGGGAAGACATTGGTAGCTACACAAGGAAATAATCTAGGTCTTGATTAAATTTGGGATATTTACAGCTGCTGGGAAGTGATTTTCATACTTCAAATTGAGAAGAGTACATCAGAATACAGGCGGGCTATGACTAATCAGTGATTAATCTGGAAGGCTGCAAGCAAGTTCCCATGTTGATGATTCTTTCCATCTATTATCTATTTCTCACTGGGTGTAGATATACTTGATCTTTTGGGGCGTGTTTTAATTGGTGAAGGAGAGTGAGGACATGACAGCAGACATGCATCTTATTTAAAAAGGAAAAAAAAAAAGGACATAATTTTTTAAACCTTGCTGTGTAATTTGGGAATAATGAATAAATGAAGAGTTTTTCCACACATTCAAATTACATTGCTAACTATAATTTCAATAACTGTGATACTGTAATACATATTTTAAAACCAGCTAAGTTATAATTTGTTTTGTTCTGCAAATGTAAGTAGTTCTAAACTGATTTAGAGAAGAATCAAGTCCAAAGTGTGACAAATGTTTCCTAGTCACTATAGCCCACCAGTGGAATGCTTTCCTTTGGTCTGACTGTGAGGGTATATTCAAATTACTATTATACAACTGTAGAACAGATTAGGTTGAAAGAGACTTGGAGAGATCAACTGGTCCAACGTTTTTTTTTGGAATCGGAGCCTAGATGAGGTTATCTAGCAACCTGTGCAGTCTCATCCTGAAAACCTCCCATGATGGGCATTCTATCAAGTCTCTGGGAGGTTGGTTTTTTTCAGTTATTGATTGTACTTGCTATAATAGAAATCTCTACCTTATATTGAGATGAAACCTCCTGGTGCAACTTGAACCCATTTTCCCCTTGTCTTCTCCATGTAGCTCCAAGTTACTTTTTAATTTCTGGTTGAACCCATTTTGTTTGGCAGAAAATCAGTTTCACTGCCATTGGCAATTAGCTGTTAACCTGATGGTTTTGTAAATACCTGCACACCATGTTATATATACCACTTTTCTCTAAAGATCCATTTAAAGAAAACAAAACAACAAACAAGCTAGAAGAGGTTTAAGCAAACTTGCTTTCTATACATCTTCACTACCCTTTCTACACCCTAGTATGAATCTTGAACATTTAGCTGTGTGAAACATGTTGCTGTTCAGATGGAAACTGCTTGTGTATGCTTACCTGGAGAACACACAAAAAAAAAAGTGCCATGGCTCTCCTGTAACTGAGGCACCTGTTCGGAAAGCAAATCTTGCATTTGGTATAATGAGTTGTAATGTTTCGTTATTCTAAGGGTATAGTACAATAACAGATTACTGTTGTTCATATCTGTGTAATAATTGAAGCTCCCCGATCATACTTTCCATTTTACACATTGTCAAAACCTTGGACCTTAATCTCACTCTTTGATTGACAGTTGCGGCCGAGGAAGGAGCACTCGTATTGTTTGTGGTAGTCGCATCTGTTCAACTTGATTCAGTTGAGAGTATTTGCATATTCTTAAGTATTTCTTCTGAGAGGGCCTAAATCCTTCTCAAGTGTTTGATGCATTTTTGAAATTCATTCATAAGGTATCTACATGCACTAATAGTTCTGTATAATATTGCTGTGCATAATCTGACAGATAAGGCTAGTTTTTTAAACAAGGTATTCTTTGGGGATGACATATTACATTCTGACTCATTCTACTGGGCGGAAATGTCAAGTACTTTGAAAAAGGATACTTGAATGTTTTGATTGAATTAGTATTCTTTATTCAATGTAGATTGTCAACTGCAGTAAAATTGTAGTCTATTGTGAGAACACTTTTCAAAAGAGTTAACAATAATGCTTTTTTGTTTTATTTTTGTTACTGGAGCTTTATTACATGTATTTGTTCCTTTGCTACCAATGTGGATGTTAGATTGAGCAAGAGTAGATTCATAGAGGCATTTTAGATTTGTCTGAATTGTTAAACTATGAGCAACACCTTTACCTTGAAATACAATTTGAAATAGAACTTAAGCTTTTGTCTTTCTCTTATCTTGTTTTTTATTTTTTCCTTGCAAAAATCTTATTGATATTTTTGGAAACATTGTTAACCTTATTTTTGGAAACCTGTCACTCTTGATATTATATGTGGGACACTAGTTGAGAAGCACCATTGATTTGAAAAATATTCAGGCATTATATTTGAGCATGGAACACAGATAACAGTTCAAAATATTAACTTGATGGCTTCATACTGTTACATAAAGAAGTATATGCATGGTTGAAGCCCCTCTCTTCCATAGGTTAGAAGTCCTAGTCCAGGACTATCCAAGTTTGGATAAAACCAGTCTAGTTTGCCAGCAGAAGGAATGGAGAGAGATTCCTGCTTGCTTAAATGGATATATGCAGTGGAAGGTACTAAAAGCTCAAACTATTAAAGATCTAGGATCTCATATGGAAGACCACTAATCTCAGTGAAGAACTTTTTTTTTTCCTGTTGCACTAAGCAAGTGTTCAAAGAGACACCATTAGCAGCTGACCTAGTTTAAGAAATGGGTTTCTGTCTCTAGAAAGGACCACAGCAATCCCCACTGCCTGTTTACTTGCAAAAAGAGTGATGCAGATTTAATAAGTCTATTTTTTAGTTTATGCACATGGACGTTTTAGTGTAACAGCATCTTTGACATTAGGTTTGATTTACCTTTGTTTTCAGGAATCTCCTTCTGGACGCAGAAAAGCGCTTGCCACCAGTAGCATCAACATGAAGCAATATGCAAGCCCCATGCCTACACAGACAGATGTCAAGTTAAAATTCAAACCCTTGTCTAAGAAAGTGGTATCTGCCACACTGCAGTTCTCTTTATCTTGTATTTTCCTGAGGGAAGGAAAAGCCACGTAAGTTGTTATTCTTTTTGTTTCTGTGTTATGTTTTGCTTTTTTTTTTTAATCAGATAAACTACCTTGTGTTGCTCTTCGAATAATTCTTTGGACAAGGAGTTTTTTCTATAAAGAATAGCAGATTTGAAAATATCCTTCAGTATACCTATCATTTCTTCCATACTTAGTTTCTTAGATGAATAAAAGTTGTTTGCTAGTCTGATCTTAGTCTTGTGTTCTTCAGAGACAAACGGCTTGTCCTCTACTGTTAGAGATATTTTCAATAACAGCAGCCTGAAAATACCTACAGGTCTGAAATCAGCAGGAGTGTGCATTTGTGTGCATGTGTGTGTTCATACAACAATACCCTTAGCAGACTGCAGGAGAAATAGGGAAAAGAGATCTTAGTTCTATTTCACCTATTTCTATTTCACAAAGAATGAAAGAAAGACAAAGCCAGTTGTAAGGTGAGAGAGGGTGGAGTCAGAAGTAAGATTTTTGGGTTGAACACAAGAACATCCTGTGAAAAGAGTTCAGTTGGACACTGATTACCATTCCCCCTACTCACTTGGTTCTGTCCCTTATTTTAACAGCCTTTGGAGAGCAGAGAATAGAGGTTATTTTTACAGATCCTATAACCTCTCCTGCAATTTCTGTCAGATTTGAGATGTCAGATGTTGACAACTTCATGGGGCTGGTCAATGGATCATTCGTCACCCATCCTTTTTGTTTTTTTCTTTCTGTTTCTAGAATACAACAATATGTGAATGGCAGAACAAAAAGAGTCAGATGGGAGAAACCACTGCTCTGGTGGTTCTTTTAGCTTTAAAATTACTTTCCCCTTCAAAAGGCTAACAGTTTACTTCTAGCTTTCAGTGTTCTGAATGCATGTTGCCTACTGCAATACAAGTTCCCTAAAATTGCTGCATGACCAGCTTTCCAGACTGCCATGTTAAAGTATATATTTGGACACAAAAAGGCTTTTTGTCTGCATTCTTTGAAAGCCACAGATGCCTTAGTTACTATTAACTACTATTACTGTTTCCCTTCTCTGTTTAACCTGTTGTCAACCACATTTATCTGTGGTTTAGCATGGTATTGCAGCTGAAATTGGGAATGAAAAAGTCAGTATCTGATTACCTTTTAAATTTTTTGGAGCAACCACCATTCATGAACTATACAGATAATAGCCATACTAGGCTCTTAGTTGTTTTTGAGACCACAATTTGTAAAAGCTGACCCATTTAGGATCACATATACCTTCTTCCCATTGAAACTGATAGGTTTCAGGCTGAAGATTGTAAGTCAGAAAGACTGTAAGTTAACAACAAGGCTTTAATATCACCCTGAGGCAGAGACCTAAAAAATACCCTATGCTGCTTGTGAAGGTATTGGTTTCTAGGATGTGTAAATGGACACTATTTCTAGTCAAAATAAAGGAGAGAATTCTTGTGTCAGATACATGAACATACAAGAAAAGGTATCTAGGCCAAGCTAGCTTACATTTTTTTACAAACTGTTATAGTTCCATAAAGTGAGATTCACTTTTAATTTCTGCATTTTATTAAAAAAATGTTACAGCCTGTTGCTGTGCAGTAACAAGAATTATCTTGTATTACAAACTATTACAGAAATGACAACAAAAAGAAATAGTACTTTGGAGACCTTTTAACTTCATGTGAAGGTGTGATATACAAGACCTGGGTGCTAACTGCCCTCAGCTTTTTGTCTTCAGTGCATATAAGAGCCAGCCCATCAACATGGTTATAGGGTGCCACTGTTTTTCCCCTGTGCCTAAAGAGCTGATTTAACCTATCAGTTACCAAAACAGGAAGATGAAACCCTGTGTATTCTGCATCAAGGAAAAGGTCTTTGTGACTTCCTGACAGTTACTTATTTTATATTTTTTATTATTTTTGTATCTTTATTTTCTAGAAGTCCTTGTCCAATGTAACTGTGAGTTCTGTAGTGCTGATTACTTTGAACTCACACAGTAAGAAATGATTGCCCCAAAGAGCTTCTGATTTTAAAAACATATTAAATCACTGGGTTTAATCCCATGCTTTGAGAGCCTCTGTGTTTCTGTGGAGATATGAGGCATGATTAGCATGTAATTTTTATTCCTATAAACAGTACCTTTTAAATAATTTGTATTGTTTCCTGGTATTGTTAGGCATAAAATACGATTTTTATCATAGTCAACTTCAAAGATGACAGAATAATTCAAGTTGGAAGGGACCTGTGGATGTATCTAGTCCAGCCTCCTGCTTAAAGCAGTCAGCTTCACAATCAGAAAAGGTTTCTCTGGGCTTTGTCCGACTGTGCCTTGAAAATGCCTAAGAACGGAGACTGTGCAGCCTCTCTGGGTAGCCCATCCCACTGCTTGCTGATGACAGCTCAGCTTTCTTCTCATGTCAGATGGGAAATTTTCTGGTTTCCATCTATGTCCACCATCTCTCATCCTCCTACCTTGTAGCACTGTCTTACTCAGCAATACTGGCAGGTTACTGCTAGGTCCTCCTGAAAACATCTCTTCTCCAGGCTCAAGTCAGCCTCTTTTTGTAGGGCAAGTGCTTGAAGCCTCCAGACATCTCAATGGCCTTCTGCTGACCTGGCTCCAGCTTATCAACACCTTCTCCTGTATTGTGTGACCCAACATTGGATGAAGTACCCTAGATGCATTCCAATGAGTCCAAGGAAATGTGGGTCATGATTTCCTCAGTCTTCTGCTTGTGATCCTGTTTTAATGCATCTCAGGATGCTTTTGCCTCCTTTGGCTGCCAGGGTGTGGTGCCAGCCCTCCTTGAGCTTGTTCACCAAGATCCCCAGACTGTTTTCAGCAGAGGTCCTCCTTACCCGGGCAATGCCTAGTTTGTCGTCTTATAAGGAGGCAAAAAAAAATTTCAAAATAAAAATTAATAATAATGAAAAAATTGAGTAATCTCAATAAGCCTGTTGAAATGGTTTTAAAAAAGAAGAGGTAAGACTGCTGTTGCTTTAAGAATGACATAGTGTACTTCAAAAATCTTGGGGGGGTTTATGAAACAAATGTAGAACATCCATTTCTCCAAATCTTTGCCTGCTATCATCTTTCATCAAACATATCTTTGTCATGAAAGGTACAGTTATATCGTGTGGTACAGTCAAATAAGAATTTATATTGGCCATTGGTATGTAACTTTTTAAACTTGTTAATGTGGATATTTAGAAATGAGATTTTAATTTCTGTAACAGCAACAGGATTTCTGAATTAATGTAGTGATAGGTGTCAGATGCAGCATATGAGCAATAGGTCTGACCAGCCATTTTCAGTTTAACCAAAGATGAGATAAGTGCTTACTAGCAGTTCTGGGCTAGTTTAAGATTTCAAGAAGCAGTCGTTACATTGACTCTTAATGCAAGGCAGCACTGTTCTTTACCACTCAGAATTTTGTTAATACAAAACTTTCCCCTCAGAAATTAGTATGCATGAGGGTATTCATTTTGTTCTTTCACTATATTCAAGATCAGATCTGAGGTCAGAGACCACCATAAAGAAAACAAAACATAAAAACATTTAAAGGACTTTTCATAACACAGTAGTATCAGGTGTGGTATTAACAGGCTGCATTTTAATGGCTGGTTTAAAATTTGTTATTTAGGGATGAAGACATGCAAAGCCTGGCTAGTTTGATGAGTATGAAACAAGCTGATATTGGAAATCTAGATGATTTTGAGGAAGACAATGAAGATGATGAAGAAAACAGAGTGAATCAAGAGGAAAAGGCTGCAAAAATTACAGGTTAGTTTTGCCCCCAGGGATGTTAAAATACAGTTCTTTTGCTAATTGCCATCTGTGTTCCATGGATTTTATTCTTATGCCATATTTGTGTTTAACTTTTAAAAATCCAAACCAAACCCAAAATTTAGGACCAAAATTAGGTCTGATTGAAGGACCCATCCATAACTCAACAAAAGTAAAAGGAGTAAAAGGATGGAGGGAAATGGTTAGTGAGTGAGAGGGTAAGGGGATGAGCTGAAGTGAAATAATGGAGAGAGTTTGTGAGACTAACTGTGAAATGAGTGTGCCACAGGTAGGTGCTGAAGTTTTTCTCAATAACATGGTAATTCCAGGCAGAGTACCTCTGCCTTTTGGTTGAGGGTGTCTTGTGGAAGTGAAATCAGGAGCCCGTTAAAGGACTTGAACGGAATGTGATAGTAAGGTTGTTTGAAGTGAGATAATATAACCACATTTGAATTGCTGATGAAAATGCCTAGTGTGTCCAGAATAGCTGAACTAATCAGTGCAAGTCAGATTGGGATGTGATTATGTTAAATTACTGGTAGAGATCATTTTGTAAGACTGCTCCAGATGAGTTTTGTCAGAATTCTTAGTGTAAGAAAATCAGGAAAAGTTACATTAATTTCTGGTGCCAGCCCTCATGCCTGCCAGTGGTCTTTAAAAATGTCTGGTGTAATAAAGGGATCCTTCTCTAAAGTGGGGAAAAGCATCCCAAGAAAGGAAGTAAATTGTCAAATCTGTTCTCGAAAATCCAGAGGAACGTTTGTTCCATGTTATAAAGCATTACATTACTTTCATCAATTCTTTTTAAGGTTTTGTTGCAATTTGAAAGTTCAACATGAAGCATTTACTACATACTTATATATAGTGTTATGAAAGGATGAATATATGTTCTCTCTATGCTCTATGTATTTAATTAAGCATTTTGTACCCTGACGGAATCTCTACTTATGCTGCATGTGTCTGACACAAAGCGGATTGGAAAGTCCAGAATTAAATATTTGAGAGACAGAGATAATGTGTTCTTGGTCAGGGAGCAGAGATGCACCAGTCTGATTACATGGAAATAATTCTGCAAGGTCATCTTCTCCTTTCCCAGTGTATGCAGAATAATTCAGGTGTCATCAGAACACCCATCAGCACCAGACATGTTCACCAGGCCATCTGTTAATGACATAGAAGAGATGACCACATAAAGGAGAGGCTACATTAAGTCTGTATAAACTATTGTGTAGAAATGTTTTATTAGATATGCCTAGATGCTGCACTGAGGTCTGCTATGGAAAACCCATGTGCAGAGGGAACAGTAGTTGAAAAGCAGCAGATCTTTCTCCTCTCAACTTCATTGATTTTACAGCATTTAACATCTAAACAAGCCAACAAATGATTCCTGAATAAACAAAAAGATGATGTATGTTAGACTAGTCTGTACACTATCCTTTGGCTATGTAGTAAACATCCCTGGAGATAGATGGAGAAGGCTGAGCTGTCTGATACGCAACACAAGGTCCTAGCTTGCGTTGTTTTAGAGGCATTTCAGCTTTTCCATCTGTTGTTGTAAAGGCCAAAATTATCTGTTCTAAACAAACATTACAATACCTACTTGAAAGGCAGAAGCAATAAATATTGAACTACATTATATCTGCTCATTGTTTATCCTGTTCTGAGAGTTTTCTAATGATAAAAGATGGGAAGGTTGGATTGGGTTTATGGTAGATGCATCATTAAGGAAGCCTGAGTAGGGAGAGGTCAGTCTTGGACTTTTTCTTCCTGTGCTGACTACAACAGCTGAGTTGTTTTGTTAGCCAGCCTAACTTTTCCCATGTTAGACAAGGAGAGGCATGAGAGGGAAGTTGAAGGAGAACAAGTGCATATAGTTTCCCAAGCAAATGAGAGAAAAACATAAGGCAGTAAGTAAACATTAATAAATCAAATGTGAAGGATCTGTTCCAACATATGTTTAAGACTGATTTCATTGACAGTTGAAGTGAATCCTGTAATAAATATAATGAATGGGAAAAACTAATAAAAGACAAGGAGAAGAGCTGGGGATCCAAGTGGGAAAAGGGCAAGAATATTTGTAGAGAAATAAGAAACATAGAAAGAAGGAAATAGAACAAAACTGATGTAGGGAAGTACTCTAAAATGCCTTTCAAAAATAATTGTGTTCACAGAATCCCATAAAGTTAATTGAGGAAGTTACATAACCATTTTGAAAGTTTGCTGCTCCCAACATTTTCTCATCTGTTGCTGTGTGAGGGTGTTGGCAGCCAAGCAAGCTGGAATGCCTTCACTGACTCAGAGTCCCCTGCGGCAAATCACTTTGCCTCGGTGTGCCTGTTTTCCCAACTGTGAAATGGGGATACTGGCTGTAACGACTTCACGGGAACAATGGGAGTATTACATGGTTAATGTTTGTAAGCATGCTTTGAAAAAGCAAAGTGCGAATAGTAAAGCAGAAGGGATTATTATCCTACTTTTGACTCAAGGTCTTCTCACAGAAACATTGGATGACTTGATGACTGAAACGTGGTCATTTTCAAGCTACAGGATTTGCAGCAAGAGGTGCTGCAAATCTTTATCACAGACACGGTTCCTTTTTGTAGAGTACAAAAGTGGTGGGGTTTTCTTTAATTGGGCACAAAGTTACAATTTTATAGATGAACAAGCACATCCACCACTAGGAGAACAAGGGACACCTGCTGAATGGGGCTCTAGATGGTGCAGGTGAGTTAGGAAATGCTGCTTCTCTTCCTTGATGTGTTGCCTAACTTTGGGTAAGTATCTGTGCCTCTGTTTCTTCAGCTATGAAGTAATTGGTGCAATACTGACCTACCTCAAAAGCACTGTGGAATTTGGTGTGGTCAACATGGGAGCTGTTGCCATGCAGCTGACCTTCAGATCAGACTGAAAGATGTTTTCTATTCAAAGCACTAGTTTTATTAAAAAAAAAAATAAATGTCAGGCTTTTCCCTCTTCCTTCCCAATATTTCTTGCTTAATTTTTTATTTGTAAAAGCTGTATATCCACCTAACTGTTCTGTTTTGTATGAAGTTGAAAATTATGTTTGTAGCTATGAAATAAGTTTCAAGTATTTTTGTGTATACACTGTTAATATAGATGAATTGAAACCTCCCAGAATTACCCCATTTATGCCTTGTATTCAACTCAAGACTCCCAATATACTTTAAGAAATGTGGCTCTTAGCTCACAAACTCAGGGTAGTAATAAATACATCGCTTCTCTTAATGTTTTAATTGCTACTTAGAGACCCATGCTGAAAGGAATGGTTGCCTCCTGCTCCATCTGCACAGGAGCATGGTGACTGTCCTGGGGCGCCACATGGACTTAGCAGTGTGCCCATGTGCCACCTGTTGCAAGAGTCTGAACCTCAGCTTATTTCAAGAGCAGGCTTCTGGAGAGCAGTATGTGTAACCATTCCTTGCCATTTGTAAAACTATACTTTCATGTAAATTTCTGATACATTTACTCTTTTTTTTGTCAGTAGCACCAAGCTGCTTAAAAAAAAAAAAAAAGGGAGAAGAATGAAAAAAATTAAACCAGTGATTTATGTGACATACTTGTAGAACAAGCTAATATATGTTTGTAGTACATAATGAGATTTATAAAAGATAATACGGGACATAAATCTCCAACCTATCATTTCCACACTCCAAAATATGACATAAACCATTTAATATTGTAATGAGAAACATTGTAGTGCATACGGGTGTTTAGGTTGGCAGATGGGACCAGGTGATTCAGACCACATCAAAGAATTCCCTCTTTTTAAAACTCTGAACTTAATTTGTTATTTTCTGACAATAAAAACTGAATTGTAATTGTTTCGGGTTTTGTTGTTTTATGCTGGCATATTAAACTGTAAATTATGTCAGCATTTCAGCCTGTTTTAAACTAGTAATTTGTTTGTACTAGTGCTTTATGAGGTCAGCTCTTTTATTTGAGTACAGCAAGGTGTTTTCTATTGTGTATCGCTAATATTACATTGTTCAGATCTCAGGTGTATATATGATTTTATACTGAGAAACTTAAGAGTTTCGGGGGCAGTTCTGGTGTTATTTTTTTAGGACAATAGTCTTGTTTGTTAGAGCTAAAAATAAGGATGATTAAATAAACTCTGTGTAGATATATGTAAATGTAATCCCATCTAAGTAGATTTCTTTGCTTTAAGGTCAAGAACAGTTAGGAGCTGCAGTGAAGAGGAATTCTGCTGTGGCTTTGTGTTTGTCAGCATAGAACTTGTCTAATAGATACTGGCAAAACAGATAATTTCTTAATCTGCAGACTGGTATATTTTTGCAAAGCAGTTTAAATTTGGAAAAGTTTTCAACCATATGACTGAAATATTTTTGGATTCTGGATTCTCCCTTTGGCTTCAGGTTTTTTATGCTGTTTGTAAAGGCAGGAAATTAACAGTTGTGTCAGCATGTCAACTGGTGAATGAAGATGCTGGACTGTGAAAAAAACAAGTCACTCCTGCTAGGAAGTTCTGGGTGGCTGTAGGCATCAACATGGGTTGGGACAGTCAGTTTTCACCTCTGTCTGACATCCTTGTAACTCCTTGTAACTAGCTCACAGAATGAAGATTGCTGTATGAGAGTCAGTGACAAATGTTTGCTTTCCCAAACCAAAGCCATAAGAGGAAAAAGTCAAGTTCAAAACCATAGCAAACTAAAAGCATTATGAAGAAGTAACTTCTTGTTTACACAAGAAATTGACGTTTAAAGGAAATCCAAGAATGATTGACATAAGAAGTGTGCAGTAAAGGCATTTATGTAGCTTTAAATTCACTGGAAAGACCAGAGGACGTCATCCATTGGGAAAAGATGGGAGATTAAAAAAACTGTCAGAGGAGCGGTGATACACCGAATCACACAGAATTGTCACAGTTGGAAAAGACCTCTAAGATCACTGTGTCCAACTGTCAACAATAACTAAAAAACAAACCCAAGCACAAAACAACCACAAAAAACCCTCACCATCCTGCTAGAGCCATGTCCTGAGCATAGCCTCATCTACAGTTTTTGCATACCTCCAGGGATGGTGACACCACCAGCTCTCTGGGCAGCCCATTCCAGTGCCTGACTGCTCTTTCAGTAGAGAAATTCTTCCTAATATCTGTTCTAAACCTCCCCTGCTGCAACTTCAGGCCATTCCTCTAGTCCTGGCATTATTTACTTGAGAGACAAGGCTGCACCCACCTCACTACAACCTCCTTTCAGGTAATTGTAGAGAGTGGCAAGGTCTCTCCTCAGCCTTCTCTTCATCAAACTAAACAATCTCAATTCCCTCAGCCTCTCCTCACAGGACTTGTTCTCCAGATGGTTCACCAGCTTGGTTGTCCTTCTCTGAACTTGCTTCACTAACAAAATGTCTTTCTTGTGGTGAGGGCCCCTGAACACAGTACTTGTGGTGAGGCCTCACCAGTGCCACGTACATG
>VWZY01012094.1:323368-361964 GCA_013399075.1 Chloroceryle aenea
TCCTGCTGGCCACACTGTTTCTGATACAGGCCAGGATGTCATTGGCTGTCTTGGACACCTGGGCACACTGTTGGCTCATGTTCAGCCAGGTGTCAACCAGAACCCCAAGATCCAACAAGTAGGATCATCTCTTCTGCACAGGTTTCTCTTGCTTGTGTGTCAGCTGGAAGGGTGAGCAAGGCTGTCGCCTCTCCACAGAAATCTATGCTTGAGGTCTTTCAGAGATTCCCCCAGGCTCAATCCCCATTACTAAAGAAACTGCATTTGTCAAATGCTGTGGATGGGACTACTTTAGGGGGGGACCAAAGAGGAACTTTTCCTCTTGGGCCAGAAGCCACTAAGACCTAGTTAGTTTTTATTTCTTCCTTTCCTTCCACAGTTATGGAGGCATCAACTTAGCTAGAATTAAACATTAATACATTTTAAAAATCAGCAGTTCATGACAATTCAGAGCTCTCCACTATGGATAGAAGGTGAAATAGGATTTTATCAAACAGTAAGGCATTACTTGCATAACATTACAGTGGTAAATTCAACCAATTTATATGTTCAGTGTGCACATTCAGTGTGATTCTGTAAATATTCTCAGAACAATACTGATCATCACGTCTTTCAGAGATATTAGAAAAATTCAACTTGTTAAAAGTCAGAGTTTTATGGTGACTGATTGTAAATGCTAAATAATCAGCATGTGTGTATATAAATAAACATAAAAATGCATGCATGTGTATTATTTTTCTGTATCCTTAAGGGTTTGGGATGGAGGTTCTTGGGCTGTTTTGTGTTGATTGACAATGGTTGAAAAGTCATGTTTTCTTCATGAGCAGGAGAAGTCTTTAAATTTTATCTAGTACATCTAAGTTTTGATCTGATGTGCATACTCATCCTCATAAAACTAATTACTGTTGCTGGCAAGGTTTTGTTTATGTCTGTTAACTGGGTTTCTTTTAAATGATAACTGAAGCAGCCACACAGGTCCTTTGTTGTAGATGTATCATTGTAAGGACCTGTTCTAAATATATTCTTTTAATTAACACCAAGTGTCTTCTCTTTTACCCTCTCTCCCCCTCTCTTTCCTTCTAGTAACAGTGCTCATTCCACTTCTTATTTCATTAAATGCACTTGCCTTACGTTTGTCTTGACTGGCTTCTATTTACAGAAATTGTAAACCAGTTGAATGCTCTGAGCAGCTTAGATGAAGATCAAGATGACTGCATAAAGCGAGCAAATATGCCTTCAGCTAAATCAGCCAGTTCCTCTGAAGGTCTATGAGCTTTCCTCCTTTCTTTCTGTTTCTGATTGTCTGTATTTACTGTGACCTGTTACCCTTTGACTCCTGCTTGTCAGTTTTATCTCTGTGCTTCCACCCAGCACGACTCTCAGTAATTTGTCGTGCATCCAACAGGTAGCAACACGATAGAGAAAGAGCCTATCTCCTCTGCAGCTCCGTTGTCATCTGATAATGAACAAAAAAGAAAAAAAACCCCAACCAAACAAAAACCCAAAACCCTACACACACAAACCAAACAAAAAATAACACAAACAAACCAATCCCCACAAACAAACAAAAACACCAAACAAACACCCCAAGCCTGAAACATTGGTTGTGCAGTCAGTAATACCTGACCTCTCTAACATGAGAAAATGTCCCCTCTCTGATTTTTACATGCATGTTACATACAAAAATTAAAATTTCCTTCTGGTAGTTAAGATGTATGTGAATAAGAAAAAGGAAATTGCTGTATTTAGTTCACTAGATGTTCTGTACCATTTATTTAGAAGACTTTTAGTAGTCATTTCTGTTACATAATGTTCTGATCCATGAATAGAAATTTTGTTAATTTCACTGGTTTTTTTCTCCCTTGTTGGTGTACTTACTGAAGTGCATTAGTTTAGTTGTGCAGCTCATACCATACCCTGGTACAGTATTTCAAATCACTGTTGATGCAGAGTTTTTTTGAGCTTGAAACAGTTTGTATCTATATTAAAACAATATTCCAACTTGTTTGTAGAGCTTATCAATAAGCTTAATTTTCTGGATGAAGAGGAGCAAGACCTGGCCAACTCTAGTATGAATCCTTTTGGTGATCCTGACACAGCAGAATTAAATCCATTTGGAGACCCCGATGTAGAAGGTAATAGATTTTTTTTTTTTTTTTTACATCATTAATCACTAACTGCAAAGGCTTAAAGTAACATGAGGTGATTTGCATTGGTTTTGGTAGGGTTATAAATTAAAAATGTAATTTTGATTAAATATAATTACTGCAGGCAATACTGAGGTAGCAATAGCAGCAATACAGTTGCCACAGGAAAATGGATTTATCCTTCAAGTCACATCTTTATGGGTATTTGCCACTAGGGTCCACCACTTAAGAGCTGAACCAGAGACTTCTAGACGTGTCAGGTGTGTTACTAGTACTCACCTCATGGTATAAATGAGCAACACATACTGTCAAGTGCCTCTGTTCCATGTGGATGCTGGTTTACAGCAGAACTTCCTTCCCTGCAGCCTTCACTGCATCATAACTATTCATGGTTGGCGCTAATCGTCATTATTATAGTTTAATTGTAAATTTTTCATTCTTGCTTTTATGACTTTTTCAGTTAAGACTTCTGGCATTGCACCTTTCACCACATGGTAGGTGTTAATCCCCTTTCCAGACCAACATGCCCATTCTTATTCTGAGTGAGAAATACAACCCCTGTAAGTTTTTAATGTGATAAGATTTTGGCTGTAAGACCGTACAAGAACACCAAGAGAGCTGGTATCTCTGGTGTCCTCAACTACCTGTTCAGGCTTCCATCTGCTGCCATCAAAAAAAAAAATAAAGACAACACCCACCCCAAAAAACCAAAACAAAACATTGTTTGACTTTCTTAGTTTGCAGCTGCTCGAAATGCTGGTCCATAGTTAATTCCCAAATCTGAAGCTGTTCTCAACCTTTCCTGTTCAAAGCTCCAAGTCTTTCTTCCCATTCACCTGAATCTGTTCTGTATACTCGGACAGTCTCAGGGCTCAGACTGTTGGGTCCCCAAAGAAGTCCCATCCACGCAGCTGTGAGCAGCAGTGCTGAGTTGTTGGGTGTGTGTGTACCAAATATTCCTCCCACGCATTGTCTCCATTATCCAGCAGTCAATATGCAATAACATGACACTGATTTTGATAAACAGGGTGTCACAAGATTCTTCCTACTGTGTCATAAGGTGTTTTTTATTTGGGAGGGATGGAGCTTGTCGGGTTCATGTGACAGGAGTATGTCTTCCTTGAAGATCTGAGGCATTTCAGGCTATCAGACCAAGAGTGGGACATCTGATGTGACATTTTTAAAGCTTTTACTTTATGATTAATGGCTCCCCAGGGATTCTTCTAGTCACCTCAGACACCTGTGAGAAGTGCTGGCTCTTCCACTCCAGAGCTGTTCCCAGCCCTATTATGGACACCATTTGTGTTCATCTTCACTTGCTTGGTCTTCTTGACGTGTGCCTTTCCTCCAGTCATCTTCCTCCACAGAAAGTTGAGAGTTAAAAATGGTGCTGAGACAAAATAGATAAGACTTCTGGTCTTTAACAACAGCAGGAATCTGCTATGTGTGTCTATGGCTAATTGGATCATTGTCTCTGCATGTGGAGCACCTAGATCTTACTTTTTGGGAAGTTTTCTCTTTGTTTTGGACTACATTTGAAGCTACACAATATTGCAGCTGTTCTCACCGTGTTGCTCTTCCACAGAAGGCTACCCTGTTTGTCTCCCACTTGGCCACGGGTATATTCTCTCATAGTTAAGGACATTTCTTCTACTTTGAGACCTCAGTGAAACTTTAATTGCATCTCTTTTTAGGATGCAATTTGAGTCTCTTCCTGCTTGTTTTCTTTTGCATCCTTAAGTGAATGTGACCTTTTACATGGCCACCTCAGGAGCTTGGGAGCATGACAGAGGTTCAGGAGTTTAAGTTAGACTTTCTCCTACAAGCTTAAGTAGTCACATTACCTGTTTCACTTGTTCTGTGATCTGCTTAAATCGAGAGATTAACCTTTTATGTGTACAGGGGTAAAGTATTTTTCTATTCACTACATGTTAGTCTGCTTTATATTTTTATCTGGGCAATGCAAAATCTTGAATTTAGGCTCTGTGAAGGTTCAGAGTATTTCCCTATATTTTATTCCTGAACTTCCCCAAGATGTGCAGAGCAGCCATTTGGAGCCTCCTTTCCTGAATATTTTGCCGTCAAGCGCTAGGAGGCACAACGTGCCATTTGGCAGAGGGATTCCAGGGATGTTCCTATCAAGCTTGTCACCTGTGTTCTTAGTGCTTACAGTCACCCAGGGTATGAATATGTATGTGTGGACAGTCACTCAAAGAGAAAGGAGGATTACTTGCTTGTTTCCTAGACAGATATTTCTTGTGCCTGTTCACAAACCAGCTACTTTCCATCTATCTTCCTAATCCCATAATCACCTAACCCTGGGAATGTGGGGTGGAGAGAAACTAAAGGGGTGAGTGCTCCCATGTGCACACTGTGGGTGCAGTGCATGGTAGAGAGTCATCCGCAAGCTGTCTCTGGATGCTCTTGTAGTTTAAAAAGTCCTTAGTGTAAATGATCTTGCAGGCACAGCAGAATCAATGTGTGTGTGAACAACTCACCTCAAAAAAATATCTTTGGTTGTGTTTCTTGATTAACATGTCAATTTCAGGTTTACTCCCTCTGTATCTTGTATCTAGGAGGTCAGCTAGACATTTGAAATCTGAAAAATCAAAAAATAATGGTTTTGAACAATATATCTTTACAGTTTTATATTAAACAATACATAGAAGATCATAGGAGGACTGGCTTTTGTTTTGTCTTTCAGTCACATTACAAAAGAACTATAAAATCAGTTAATTTTTTTGTGCAAAATAATTGACTTGGGGAAGTTGGCATATACAAGTCGAAAACAACACACTTGCAGTGCTCCAGGCATTTTTTTTAACTAGCTGGGGAATGCAAATGTTGAAAAGTTGCATATGACCAACACAAGTCTCCAGAAACACACCTGAAACATGAGGGTAACTATTTACTGGCACTGCCTCATCCTTTTGTTTAAAACAACATTTACTTCACCAGTGTGTTTCTCTACCTTGTGGGGGGGCTTTTTTTCTCTCTGCAGCATGTCTTACACTGCAAATGAGAGTGGTGTTACAAGGCAGTACCAAACCCCAGAATCCTTCTGGGAGAGAAGGATCTTCTAAGAGAGAAGGATTCTCCTCGGGAAAGCAGTACAAGAACCAATGTAGAGGAGAAAAATTACTCAGTCCCTTCTTCTTGTATTGCTTAATGAATTGCAAATCATTGCTGGTGTGAGTATTAATAAAAATAATAGAAAATCCTCAGTGGTTTGTAGGGATGCCAGTCATTATGCTTTCTAGAAGTACTGGGAAGTTATATTTTTATTCTCTGCTGTTTGTTACGCTGCTCACATCAGCATCATGACTCTGTGCCTGCCAGTAGTCCAGTAAATGGCATAACTAAGTATCTTTCACATGTGGCTTGTTCTTTCATCTTCTGCCAAGGGGAAAGTGGTGTGTGTAATGTTTTGGTGGGGTTTTTGTTTGGTTTTAAGGGATGTGTCACAATATGTTTGTGTTACAAAAGGCAAGTGGGTTGGAGGGCAGGGTGATTTTTGGAGATCCTCTGGGAACTAGAAGGCTGATTGTGCAGATAGGTAGTGCCAGAGTGATTGCTATCAGGAGCAGCCTTTCTTGGTGGAGTTAGGGCAAGTAATGTCTTCAGAATCTGGCACAAGAGCAGCTGGTACTTCTGCTGTAGTAATACTTCTACCTCTCCTCTTGTCACTCCTATCCCTGTGGCTTTATTACTTAACCATGCAAAATTTTTGTGGATTTGACCCTTGGAGTGCCAAACTGCAAGTATTTTTTATTTTTCTATATGTCAGTGTAGAGAACTGAAATTTAAAAATAAAAAAAATAATTCAAGACTGGAATCCTTTGGTTTTGGCTGAAATTAATGCATGATTAGGGGGAAACAGTGGAATCTGTGTTGACTCCTTAGTTTAAAATCAGCTTGAAGAGGGAAGTGAGACTTTTAAACTGTTGTATATTCAGCTTCCAAAAATGCACTTCCCAACATCATTAGGTCCTTGAGAAAATATGAGTGTCCTTGTTACAGAGACAGTAACAGTGACTTTAAGAGCGGTGTTGTTGAGTTACGACTCTAGCAGGTTAATTTGTTATAGAGAGACTCACAAAGTGATGACCAACACTTGACATAAAAACTAATCCTAAACGGTTTCAGATACTCCTATGGGAGATAGCCTGGTTGGGTTCAGGCGGGGACACTCCCTCCTGTGATGACATTGAAGGAACTGGGGGGACTGGGGGGGGGAATTGTGTATCACAAGAGAACAAGAGAAGTGGCTTCTAGTTGAGCCCCTGCAAAACTCTGGCTATAAGAGTGTCTTGAAAATTAAATTTTTAGAAGCTTTTTTTAATTTTAACCTATGTGTAGGATTTTGAGAAATCTTTTAATTAATCATAAGCCAGAGGTCTCTGAGTGCTGATCCGCAAATGCTGTGCCAAACCTGTAGTTAGCAATGTAAGGTCAAACCTGTAGTTACTGTTGAGCCTATGAACATAAAAAAAGATTTTATCCTAGTTAAGGTTACAGTACTTGGTCCATAGTGATGAAATGGAAAGAATTACAAAAACCATTTGCATTGCTCCTTAAAATCTATTAGATTTAAACAAGCATTTAAGTCATTGTTTCCAGGAGCCACTTAAAAGAAAATTAAAAATAAAAGCTTACAGTATACTTTTATGAGATTGCTTCCATGAATGTTTTTAACTTCAGGAAATATTACTGAAATTCCTTTTAATAATATTTATTTGATACTGTGAGTTACCAGCAAGTTTTTTTTTAGATAGAATAATGTGTATTTATCAACAGATTCATGTGCAGGTGCAGCAATCTATCGTACAGAGTTGCGGAAGCAGGTATTCATAAATGTGCATTCTCTTGAAAAAATACTTCAAGTACCAAAAATTTTGGTGAAAACATTGTCAGTAAGTTGTGAAATTTGCACAACATGCATCGGTCATTTTTCTGCATTTCATTAAGCTACTTCTGCTTTTTCTGTGAAACTGTCTTTTGAAGGCAGATCTTAAAAGTATTTCTGCTTGGCCTTGTTCATCAAATGACTACATGTGTGGATAACGTTTGAGTAGTAACCTGGGTATGATGAGCTTCAAGTCATACATATCTAAGCTACACACTGGGGACATCTCGGGGCAAGCAGGGTGAAACTTTTGCTGGCTGTGACCACTTACACTGGACTCTAGAGTGATGTAAGGAAGCCAGTGTAGAGCCTTTTTTCTGGTTTTAGGTTAAAGTAAATGAAGAAACACATCCACGATGTTGGACTCTGTTCTAATGTATTTAATCTATAATACTGTCAAAAGCATTCTTGCTTGATTTGATCATATTTGTGTTTAAGATTTTCTGCCTTGAATGATTTTTTTTTTTCCCCTTTTAAGTTAAACTGTAGGCCTTTAATATTACTTTACTGTGGCTTTCTCAGAAACATCTTTCAGATGTGGTCTTATGAACAGATGAACTAGGGTGTGAGGTTAATATGCATCACCTACTACTGTGCAGTAACTACCCTTTCTCCCAGGGTAAGTTTATTCCCTTTTTTAAGGGATAAGCATGTTGTATTTACTCTGGGATATGAGCGAACACACACACTACAGCTGACACGCTGCAAATACACACCCTGATTTATCCTGCACTAGTTTGTCTAAATGCCCATCTCCTAAGACACAACTGAAATGTTGCTTTATGACATTCAGGTGAGTCTTAACCAATTTAAACAGTAACAGTCTTAGCTAAACCTAAAAAAAAGAGGTTCTGTTATTACAACCCTAATTATCTGGATTTTTACTGTTAGTTTACAAGGATTTTTATTAATTACCTGTTTTTAGAACCATTTTTGGTAGCATAAAGACTGACCATTAAGCATAATAATAACTTGTGATCTCACTTTACCTTTGGCTCATCCCACTTCAATGTAGTGTGTGATTTACACTTATCAGTCTCCTTTTTGACTTCAGTTTTCAATTTGGAACAGTGATAGGTGTATTCTGTATTTGAAGTTAAATATAAGAACTCAGGAGATACATGAGATAGATATAAGTACCATATATGTTGCTGCTTTAATGCGAAGTTGGATCAGGTTGCTGAGGGAATAAGAAACTGCACATCTCACCTGGAATTAGGTAAATATTGTAATATAATTCTCTAAATAATCATCATAGAGAAATCCCATGGGCACAAGCACTGTCTTAAGTCTGTCCAGTTAAAACCTGCAGTACAGTTCTATTGTGTTTCACCCAGCTGAGCTTACCCTCAGTGTCTGAGTGGTTTATCTCCTCCAGAGTGTCCACACTGGGCTTAAGTAAAATTTTTTTTTTTTTTTTGTTCTGTTACTCTAGGCAGACTCATTTGGTTTCTACTATCTGACCATAAAGCAAATAATCCATCACTTCAGAAAAAGACCCTTCAAAATAGTATAGAAGACAATATGATAACATAGTCTTTGAGGTTCAAATCTGAAGAACCAAGAAGAAGAGCAGTATTAGAAATGTGAGGTTCTTGCTGAAACTGAATCTTTTCAGTCCCTGGTAGGTCTCCATTGTTTTGAGAATGACTAAAGCCATTTGTTGCTCCATGGGTTTGCCCTAGTCTTAGTTCAATGCACAGGTAGGCAAAGCTGCTACCTGCATCTGGGGACCATATTCTTGTCTAGCTGGGATCTCTATTGTTCAAACTGTAGATTATAGTCAGTCACACTATGTAGGGTATGGCTTTTTGTCACCTTGTGCTGTGCTAAGAGCTGGAGAGGAAGAACTGAAAGTTTACTGCAGAATAGAGAGCACTTATATTTCCTAGGTATTCACCAGGATTAGAAACTTCAGTACATTTTCCATTCAAGACCAAGCAACGACAGTGCTGTTTATTTCACTGCCCCTTCCCTTTGTCTAGGTATGTGACAGGTGATTTTTGTCTTCCCAAGTATTTAGTGACAAACACACTGGGAACTCCATCTTTTTCAGAGCCCTGCTACAAATAATATTTAAAGTTTTTATTTTAAAGCTAAAAGGTATGTTTTGTTCAATCTAGCAACCATACATTTGAAAAAGAAACACTTTTTATTAAGAATGATGTGGGCTATTGAAAATAAAGTTTTGATAACGCTACAATGAAGTTCCTAGTTGCATAGATCTTGAAAGTATCTCATATCCAATATTGAACTGAGCTTCTGATCATTTGATGCTGCAGAAGAAGTAAAATTAACATTACTAAGTGTCTGTAAGAAATGTTGTATTGCTGTATGCAGATTTAAATTATTATTATTTCAATTATTCAATATCCAGCAGCCATTCACTTTTGTGTAATGTTCTTTCTGTGGTGTCTGTTACTCTAAAGAACTGCATGTAGTTCCAGGTTGCTAATAACTTTTTGTTGTGCAGCCTGAATAATAGATAGGTAATTCGATTATCTGTCTCTTTAGGGTTGATTTAAATTCATTTTCACTGTGAGACTATGTATTGTTACCTGGAGCAGTTATAAGTGAAAATATGTATGTTTTGAAATGTAATTACTGGTTATACCTAATAACTGATTTTTAGTGCAGTCATTTTAAGAAATTAAAAGACCACCTACTTACTATCACCAATTTTAATATCCAGTAAAAGTAATTTTATTATAAAATACAGGATATATTTTTTCTTTATTAAAAACTCAAATAATTTAAAACATTTTGTTAGGATATAAGTTGGCTAATAGCTTGGGAAAATGTTTTTAAATCTACTGTGATACATTTATGTAACAAATAAGAAAACTAATAACTAATTAGGATGAGAGCGCTTTAGTGAGGAAATGAGACCTATTCAGTATACTCTAATGACCTTTTGAAAGATACTTTTCAATAAACAAGGTTAGTCTGTAAATAAATATAGCATGAAAATTCATCTAAGGCTAGGACTTTATGTATTGATAGTTTAGAAGCAGACCCTTTCATAAGCCTTAAAATACAAATAAGTGATGAAATGGTATCAACTTTTTTCTATGTCAACTCTAATGTTTTTTTTGTTGTTGTTGTTATTTGGTAGAACTGAACACTGAAATAGCCTCATCTTCAAAGCCAGAAGAAAGTTTCTATGCTGACAATTACAATCCCTTCAAGGATGAAGATGCCCCAGAGTACTTGAACCCATTTGATGAGCCAGATCCTGAGCCTGAAACATTTGTAACTGTAAGAGATTCTCCTCCACAACCAGCAAAAAGGAAAAACATCAGACCAGTGGATATGAGCAAATACCTCTATGCAGATACCTCTAAAGCTGAAGAGGAAGAGCTGGATGAGTAAGTATGATTCTGCATCTTTCAGCAGCTTTGGAAGCATTAGTGGGATCCCTGGCTTAATCTCGAGGTGTATTGGGTTCAATCATGGTGATCCTTAATCACCTTCTTAGGACAGACTGATCCTTAGGCAGCTCAGCGGCAGGAAATACCATACCCCCAAGTCATGCTATTCAGATGAATATAATCAGTTAGGAAACTTTTCTTTGCCTCATTGATAGCAAATTACTTGATAGGGAACAAGTCTGTGTACCTTTTTGGCACTTCATGCTCTGACAGTTGCAAATGAGCCAAAAATGAAGGAGCGGTAGAACTTTGTCCCTCCTGTCCTTTTAGTCATTGTTTTTACTACATAAAATCATATTTTTTTGTTAATAATAATAGAGAGTTTGTTTTATAATGAGGAAGCATTTTAAAAGGAAGAGCATTTTGCAGTCTGCAAAGCACATTTTTAAGTGTCTCATAAAACTGAATCTCTGTACGGGAAAGATAACACCATATGCCCTTTCTTAGGTTGTTTCTTTTATCATTTCCACACATAAAACTTCCATAAAGTCACACTGCCTGCCTTGTAGTATAGAAACTTAAAAAGGAGTAAGAGCTTTTTGCAATAGCTGTGTAGCTTGAGAGGTTTGAAGGTATATGCTTGCTCCCTGTTTGTGGTCATTAGTCACCAACCACACCGCTCTTAAGACAGTTTACAGTGATTACATGTGAGCAATTTTACAGACAACAACCGTAATTAACATTTAGTTTTACACTATTTAATGAGATTTATCTTGCCAAGAGATTTGCATTGCTTTCATATTTAATATTCATACGAGTATCATATCTTCATCTTTCTTTCTGTTTATAGCTGTGTTTTAGGAAACTGAAAGATTCCAGTGCACCATAGTAGAGATATAGAAGGGACCCTGCAGGGCTTTTTCCTTTCAAAGCTCTGTGACTATGGATTTGTTATTGTTTGTTCTGTGAAAAAAATCATCAGGGCAGTGTCTGAATAAACATCACTGGCTGCTGTGTATTCAGAGCACAGTGTGTTGATGGTCACACCAGGCATCCCTGATCACTAGAATCTGTAGGGAGAAAAAATATGTATACTTTACACCTGCAAAGATATGGGTATAAAGGACAGCAAAGATTGAGGAGAAGATAAGAAAGAGCAAAAGCTACATGGATGGGCAAGTGAAGAATTTTGTCTGATTTATACTTATACTCACATTTCTACCATAAGCAAATCTGTGCCAAATACGCTTGTAGTAGTGTTGTGACAGGCAGCCTTGTTTCTGATGTATACTGGACTGTAGATTTTTCTAGCCCTTTGCTTATGACAACCACCTTCTTATTTTAATTACTCTATTTGCTTTATTCCTTTTGTTTTGTTTTGTTTTCAAGGATAAAAGTAATCTCCTCATGGGTGGATTCCATCTCAACATAAATCTGATCTGTGCTTGCATTATAAAAGCAGTGTCCCGTGGAGAGAAGGAAGGATAATGAGTAAAAAAGCACTGTAAAATTATTTTATTTTTGTCTTTTACATAGGATATTTATGTCCTTACCCCCAAAGTAGCTTCCCCTCCATATTTTCTTCCAAGATTACAGGAGCGCCATGTCATTGAAAAACATGGGCACCACTTGTTAAATAGAGAAGCGTGGCAAGAAGAACCTTTGCATCTTTGCACTGAAATGCTTTGGAGGAATAAGTGTAATGTAAAACTCTAGATTATGAACCACAGGACTTGGGATACTAACTGGCACCTGTGAGCACTATTACGCCTTCCATCATGTCATTCATTTTCAACTTTTTCAGTAGAAAGTTTCTGCAGCGGTATGGTACAGTGATCACCAAAGGAAAGATTTCCATAAGCACTGTGAGTTGGTAGTTTTTGCGTGCCCTAAATGATGAGAGTTTGTCCAGATGTGTATTGTTTATTATCTAATGTGAATATTGATGCTTTTATTATCTACATAAGTGGCCTAATCTTCTGCCACATCCTATTAAAGTGTAGGCTTCAGTGTCAGTTTGTGGCAGAGGGTTCCACAAAACCCCAAGATGTGTTTCTTTTCACCGACTGAATAACTTGCATTTCCAATCCCACATGCTATCTTTTCTGCTGGCTTATGAAAACAATAATTAGTAGTATTGGATTTATCTGCCATGAACAGTTGCTGTGTTCTGTATCTCTAGCATGTTCACCATTACTTGTTGCTTGTCTGAATTAAATGGTGCTAACTTTTTCAATCTCTCTTCATACAGAAGTCTCTTCATCTGTCTAATCATTTTCACCACACGTTGCTGTACCTTGTTATTTCTTCTGCTATGCAACTATTTTAAGATGCGTTGTCTTGGGCTGAGCAGTGTATTCAAGGCAATGCTGAACAACTGAGATATATCGCGACCTTAGAAAACTTTGCATGTTATTTTCAACCTTTCTTCTAACATTTTGTCTTTTGATTCTTTTGTTTTGTTTTGTTTTGGGTAGTTTTTAATCATTTTTGGCCACCGTTGGTCAACTACCTAGGAGTGGTTTTGAATTTGATAGATGGAAGGCATGAGAAATAGAAGGCTCCTGAAAGACAGTCACTGTCACTCAGGAAATACAATGGATTTTTATCCCTGTGTCTTAAACATTTCACTGGAGTTTACTTAATGCACCACTTGGCATTTTCTCTTATATTTTGTGTGAAATGAGACGATATGTCCTGGTAACATGGACACACCTGTTAGCATTGCACCCATGTCCCACTCTACTCTGGCAGATCCCTAATGCTGATTCTCAACTCAGAGCTTACACAAAGTGCCCCAACTCCAGTTTTGTAACACTCTCGTCGTAATCTTGGAAAAGGTGCTTACCCTCAATGCGCCTCTGTGAAAGATTTACCTTGGGTAATTGGCTTAATTGAAACATATTTCACTAATGGTTGTGAAGATAACATTAAGATTTCACAACACACATAAGGAAAGCATAGTCGCATAACCATAATGAGGTGTTGCATGATACAAAGGGACTTAGATGATCCAGTACTTACATTCTGCTGTAAAACTACTCTCTCAAAACATACTTCCTCTGGCTAAATTCTCATACAAGATAAGGAACACATTTTCCTTTTGTTAGTTTGAGCATTTGAATGTTAGTGTAAAATTCTGCTCTTTTTTGAATTTTCTGTTACAATCAAAGTGGTAGGTGGTTACTTGTGGATAAAGAACAGTACACCTTGCTAAGCTAAGTTTTAAGTATTTGAAAACAGCAGAGATCACAACTAGTTAAAGCATGATGCTTTCAATCTTAGTACTTCTGACTGGTAATGTTGCCTGACCTACTAACCCTACCACACTGACAGCTTTGTTTTTCCTCCTCAATAAAAAGTTGATTTATCTCTTTTTTTTTTTTAAGTTAGTGAGTAAAGCTGATCAAAATAATTTTAAAATTGGTCATAATAAAACTTGCTTTCAGATATTATTTGGCTCTGTGGCTTCTTACCTCATTAATTATTGCATGGCTTAGAATAATGCTGTCTACTTGGAAAAACTATCGAGTTGCCATCTTTTGAAGTTGCCTGTTGCACAAGAAGCCTCAAGCCATCACACTGCCAGTGAGAGCTTAATGCCAGGTAGTTTGTCAGGTTTGTTGCATTTTGTTTTTGTTTTTGTTTCTTTTTGTGGTGGGCAGGCAAGTATCTCTTTAGGCAAATCATATTGTTTGGATTAATTAAATAATTTCATAAAAGCAAAAGGTATTGGAGCTGACCTCACAGAAAAGTACTTTTGTAGTTTTCATCTAAGGGTTTTTTCAGACAGACTTTTCCCACACTTAGTTTTTTGTATAGCCGCATGGAAGCTTTTGGACCAAACTCTTCTACATGTATCAGACCCCTGTAACTTCAAAATTTATAGCTCCTTGGGGCAATAACCATGTGGGGTTATTTTTTTCTGTATTAAATCTGTCAAAAGTCTTTCTCAATATTTGTAAGACCAGTTAAAAGCAGTGCAGAGGGAAAGGTGGAATATAGTGTGTGTGTGCTCTGCCCATACTACGACCAAAACGTGAGGGTTTAGTCTGGCTTTCACACGAGTTCTTCTCTAGGAATCAAAAGCAGTCACTCGTCTCCTTATAGCACTTCCTTCTGGTGCATGCATTAGGGTACAGATTATGCACACAGCGCGGACAGTTCTGGAGCGTAAAAATTCAAAAGGTGGTTTTTCCAACCTTTTCTATCTCCTTGATAAGTTGTGGGTTTTTTTCTTGCATCAAATTAATTTTAACACTTTAAAGAATACATCTTTCCGATTCCAAGTACACAGAGGTAAATTACTTTCCTGCCAAACATGCTGTGTCTTTTGGCTGTTCAGAAGGGTAACTTGTTGAACTAAAGAAAACTTTGTGCTCTCCTGTAGAATGCATTGTTCTTCAGCCTTTATCTCCTTTATCTTCATTTTCACCTCCCTTTGAACTTTCCAGCATCTGAAGACAGCTGAGTTGGGCTGTCAGCTAAATTAGATCTACTGACAGCTAGGTGCATTCTCCACTTCGGCCTGAATACCCTTCTTTTTCTATGGCCTCCCATGGAAAACACCCATCCATATCTATTTAACTCATTACTTTACTGTTGCCTTTAGTTTTGATTGCTCTGGTGGCTTTGTGCTTGATGGGCAGCAAAGTGGAAACACCTGAAAGTTGCTTTCGGTCAGCAGATGAGTTATCTTAGTGTTAGTTGTTCCTTTTGCTTCAGTATCTGGATTTAGATCTTTATAACAAGCAGCAGCAGATTCTCAGAAAGGTCCAGAGGTGCTATGCCTGGTCTTCACTTCTGTGCTTCAGTAAACTTTGCCTTTCAGAAGTAGACATTTTCTGTGCTGTGGATTATTAATTGCTTGCTTTTACTCATTGAAAAGAGGATGATTAAGATAAATTTTAAAATCAGACCATGATGCTGAAAGACATATTTTCCTACAAAAAAGTATACAAAACTGGAAGAAATTTGATATTCTGTGAAAGGAAACTGGACCAATAACTGTTTTTTTCAGTTGTGTGCAAATTTTGCTGTTGTAGTTCTTTGAAAACGGGATGTAGAGTACATCTGATGACTCTTATTCTGAGAGGAAATTTATAAATTGATTTAACTACATGGGCTCTGGTCTAATGCTGTATGTGTTATTGTTTCCATCTAGAATTAAATTCAAGGGATTGAGTTTATTTGTCCTGATTTGTTATGCTTTATATAACTGTATGCAGATAGATCTTTGAGAATTGCAGTGACTTAGTTACATAAGCCTAGTTTGAGATATAGGGTAAATATATCTTGTAGGGGAAGTATGGATTAGAAAGGAATTAATTAACATATAATTTTGGATTGCAAAACATGAAAAGTGAATATTATGAATAAAATAATTCAATGCAAAGAAGGTTCGCGTAATTATGATTAGTAGGATACAAAACAGCTAGCTCTTCAAAGTGAGTAGTAATAGCCATTATTTGATGTATTATTGATTGATATTTGATATATCAGACTAATAGATAAAATTTGGAAAAACTGTGGAAGTATTTACTTAGGGTGGTACAAAAGCAGAGTTCAAATACAAACACCAGAGTAAAGAAGAATTCTTAGGATTACATCCACTTGGTGGAAGACATTTGCTACATTTCTTAAATGAGGGGTAGTTACAAAAAGCACTTTCCAAATAGACAGATGATGGCTACTGTAGAGAGGTATACACAATTTAGCTACAGTTTTCTTACCCTATTCTGTTGTTCAAAGAGTGTTCTTGAAGTAGTGTGGTTCCTGTATGCTGCAGACTTTAAAATACACTCCATCTGGATTGTGTACCTATGGAAGCCAGAATTTTCAGACTTGGACAGCTAAGACTGAGGCCTCTAAAGCCATGTTGAACGATGCATGTAAAAGTGGCCTGACTCTTAACTCTGTTCTAATGAAGCATTCTTAATTCTGTGTGAGAATATTAAACAGCCAGCATCTTCACTCAAATTTGTTGGCATTGAGCTTGTCTGTAAAGTAGATCACTTTTTGACAAATAGCTAAGTATAACTGTAGAGTTAGCTTTATCTAATTGATAAAACTTACATAACTTACAGGACTTAAATACATGGAAATTCTAACCAAATGCAGTTTTAACTGTTGTAGCTAACTTTTCAGTCATATTAAAAAGTAGTATCTCAAAGCATGTAAAGGTGAAACATACTCATATGTGGGATAATAAAAGCATTTTAGTCACTGGATTTTCTAAACATGTCTGATTTTCAGTTTTAATTCCCAGGAGATAGCAAAGAAATATGTTTCTCTTTTAATTAGATCAAATCCATTTTATGAACCAAAATCAAGCCCTGCTTTAATTAAAGTTCCTCCGCTGCAAGAACCAGAAAAGAAGATGAAAAGAAAGGCTCCTGAACCACCAAATCTCTTGCCAAAGACAGAAACAGGCATGAGTGAGAACATGTCAGCTACTCCTGCATCGAGGGACCTTTCTTCTTCTCCTAAGGTAGGTTTTTCATACCAAAATTTCATCTTTGGTATTAATAGTACCTTTATGTGTATTGTAGACATCCTATTTATTTCTGCAGGCCATCTTAAAAGCTTTGCTTAATAAGGTGTTAGCTCATCTCTATTCACTTGCCAGTTCATAGGGAGAGAGCAGCAGTAGGAGCTTGTATTTTTTCTTTAAGGGTTTAATGACAACAGTAACAGCAACTGCAGTTTCAAAGAAAAGAGTTTTCAAGTAACAAATGGTACAGGACAGCTGGATATGCCATCAAGAAGGAAAAAAAAAGTCATGTTGAACAATACTTTGTCTTGATCTATTATAATGCTGCTAAGCCTTGCCCCTGGTGAAGAGTCTGTCTCCACATTTCTGTCATAAATCTGTGTTTTAAGAGCTTAGTACTGGATACTGTTTATTTGTGTTGGGTTTTATATATGTCCTATTCCATAGGTATATCGAAGTAATTTAAAAAAAAAGAGACGGTTCACTTTAAATCAGATTCACTGCATACATCTGAGTTTGTCTAGGGAGAATATGGGTTAATTTCTGTTGAAGTGGTGAATGCGAGGCATACATATTTTAGGATTACAACAGCCAGCTTCTGTCAGTCTGAATTTCAACTCCAGTGTTTCAGCAGTTAGCACAACTTCTACTTTTTAAAACAACATTAATATTTAATAGTATATGTTAATTGGCCCTTCTTAAAAATTCATTTGATAGACGCAGGCTGCTTGTTTTGAAAACAAGGACAGAAGGTTTCCCTTACAGTATTATCTTGCCCAATTTATGCATATTATCATCTGGTTTGCCTTGTATTGGAGCTGCTGTACTTTCATTTAAGAGTTGAATGAAACTACTTGTCATACCTATCATTTCATTGCTTAATTACTCAGCCAGATTGCTGACATGTCCTTGTCCACTCAGCCTCTGATCTTGCTGTCATTTTACCACTCAGTCAGGGTAAAGAGTATGAGAAAATCTAATCTCTGTCTGCTCACAGCAAAACAAAACAACATCGTAAGGCCACAAGCACAATTCAGAAGTTATTTTTAATACGAAAACCCACAACCAGGGTGATATGAAATCAAAGCACAGCAGCTTTATAATGTTCTGAGATGGAGTTTGATCCTGTTCAGTGGAGTTTCTGTATGAAAATTATTGTGTGTTGTTTGATTACTGGTGGAGTCTGGCCCTCGGGTCAAAGCAAAGTGGCCAAAGTAAAGCATTATGGTACTGCCAAGCAGAGAAGAGACATCTTTGGAGGGAACTTTATCAGGTTGTTTGATGGAGGTTGTGCCCCCATTGCTCATTGTTTGAGAGGTTTGGGGTTTTTTTTAAGGTCTGTATTGAAGGAAATGCATGTCTTTGCTTTATTTCATGTCTTCATTGTGCTCAAAGCTAGCAGTAACTGGGTTTGATTGTTGTTGCCTACACCAGACTTAAGTTATTAGGTTTTCTGAAAGCTGGAACTGACTAAGAAAAGATGCAGGATTGAAATCACTGAGAGTTATGAACACAGTCAGGTAGTTCCTGCTCTGATGCAGGGTGTTAGTTGCCAAATATTTTGGTGCCTGCCTCCTTGCAGCCCTCCTCTATGCCACTGATGCTGAGGCACAGCTGAGATCAACAAAGGTCCAAGTACGGAAATTACAGTATTCATTAGGGCAATGGGGGAAAATGGAGCTCTATGCTGACCTTCTCTGGTACAGAAAACTTTATTTTCTTTACAGGGTTTTGGAGGATACGACAGCATTAGAGAAGGCTTCAAAGCAGATGCAGTGTCCTGTGTTGTTATAGCTAGAGTTTCTCTGCCTGGATTTGTTAAAATATTGCATGGTCGCTCTTAGGTGGCCTAATAACTTTAGATCAAAAGCACTTTACCTGGAATGCTTTTTGAAAGTCAGAAAAGTGCTGGCATTTAAAATAAAAGAAAATTAAACAAGTTCCTCATATCACAGTACAAAATAACGTCCAGGTAGGACTTGGACTGTTGGCACAAATAACTTGTTTGTTTATTACTCAATAATAGTAACAATGTTTAGCAACTATGAAGAAACTCCCATCAAAAGGTATAGACACTTTACAAACATGAATTTAGCACACACCCTTATGTAGGGGGAATAGTCCCATGGAGGTAAACTTAGGTAAAGGGAGATTAAATAACATATCTTATTCAGTATTTTGTCAAAGTTCTCTTCAAGTTTACCATGCACGGAAAGCCTCTGCTACAGCTGCGACCAGAACCTAAGTCTCCCAACATATTCAATTCTCGGTTTTAGCTGCTGCCTGGGAAATAAATGGCTGTGGAGCAGAAATGCTAATCATTAGACTACACAAACACAGCATTAATATTAGAACTTTGGAGTTTAAGGAGAAGGGCTCCAGAAATGTTTCTGCAAATCTCTGACGCAGTATTTGGAGTGCATTTTTTCCTTCAGATGCTAATGGTGTTCATCACATTTGTTGAACACAAAAAATACAAATGCTGTTATTGACATCTGTATAGCAGCAAGTTTATTAGGTGCATATTGCTCACAGAAGTTTATTTTACACATGACAGATTCCTACTCAAGATAGAGGTTCTAAATACTTGAAATTTTGTTACTCTATTGAAAAAACCACTTAGATGTTGAGAACGGTAGTGAAGCTCCTAGGAACTGAAATACCAGTTTAAAAGTACAGCAAGAAAGGGTGATATTTTCCCAAGTATACATCTAAAAACCAAATCCCTAGGGTATGGCTGGACACCAAAATTGCTTCATTTGCAGTTCAGTTGCAATGAGCCTTCTAGCATTGGCATCATGGCTATAGGAACACTTCCACAAAAGTGCAGTTAGGTTTGCTGTTGAAACATCATAGCCTGAATCCAACATTTTACCATTATCCACATAGTGGTGGAAGGTTTCTTGCCTGAGGGATATCTGACTTCCCACACATGCTATTTTTGTGTGTGTGTGTTTGTTTTCTTAATTTATAACAGCAGTGTCTGTGGTAATGAAGGAGAAGAACAAAACAGTGAATTTTTAGCAGCCAATGGTCTTGGACGTGTCTCATTTGAGAGCTGACTTAAGCTAATGCATCCACATGAATTGCAAAAGTCTTTCTTTTAAGGGAGTTTCACAGACTTTCAACAGCTGAATGCTATTTATAGATTATCCTGGAATCATATCCACAATTAATTAACCCTGTTACTCCTGACACCCCAAAAAATCAAAATTCTTCTGGTTCCTTTGTTCAGAGGTGTATGTTATACAAGATAATTCTGTGTAAAAGTTTCATGTAAAACTAGGCAGAAAATTCCAAAAAAGATCATCTGATCTGGTGGTATCAGTATCATGCCTGGTATCCGTAGGACAGAGTGAGTAATCCAAGTTAGAATTTGTTTAAAACTCAACAATCAGTGTAGACAGAACATGAGGCTAATAGGCTTTAAGGGACCTCTGGAGGTTGTCTGGTTCAATGCCCCCCCAACTCAGGCAAGGCCACTTAGAGCCAGTTGCCGTGGGTCATGTGCAGACAGTTGGTACATACCAACTTCAACTGGCTGAAATCTCAGCCAGGTTCAGTATCTCTTATTTTCCCTGCAATATGTTCAGTTTATTGGAAATAAGATCCAAGTATCGGTTCCAGAGTCAGCAGCTGTGTCCCAGAGTAGAGAAGTTGAAATGTGTCTCTGCATGATCATGGATTTTACTGCCTTTGTGAGAATGAGGGGAAGGGAATGCTGCATTTGTGTGCGAGGCTAAGAAATGTTTATTAGGGAACAGGAGGAAACAGATAAAAATAACTGTATGGATGAGGGTGATTAACTGCTAAAAGAAAATAGTTCCTGCACTGGATTGGCATTGTTCACTTACTCTTTGGAAGGATAGCTTGTGCTCTCCCTTCAGGAAGCCAGTCTGAAAAAGGCTTTTCCCATTACATGGTAGTTTCAGTTTATTGCCAGACTGCAGCCAAGGTTCTTGTTGATGGCTCATGAATGCATTGAGTTTCTGCCATTCACCTACAGAAAGTCAACAGGTATGTTGTCTTTGGTGAATCCAGCTTGGTCTCACATCCTTTCTTCAGTCTTCAGGGTCTGGACAACTGTGTTCATTAGACACATGCTTTATGGAGGGGCTGCTGCAGGCTGACGAGTTACCATACTGGGATTTGGTAACAATCAGATCTCCATTTCACAGCCACCTACTGGACTATACAGAATATCTCAGTAAGCAAAACCCCTGCACTCTAGTCTTGGCAAAGTGTGTTTCTCTGGCAAGACAGGATCTTGTGAACAGACATTGAACTGCTATCATACCACAGGATGCTTCTTGAACTTGTCCTTGGATGGGTTTTGAGTTATACCTAGCAATTGATGGAATTATGTAACACCAGGGCAGGATGATAAATAAACATAGGCCTGTCATATTAATGGATATGCCTTCTCACTTAAGTTGCAGTATTGCTGATAATCATGAAAACATACGCATTGGTTTTGGTACTTGTAGACAAGAGCTTCTGCCTTTTCAGCTGGCAGAAAAGGACAATACAAGTTTATATAATAGTCCAAAGCCAATAGTAACATTTCTGTTTGTCACTGTCATTGTCTAAGTGTGCTCTCTTTTTAAAACGAAAATTAGTTGTTTTGCATGTCCAGTGATAATCTTCTCTTTCATGCCAGGCAAGCTAACTGCTTTTAAGCTCTAATGAAACATATTTATAGGAAACATGTAATAAGAAATACAGAATCCTTTTTCTGCATGGCGTGTAATAACCCATCTCCATACAGTACCCTCTGTAATCCATTGTGGATCTGCACACAGTCAGGTGGTTCAGAAAGATTTCTGCCTGGAAGGTAGTTTATCCTTCAAACTGCAAAGGAGGTACAATTACCTCCTTATGAAAGATGATAAATTCTCAGATACTTTTCAAGCAAACAAGAAACCTTTAGTTCATTCTCTTATTTCCTTTTTTTTTTTTTTTCTTCTTAAGTTATCCCAAGGCAGAATAAATGCTGACACAGATAATGCAAAACACTCAGGTGAGCTTAGTGGAAGGGAAATAACATTCTGTATAGTACTAGGTGCAACTCTCCAAGATCTTGGAGATCCTGTAGTCTCCAGTTCCTCAATTTTTCCACTTATGTTGCCCTCAGCATTATCAACTTTATGTGACAGAACAGTAGGAAGAGCTCCTCTGAAAAGACAGATGCAGTAAAGCAGCAAAGTGGAGAAACAACATTAAACTCCAAATGGTAGATGAAAATCACTCATTGTCTCTTGGTATCCAAAGTTGTCCATCCACAAAAGGACTTCTTGGCTCTCTGGAACATCTTTATTAATGGTTTTGCTCCTTTGCAGCTTCACATTAACTGCAAATGAATTGTGCATCTCATTTGCATGAGATCTTTGTCACTTCCTATGCAGACACATAGTTCATCAGGCCCAAGGAAGACTTGGGAGGTAATGGATGAAATTTTAAGGTATCTACTCTTACGAACTTGTGCAAAAAAGGCACTCTGAGAAAATCTGCCTTTGCATACAGTCCTAAGACATTTTATCTTTTAATAGGAAGAAAGACAAGCCACCCACATAATGTGAACAGAGAGATGGTGAGATAATCATGCTGAAGCACAGACAATTCATTAAACTTGTAGCTTTTCAAGTGTTAAGTAAGAAAAGGGGCTCACTTTTTTTATACAGTACTTAAGCAATTTCTTATTAATGTTTGCATGAGTTTTAAATAGTGTTTGTCAGCTTGCCTAGCTATGTGCTATTCCTGTGTTACTTTTAACCTATGTTTGGACATAAACCAACCTTGTTAGAATATGTATTTGAATAAGTGATCTGTTCTCTTTACTTCCAAATGGAGGTGTAGTATTCTTCCACTTTGATGAAAGTAAAGTCTAAAAACTATCTTCTTTTTGTCCTCAACAAATACACACTTCAGGGTTTGGATTTACTGCATTGTGTTCAGTCCCTAACCTGACTTGCCCCCATCTGTGCCCCACATTGTGCCAACACCAGTACCAACTGAGTTATATGAGCATCAGGAACGCAACGCAGGCATGGGAATGCAGTAGGACAGTCCTTTGTGGTGACAGCATAGTCATCACTCAGCTGGGTAACGTGTCCTTACGTGTCTGGGCACCGTGCTGGTCTGGGGTGTTCACTGTTCACGGCAGCTGCAGTAGTAGTATCCAGTAGTAGTTCTGCTGCTAGGAAGCAATGTAGTAAAATAAAAAATGCAACTTTAGTCAAGTCTTCCACTACTATATTTCATGGTTAGATGTCTTTTATGGTTTAAATTTCCCTCTGTTCATATTTGTAGCAGAGTAATTTTTTTTAAAAGCTATCTTTTTTCATTCAAGTTCCAAGAATGTAGTTACTCTGTCAGCACAGGGTAGTTAAGATCTGCTATTCTCTGTTTTTACTGGTTTTGTTAAGTCAAAAGAGTTGTTCATGAGTTGTTTATGGAGATGGGATGCAGTATGTCATTACAAATACCAGATAACTAATTATTGCAACTTCTAGGTACTGTTTCTTATATTCTTGCTTCATTGGTTCACTAATTTCTCTGAAAATGGGACAAGCATTTTATATACATGAACACACAGGTGCATGTATAATAGTAATTTTTAAATTAAAATATCAAATTTCTTATCTGTAGGCCATATTTGTAAAAGAAGGTCACTGTTGAAAGCAGAGTGTCTTAGTACAGTCTGAGGATTTGAAACTCAACTGCAAGCATGGGCTCTTAAAGAGTAACTTTTACAAAAGTAGAGATTGCATCTTTCTGGGGAAAAGGGGTTTTCATTCCATGGTGGTTTTGTGTCTGCTTTTTGCTTGGAACCATGGCAACTGGAGGTGACTGCATCATTCTGTAGCATCCAGACTAGGACAAACAATAGAACAAACAAACTCAAGTGCATGTTGTGGAGAAAATTTAGTGTTTCAATAATAGGCAAGAGCATTAAGCAGTTTTATTAACTGTTTATGTGAGTAAGAGTTCCCAGGACTGGCCCTTAATAAAATGGATCCACTTTTGAGACTGAGTCACCCAACTGCCTTACATATCTTATTCCTAGAAGTGTCTGGTTCTCTCTGTTGACTGTAAAGGAGCTTAGGTAACTTAGACTTGGCTAACTAATTAGTAGGCAACGTTGATGAGATTAATTGCCCCTGAATATTTATAGACTCATAGACATGACCTAAAGAACAGACCAATGATTGGAGAGGAAAAAAAAAATCCCTTCAATGTGCACATACAACTGCACATAAATATGAGCTATGGATATAGAGTAGGAGCACTGATGGACAGAATTGTTCAGGAAAACGGAGATCCCCTGCTTTGGTCTACCTATTTAATTAGAGATATTGTGAAAACTGGCACAAGAAGTGTAACATGTGACAACCTACCCATGAGCTGTCACAAAAGAGACCAGCAGAAGGGACAACTTCTTACTGTCCATTAGGATCCAACAGACTATGCCAGATATTGTATGGATGTCTCTAAGGCTCAGGATTTATTGTACAAGTAGATTTTTGCTTAACAGGGGTCTTCTTAGGCTACCAAAGGGATAAATTCTTTCTTAGTTGGACATGGCTTGTTTTGTCTCTATGGTTTTACTGTAGCAGTTATAAGTGTTAATAATGTATGGAGCTTTGTTTCTTTGTAGCCTTGGTTGATTCATTTCTCCCCCTTGCAAGTGGCTCAATGAATATAAATTGGTGGAGCGTGGTGTCTGTTGTCTTCATATTATTCCCATGATTGGTGCCAACAGAAGTCGATTTTTAGACATTTATAGATGAAACCGAGGCCACCTTTGTTCTATCTGCTGCTTTCTGCTCTTCTGACTGAAGTATTTTGTGCCCCTTTTCCAGCAACAGAACAGTTGAGCTGCTGTCAAAGAGATTTAGGTGATGTTCGATAGTGACATTTCCTTCAAGAGAGATGCTTCCTTCAGAATCTGAGATTTAAAACCAGATAAGTCAGTAATTTACCTCCATGTTCCTGTAATGGGAATTGCAAAGGTTTGGAGGCAGAGCTGGGCTCCTTCCAACCTCAGCCCCTCGCTTCTCCCCTTATCCCATTTCCAAGCACACACAGCAAGAAACCAGAGTGTTATCTAGATAGAAGCACATCATCACAGGCAGGTCTTTCTGCAGACATCATGACTCACAGGGTATATATTGTTACACAGGGAACTGGTCCAGGTTGTGTGTTGAGACAAGGGCCAGTGGAAAGGCACTGATTTCTCTGGCAAGTAACTGAATGATGTCCAGTAGCCGTGAATATTATGTTATGAATTCATTATGTGGTGCTTAACTAATATCTTGAAACAGATTTGGGACTAGTGGGGTTTTTTAAGTTCCCAGCTTGATATAATAATGATAAGTTAGTAGAGAGATTGGCTTGAGTCAAGTGCCATGCAGCTGGAAGAGCATTGTATTGTGGCACATGAGGGATCATAAAACAAGCAGTTCTCTATAAGGTCAGATCAAAGGTGGCGCAGACTGAGGACTGAAAAGCAACTGCCTCCAATAAATTGGAGTTGTGTTTCTTGTGGACCCCACTTCTTCTTCAGTTAAACACACTGCTACCTCAGATATCTGGAAGATTAAATGTTTAATCTTCTAGATTAAAATACCATGAAAATGAACAGTGTAGAAAAGACCTTTGAGTAATGATACTGTGTTCAGTTCGAGGTCCAGGGAGTATGCAGCAGGCAAGGCATGAGAGCAGACAACTAATAATGCAGAATAGGTATACTGGGTAGTCCCATTCAGTGAGGTTGTTTGTTGAGTGTTCTCCATGAGGGAGAACTTTAGGGGAAGAAGTACATTCGAAGATTGTATTATAACACAATTATACAATGGGTACAAATGTTAATCAATTTACTGTTGAATATGTAACCATAACTTTTTTTAATATCCCACCTTCTGAATACTCAATTTGGCAACTTTTATGTGCTGCTACGTAAGTGTTTGACTGTTTCTTCTTTAGATCCTTATTAGTAGTGGGGTACAGATAACAGGTTTCCAGGGCTGTCCTGGAAAAATCTTTTTCATTTCAAATTACTGCATATAATTTGCAGGATGATAAATGCTTGGCTCTTTTTGCCATTTTCATAATTGCTCTTAAAGCTATTTCTGTGTTATGGGTGCAATGTGGCTCCTACAGAAATGGATGGAAACATTGCCAGTGCCTGCAGCAGTCCTGGATTGCACCAGTTAGCACTTCTGCAAAATGTCTGTGCTAATAAGGTTTGGTAATTTAACCGGTGCTATGACATTCAAAGCCTCAGTTATCATACTTTTATATTTAACTTAAATTTACAAATTATGATGACAAATCCGAGTACTACAAAATATTACTTCATGTGGAAAAATAGTCTCTTTAGATATGTAACAGCAGTATTTTTATATGCCTTATTTCATCATGGAATGTGTACACCATTCTGCGAGAAGCAAATCCATCTGTGGTGAAAAGTGGGAAAGCCAACAGGCATAGAGTGTATTGTGTGATGAAGTAAAGGGGAATAGTGTTGTTATGTGCCGTTAAAATGCCAGCACCATTGCGTGTTGGCAAACAGTAACTATAAAAATACTTCTTTCATATTTTATTCAAAAAATGACACTAATAGTAGAATTTCTTTAATGTTTCCCATGTAAATATATGTGATGATATATATAAAACTTTTCAATTTCCTTGAAGTTAAAGTTTCTGGAGCTCTGTGATTCCTAAATGTCAGCGCTTTCACGGCACTGTTTAGTTTCTCTCGCAGAGGACAAGCCGGATTAGGTACAAATACTGTCGGTCAGGCGAAGCGGCTGTGGCCTGCCGAAGCGTTTGAAAAACAACCACATTATCTTAGCTCAAAGTGAGATCTGGGCTAGCTTCTGGGATATGTAATCTGAAAATCCTTATCCGCGATGAGGGGAGGCCTTTTATTTTATTTCCTTTAAGTTATTTGCCTCTGCTCCTACAGCAGAAGGGAGCCAGGAGGAGGCAGGCAGATGGTACGGGGCTGTGGGCTCCTGGCGCAGTACTGGAGGATAACCACCTTCCTGCCATTCATGTTAACCTTTTCAAAGGACATGGAGGGCTTTGATTCGCATGCTTGGCTTCACAGACTATTACTCCTGTTTAGTTCAAGCTTTGCTCTTTAAAAGGTAGAAGAAAGAAGGAACACTTCTGTCTAAGACTTTTTTTAAACTACCATCAAAACAAAAATCCTCAAAATCTTTGCAACAAACACCTGATAAAACTTCTTTTTCTGTAGAGTTTCTACACCTTATTATCAGGCTCCTTAACAGGAGCCACACAAGCAGAGTACTGGACAGCTTTTTAATTGAAAACTTGATTCTTTCCAGTGTTCCTTTGCACCTAACAAGGAGCTAAACACAATCTGAATAAGCTGCTGTTACAGTAGCGTTTAACTGTTAGCTATTTCTTCAAGTAGTATTGTGGGGCTCGTTTAGATAGTTAAAGTCTTGGGCGCACTCTCCGCTCTCTGGGGCCTTCAGCAAAGCACTCCGTGAAGGAATGAGACTAACAATAGCATGTTTCTCCACTTGCCTGTAGGGTGGGTTTGGTTCATCATGGTTGGCAAGCACCTCAAATTGGAAATAAGCATGTATGAATAAATATTCCTTTGCTTCTGTCATGATGAGTTATGGACATTTAAAAAAAATTAATTATCTTCCCTTCATAAATCAGTCTGATAGTTAACTTTGATTTGCTTACTAATTCACTATTCTTGCTAATCATTCTATGGTTTGGGTCAGATACTTAAGCATAGGAATAAATCACAAGTCTGAGCCACAATGCTTCTTTTTTTTTTTTTTTATGTTACTAGGGAAGAAAAACAAGTCTAAAAGCAAAATAGATTTCTGTGAGGAAATCTATAGTACAATGATGGCCCTAAAATTAGATGTTTGTATTGGCTCTTCTACCCTGCTTTGTAAAAGTATTTTTAGGCAGAATTTTGCTTCATTTATTTAAAACAGTGATCACCATTAGATTTAGATGAGCTGATTAATTAAATAGATTTGTGAAGCTAGATATACTGAGAAGTAAAAGCCAGGAGAAAGAGGGAAGCCATATACGCCAGAAGCTAAGCCCTAGGGTGCACGAAACAATCCAATATTATACATCTATGTTGTACACATACTCACTAACAAATACAAGTTAAGTGCAAATCTTTTTAAGGAGAGAGAATCAAGACAGTTAGAAGGAAATAGTTGTATTCCTGGGTTACTTAGACGAAATATGTTGCCGATTCATATTGCAATACAGCCGTGAGGACCAGAAGCTGCATAATAAACCAAGTACTTCTGAGATAGTGCCGACACACTAGCTGCATGTTCTACAACAGCATTTTGTAGCCATGTTCAACAGTGTGCTTGCTATCGCTCCTCCATTTGTTGAATTCAGGATGACCTTTGCATGAATAAAGTCAAATAGGATTAAGGCAGGAATTTTCAACAATGGGAAAGAGCAACAGATGTAGCCGACTTTGAACGTGGGAGGATTGTTGATGCACGGTTGCCTAAAGGGAGTGTCTGTGGTGACAGAAAGGGGGGGGAACCAACAATTTCCTAAAAAAATTAACTGTCTAAAAGAAAAGAAAATAAATAGAAAACAGTCCAAAGGAACTGAGTGATCCCAGTTTTTACTGAAGTCAAGATGCATGCATGTTTTTTTGACTCACTGCCTCTGTTTAAATATTTTTTCACCTCTACTCTTTCAGAAGACCTATCTGTTCTCTGCAACTATTGCTATATATCTGAGGGGTTTGTGTGGTGTAACATATTTTAAAGTCACATTTTTTCTGAGTTATTTTAAGGTACAAAATGGAATTTAGGGCAAAAGGAAGTGTTCCTCTGGAGAATTAGTCATTTGAATAGAAAATCCAGATCCCAATAATATATATTTTTTTTTTATTTATGTGATGCAGAAGCATATAAATGGAACTTGGATGCATACAGTGCAAACATTCTATATAGAGACTGATATGGAAGGGGGGAAAAAAGGTTGAAAACATTTAAAGTAAGAACCCTTTCTGATATATCTTAAGGAGTTTTATACTTTATGTGCCTATTAGATACACTGAATTTGTTTTCATCTCAATAAAAAGACAATATGATTATGTTTTTTCTTGGTAGATTTAGAGAAATATTTTTGTACTTTACATAAGTTTTTTTGTTACTTTTTAAAAATGCAACCAGTTCTTTGGAATTCACTTGGTTTCGTTATTGACAAGAGCTATTTTGCAATTTAGTAGATAGTTGTGTTAATCCCTAAATGATACTTCATAGTTTGTAGTAATGGATCATGCACACATTTTTAATATAGTTCATATGTATAATTCAGGCAAATCGGCTTTGAAAAGCATGCATGGGAAAAGCTTTTAAAGTGTGAATAAAATCGTGTGCTCTAGCTCAGTGAAAGGACTTTAAAGGAGCTAGCTAGAAACTAAAGTAATTAAGGAAATCATGTTGTAAATGTTATGAAAAATATTGGTGAGCCTAATATATCAGAAGTTCAAATATAATATTTAAGAGCTTGATTAAACACCCACTGTTTAAATGCCTACACTATACTTTAAAGAGCTATACTGTTGACAGGTCAGACTCTCTCTGTAGAAAAATCATTTGGATTCAGAGGATGTAACATGGTAAAACATCTTTTAATACAGCTTATCCTGCCTCTTACCATACTCCTTTAGAGCAGAACTTGATGAGGTGAGCTGTGTGTTACCCACTAGTTGATCATGTGCTACTGTAAACCTGGTAGTGGTAACACATCTCAAATCCCTAAAAAAGACTTTCATGTTTAAAGATGTTTAAAGATGTTTAAAAATTTTTTAAAAAGTCATTTGTGATTTAATATCTTGAAGACCGTTCTGGAGGCTTTCAAGGTAAGGTGGATCTTGGTCAAGTTATCTCACCATATTTGTTTCCTAGTCATGGATTGGGTCGTGCTGCTGCTACACCATGATGCCTAGCAATTGGCAAACCCCATGTTTTTAAGATGATAGATCCTTCACCTTTAAGTAATTTTTAGAAGCTGTCACTCATCTAACTTGAAACTAATAATCACCTGAACAAACTTTTAAAATTTCACTGGAAGGTTATTTAAAGCAGATCAACAAAGCATAATATACATTGGCTTTTGTACATCTATCAAGTGTAGAAATTACAGCTAGTTCACCATGTTAGCAGAGCTCTTCCTTATGTATGCTTTCTCTTCTCTGTATTCTCCCCATTTCAAAGGTTGTCATAATCTTTTAATCTCTCGTTATGCAATTGGATATGTTGCTACACATTTATTAGCAAACTTACTGTCAGACTAGTAGTAATGCTCTAATTTACACTTCCCAAAGCATGGAAATTCCTGTTTAGGAATGAAGGCTCCCTTCTTTTCCCTCCTACACCTATCCCGAGGTGCTCGTGCAGTGAAAAGTATTGCAGAAGACTGAGATGTGTGAGTGATAAGTGCTCTACATGTTACAACACCTGGACGTGATCAGACTTGTTAAAGATGATGTGCGAGTTTTGAGCCTGAGTTTTCTGCATTACTGCTGGATGAAATTTTTCCCCATATAGCTCCTCGGGGTTCTCAGATAAATCTCATCTCATCCCCCAACCCAAGGAATAGCAATTGATACTTTCCCCTGCAGCCCCTTCTAATAGCATTGGTAGGAAGACTGAAGTCTTCTGGTGCAGTCTTTCCATCTAGGTGTTTCCTAGTCCTGTCTGCACACAAATATTTCGAATCATGAACAGCTCACATCAGAAGCATGTTAATTATTGCATCATCCTGGGACCAGCTGGGAACCTTTCTTTCAAGAGTGCTTAATTTTATTTCTCCCAACCATGTAAATTAAGTCCAAAGGACACTTAAAATGTAATACTTCCTTCCATTTATAACCTGTAAGCTCAAAGGTATAGTATCTCTTAAGGAATTTAATCCATTGAACAGTAATGTATTAGGGATCCAGGGATGTTGTCTGTCTTGGCACTGTGGATTTAGTGACAGTTAATACATGGATTAATGATTCGAATAGTGTTGAAAGACTAGTGAATCATGAATCCATATCTGTGATACTGCCGTAGAAATACCAACTGTAAACAATGAAAAGCCCCTATAGAGTTGGCTGTTCAGGAAAACCTATCACGCTATCATCTCTGTACAATACTCATGAGTATTATGTGCATTACATATATAATAGTACATACAAAAAACCCTTTCAAGTTCCTCACGTTACTGTGTTGTAGCAGTACGTTTTTTTCTCTCTCAGCAGCCTGGAATATTTTCTCTATCTATGATCTGCAAAATGTGTTCCTTGAAGTCCAGATCAGCAGTTAGCCTCAAAGGTTTTAATACTACAATATTTGCCATGTAATATTTTGCTCAAAATATTTTTTATTTTTATTTTAGGGAATTTAAGCCACAAAAACCAAAACACACACACCAAAAAAACCCAAACAAAAGAAACCACCAACAACCAACCAAACAAAAAAGGATGCTGACCAAATTCTGTAGATCCAGCCATTAAAGTAATTTTAAAAATGTTGATTTAAATACTATATTGTATTAAGGGGGGAGGGTGGGGAAGTTATCACTGTTGACAACATACTAATATTTCATTCAAAATGTTATGAAGTAGATCCTGGGGATCATTTGGGAGTTTTACACATGTAAAAAATGAAACGCAGAAGTAGTGACTGCTGTGTATTGCTATAACACCCCTAGAACATGGCTAACGCCCAATTACTGCATGCTTAGACTTGGATGGTAATTACAATTGAGCTGTAAAATATTTTGACAGTTTCCAACTGTTGTGTGGTTATTAGCCAGGCATCATAAGGGAATGGAGTACAGTGATTTGATTAGTTTTATATCATGATCTGCTTAAATAAGGACTTTCAAAATAAACATGTAGCGTAAAGTGTTAAACAAAGCTGTATTTAATTATTAGCAGCTTTTCTTGACGACTTCAGGAGAGAATTCTTCTTTCCCAAACATTTTGATTTCTTAAATGAGACTTGCCATACCTCTTATGCTTCAGCTTTTCATTTACAAGCTTTTACTTGTTGAGTGCTAAAAGCATAACCACACCAAATTTAATTTGTATCATGGAAATTATGTGTGTATTTTTCAAGAGGAAAGAGTTGCCCGTGTTGAAGCTAGAAAAGCTTGTATTAATTACATATTATAAAACAAAAAGGATATTTTCATTTAACATGTATTTCTCCTTTTAGCTGCACTAGTCCTAGCAATTAGCAAATTTGGATAGTGTTAAGAATTCCTGGAAAAATATATGTTAAGCCAAGTGGCACTTGAATTGCTGTTAGCTTTATTTTTATTTTGAAATGAAACTAATGAAGGAAAAATATTCAAACTACATGCAAATTAAGCTCCAGATTGTGCCAGTCTTACGTTCATTAAGCTATTGAATCCTTGAGTAGTGGCCGTTATTCCGTGGAGGCTATTCACAGAATACAGTACTATTCAGTGAAGTAAAGATAGCAATCTGCCTTCACACTGCTTAAATAAGGCTTGTTCTGTCGGGCAACTAAAACAACAAGTCTGACATTTGTTTCTTATGCTTATGAATGGTGTTTGTGAGTGAAGAGTTTCTGGTATAAAAGAATTTTTCAAGCACTACCACTTTTTTTTTCTTCTTTAAAAATCTAAAAGAAAAATGAAAAAAAAAAAGTCATTCTTGTTTCAAGTTGACTTTGCTTGTGACATGTCTGCTGTTGTTTAGTTACCAGTGTTGCTTACATCTTGCTGTTTGCCTAAATGCCTAATTTTACCTGATGGTAAACAGGCGGTTTCTTTTTCTGACTGCTGTCTTGGGTTTGGCCTGAACTCTTACCTGGCAGATGAAATAACCTTTCAGATGTATCCTCAATATTAAAGTGGATTTGTGACTTTCTGCAGAGGTGTGCTGAATGAAAGAGAGCCTTCCTCTCTGCTAGTTTTCCTGAGGAGCAGTTGGAGTGGTGGGGTAATACTTCTTTGATAGCCAGTCTCCTAAACCACTAAAAGAGAAAAGACATGTTCTGTACAATTATTCATTTGGAGAGTTGTGTTAGTGGTTATTGATCTCTCTGTGTATTCAGATAGCTATGTGCCAGGAAAAAAAGCAAAACGAACTCTGCTTTGTAAGGAAATCTATTTAACACTGGTGAATTTGGTGCATTATGAAACACTTAATACTGGAATCCCCACCCTAGGCATAATTTTTAAAATGCAAAGTATTCTTCTGGTCTGTGCCGTGAATGAAGAGGCCAATATGTGGTGGTGGTGGTTGGTGGAAATTGGAGGTTTTTCTGCTGGCTTCCTGCTTGCTGGTGGCAGCAGCCTGTACCAACTGTGTACTTCCCTGTAGGACCTGGAGTTAAGAAACACACCGAAGGCAGGTCTGAAATCACTGGGTCCTTCTACTTGCCCAAAGACAAGTTCAGCTTTACAAAATGGAATATTTCTTTAACCTGTTGTTAAAGGCCTCCAATAATGAAGCATCCATGGCTTTCTGAGACAGTCTGAGTGCTTCATTATGATGTCTTAGAGATTGCTCCTCCTAATGTCTGACTTGTTGCAATTAAACTCTCTAACTTCATAGAATCATAGATTGTTTTAGGCTGGAAGGCACCTCTAGGGGTCATCTGGTCCAACCTCCCTACACAAGTAGGGGCATCTCTACCTAGGGCAGGTTGCTCAGAGCCCCATCAAGCCTGACCTTGAATGACTCCAGGGATGGGGCCTCCACCACCTCTCTGGGCAGCCCATTCCAGTGGTCTATCGCCCTCATATTAAAGAACTTTTTTCTAATACCCAGTCTAAACCTATCCTTTGCCAACTTAAAACCATTGCTCCTTGTCCTATCATTATAAACCCTTTTGAATAGACCGCCCCCCACCTTCATGTAGGCCCCCTTCAAGTACTGGGAGGTCAGTACCTGAAGTCATTTTGGTAAACACTGTCATGGGCAACAACGGGTTTTCTTTCTTCAGAATTTTATGTGCTTGAAGACCTGTCAAGTTCCTTTACCATTTTTTCTTAACATAAATGATCTAAATTTGCTCCAGGTTTCTTCATAGTTTTCTTTTTTTCTCCCTTGATCTTTCTTTAGGCTCATTTTCCTTACACTCTGCATCAGGGGAAACTGAATGTAAAATTTATGCTGTAGCTTTATTGATGATGAGTGGACTGGGAGAGGCAGTACATGTCTTGCAAACTTTAGTCCTGTCTGTGCGTCTCAGTATGTTTGTCTTTTTCATAATAACCTGGTGTTGTTGACTTATGTTCAGCTTGAATAGACTGTTTCCCCCACATCCTTTTGTGAAGAACTGTTACCTAACCAGTTCTTCCTCATCTTGCATTCATATAAATGATTACTCCTTCCTGTGTTGCACTGGCACCTCTTGAATTTCATCCGATTTCTTCAGTCCTTTTCTCCTTTTTTTGTGATCTCAGTTCTTCTAGTGCATTTGATGTCCAACCCAGTTTTCTGTCTAGTGTATCATCCACCTTCTTAATTCAGACTTCAACACTGAACCCAAGAAATACTCTGCAGAACTCCTCTTAATGCATAATTCCAATAATCATTTAAAAATGCTCTTGGATACAGTTTTCTAGCCTGTTTTGCATCTATGCCATGTGAGTCTTATTAAGACTCTTTTCTGTGCTTCCTTACGAGAGCATCTTGACACACAATAAAAAGAGCTTAACTACAGTCACATTATCTGCTGCCTTCTCTTCTGCCTACTTCCCTCTTGTAGAAGGAACTCGGACTAGTTGTCGTGTTTTGCTGGTGACAAATTAATGTTCATTGCTTTTCTCCTTTTAACTTCCACGTGCTAAGAAGAAACTTAATTTGTTCCACCTCATTTTCCTTAGCTTCTCTGCATTCTTCTGGTTTGTCATGTTTTTTAATGCTTTTAAGGATGGGAAGGGAATGTAGGCTTTTGCTGCTCTTCTAATATCTCACCTAACTTCAGGTTTTCAAACTGACCATTTATTTCCATGTTGTTTCATACTGGTTCTTGGAGTACTGTAAGATCACATTAAATATGTTCAGCTGATATGAAAAAAGCATCTGGCTTAAACTGTTTCCACGCCTGGCTGAAATCTGACCTTTTTGTGTCTGATACTAGTAATGCTAGTCTCCAACTTGCATATGACTTGCAGAATAAAAACAGATGATGAAAAAAGGCATTAAGCATTTCAGATGTCACCACATCATCTATGGATAGCTCCTCCTTACCACTGAGTGATGAAGCAATATTTTTATTGATCTCCATCTTGTTCTTGTTTGCATAGGGTGGACTGCTGATGCAGTAGTTTATCAAGGCTAAAACTTGTTCCCATTAAATTCTCATTCAACTACAGCTATCCTAAGGAGCTTTCTTGACAGTAGCCATCTTTATGCTGATGTAAGCTCATGGACACCAGCACCTCATGCACAATTGTGTAGAATATGCTTATTTTATTTCCATGCTCAGTTAAGAAGTGTCATCTGGCTTTCAGAGGCATCACATCAGGTTCTGTGTCATCAATGCTAGGCTTAAAAATGCTTAGCTTCCTGAGCCCCTCCACTCACAGAGGTTGTTTTCCTTTGTTGTTGCAATACCTGCACAAATCTGGCATCTGTTATGTTCTCAAATATTTAAAGCAAAGATTTCTCATAGGCAAATACTAATACTTTCATAAATCTGCCTATGGCTGTGCATAAATGATGCAGTAGATTTACAAAAGAGGTGTCTATAAATTTCTGTGGTGTAATGTCACCTTAATGATACAACATCACAAGGTTGCCTGAAAAAACACAACCTGTTGAAATGTTCAGAAGAGTGGGAGAATTACTTGCGTTTATTTAATGTCTAATGCCAAAAGAAATTCCTGCAAAAGCAACAAGAGTTTACTGTTTTTAGGAAGAATTGGCAGTGACTCTCATTTTTAGTTTGCCTTGTGCTTTCTTTTAGAAGAGATTCTTGTGACCTTTTCTGACAAGCTCTAACACTTCCATTGTTTGCTGCAGGCCTTTGAAATGTGGCAGAGATAGCCTTGGGCCCAGGGAGGTGCGTTTTGCTAGTTCAGTTCACATTTAACAAAGTTAAAAGCTTTGAAAATTGCTATTCCTCATCTGTGGTTTAAGTTGCTTAATTCTGGCAACCTGCCCAAAACCCTGAGTTCCCATCTGGCAGAAAGCCAGGTTTTGTGAACTGGCAGCATCCTGGTAGCTCATCCGGGCTTCCAGCGCAGATTACACGGGAGCAGAGTCTTCAATCCATGTGCCACCAGGGCAACTGGGGAAAGGAAGGTGGATGCAAGGAAATTGCCCATCTTCTGAAAGCAGAAAAATGAGACCCCATCCCTGCATGTGACCTGTTCATACTGTTACATTACAAATATATGTAATCATCAGAGAATGAGTCAGCTTTTGCTTCTGCTTAGCAGTATGAATTGTATACCCTTTCCTGTTATTTTTAATTAAAAACATGTCATTCAGGACAGATATTATGCGACCTCGGGGAAGAGAAAGCTAGATGAGCCGCAGCCAATCCTTTCATAATGGTTGAATCTAAGAAGGAGCTCACTATGACTTTTTCTTTTTTTTCATGGCCATACTGACCATTAAGTTAAATTACTTGCACATGAGTACCCAATTCATTATGTTGTTTCAGATTTCTTTCTCCTTTACCAGCTCATTAACGTAATTTTCTTCTTGTCATTAGCTAATAAATTTTGTGCCTCAACCTGGTGAGGTAGTTACCCTAACTCTGGTGTGGTACTGTTATTCTCTATTAAGAACATCCACGGGGGGAGGTAGTCCTCTTGAAATAAACAGTCTGTCTTGTTCTTAATTGATTCCCATGAGCAGACGAGCTCTGTGTCTTGTTGCCCAAGTGAGGAAATTGTCCGGTAGTTGATGTATTGTGGCTTGTGGTTTTAAAGGTTTAGAGTTCAGTTCCTCAACTTTTGATCCCTGACAATGAAAATCAAACCAAAACCCTAAAAGACTATGCTAAGAAAGTGTTACTTTGTTACTAGACAAAGTAAAAGATGAAAGGTGGCTACCAAGATAATTAGGAAAAACACTAAATTAAGTACTTGGCACTTTTGAATACCCAGTTTTAAAGTAGCCTCTGTTACTTTAACATCTCTCATCGTTGTGCATTGTAGCCTGTAGGTTGTGTACATATGCACATTTCAATCATACAACTCCATACCATGCTTTTCTGCTGGACCTCTTCCTCAGTGCTTGGAGCAGAAGTAACCAGACCCTGTAACAGAAGAGGCAGCTCTCTGCAGGGCTGCCATTTTACTTTTTCGTAGAAGTTGCAAAGCCTTTAACAGAGCACAGTCTCTTCTTTATGCCAGTTAATATCACAGAGAGCCTGGACAAAGCTCACAGTATAGAACTGATGGATGACACTTGGCAAGCTACCAGAGCAGTATTTGAGGCTACAAATTATGTGTTCATGCCTTTGAGATGGCCAGGTCTGAGACTTCATATTAACTTGTCTATGTCTGGAAATTGGTTTTGGGTTATTCTGAGCACCAACACTTGCCCTTGGAGTCAGGAGGAATGCTGTGGTGGGATGCAGTGGATGCACATACCAGATTCACATTAGGTAGTGTCTTTGAGTTCTTATGCACAGTCAATTCACTTTACTGGCTCAGGCAAATTATTTAATTAAGACTTACCCTACCTCTAAAATACCAGTTGTGAAACTCTTATGTCAATATATTCATTCCATCACAGAGTGCCCTAATACTGAGTAATGGCCATCGTGCTGGAGATCACAGGCAAGTTTAAATGCTGTGTTTGCAGCATTTGCATCATACTGCCTAAAGAAGCTGAGTGCCTTACACTCTTAATGAGTAATGAGCAACAACCTTTTACCTTGAGCAGTGAGATGGGGACAGTGTAAGAAGAAATGGGTAGTGATTATTAGAATAAAAATACCAACATTGCCTTTGTTTGTGGGGTTGGGCACGTAAAAGTTATGTGGATAAAACTAATGTAAGCATGAGGGACTTGCTGAACCTTGCAGGCTGGGACCAGAAGTGGTGACATGTTGAAGGACAGCCATTGTGTGTATGATTCAGCCATGTACATCACAAACTGTTTAAGTTTAGACATGAGTCAGTGAGGGAGAGCATCAAACAGTAGGAAGCTGTGGATGCCTAAGAGAGGGAGTGCAGTAATGGGGTCTGGTGGTGTATGTGCTACTGGAAGGCAGGTGTTATCTTCATCATTTCTCCCTGGGGTCCAAAGTATTCAGTTAAATGCAGCATAATACAGCATCGTGACATGGGACCACGCTGTCTGTCCACCTTCAGCTGATAAAGTGAAGACTTATTGAAAACACACAGAGTTTTTTTCAGAGGTAAATCAGGGCCTTGTAAGAAATCATTTGATTCCCCAGCACATCACTCCTCTCCACAATGTTGCAAGCAAATGGGCGCCTTTTGTAAATGGGCGTGATTTGGAAAACTGGAGAGAATCATAGAATGTCAAGGGCTGGAAGGTGCCTCGAAAGATCATCTAGTCCAATGCCCTGCCAGAGCAGGATCTCCTACACTCAGTCACACAGGAACGCGTCCAGGTGGGTCTTGAATATCTCCAGAGAGGGAGACTCCACAACCCCCCTGGGCAGCCTGTTCCAGTGTT
>VWZY01012094.1:361985-393345 GCA_013399075.1 Chloroceryle aenea
GTATATATACATATATGCATAAATATACATTATATATATATGAGCAGAATATCCAGGCAGCCTTGATTTCTTGCTTTTTCTTCCTAGATTGAGAGGGTCCACCATTCTTGTGATTTAGGAAGTTACATTTGTTCTCTCTCCTGGAATTTTATGTAGCATGTACGTATTCTAAGTGCTTTCCTTTATTTTCCCAAGCATAGTTTGGAAAATCTCTTTCCAGCCTCATGACCACCAAAATATCTTAACAGGCAACTGAAAGCTCTTTAGAATGAAATAATTTCACCTGTGTGACCAACAGCTGACTTGAGGCATGTCCCAAGGATTTTACCTTCCTCCTCACCTTGCCAGGCTCAAACATGAGAGCAACATGTCGACTCAGGCAGATGTCTAAATGTTAAGGCTGTGATGGAACATGGACTGTTTTGGCTGTGCTGAAATTAAACCTGCAAAATGATAAGCAATTAAAAGCTTATGCCTAAGCGTTTTAAGATAAAAGTTTGTATTTTGTTACATATCCAGATTAGCTGTAGGCACAGTTAGAAGAGTGAGGAAGGCAAAGTTCTAAGATGTCTGATGCTGGAGAAATGTGGTTACCTAAATACTTATTAATCATATATAGGAAACAAATTCAGTAAATCTGTAACTCATGCCAGGCAGATGGGTTTTCAGCTCTCCTTCATTTTTAGGGGCAGTAGGGACTAGAGACATTTTGTGTAATCATACACTATGCCATGCAAATAGAGAGCAACAAAGGTAAAGAAGGTACTGCTAAAGTAACAAGTTTGTGTGTCAGAATAATAGCTTAACAGAACTCTGAACATTTCTGTCTGAGAGCTATATATTTTTCTAATACATGCAAGCGCTTCCCTTACTAGAAGAAAAGAGCAATGCCACTTGTATTTTGTTGTGTCACTGAAGCCATCATAATGTTATGGTGACCTGCTACTTAAAAAATAACTTACTAGCCTAAATAAAGAATATCTCAGCACAGCTGGGTCATGAGCATGTTTTTTTCCTATCTTGGAAATAACAGAAAGCAGTTTTATTCTGTCTTTGCAGACTTGATTTCCATATTCTGTTTTGGTCCTGATACTAGTTAAAAATCAGCTTTTGACTTATACCTGGATTGTTTCACAGCCAATTAAATTTAACACATTAAATGCATATTGGGCACATACAGACCTTGCCAAAGGCACAAATTCTATTAAGAGAGCCATATTTGCTATAGAATACTCCCGGACTTAGCAATTCTTATGGGTAGAGCTCTGTATTGTTTCAAAAATAAAATTCTAGAGTATTATCTTGATGATATAAAGTTACCTATTTGACCGAAATGTATTTGAGTGTCTTGTTTATATTGCACCTTTATACCATTTTTCAGACCGCTCAGTTCAGCTGAGTTTCCCAAACTTTTTTGGCATTCAGCAGCATGCTGCATGTTTTGTCTCACCTAGCTGAGCGCTACTTTCATTTACCTTATCTTGCATTGTAATGATTCCACAATTTTCAGTGAACCTAGACAGCATTATAGTTTTGACAAGAGTAAGGGAAAATCCCTTTTATTTTGTTCAGTCAAATAAGTAAGAGACTGTTGCCTGTACTTGCTTCTTCAGAAATAGAACTCGTTTGTAGGTCTTCCCTGTTCTGACTTTCATCCCTATCTCAATCTCAGCTTCCTCTCCTCCTCTAGTTAATTACCATTCCTAGGTTGTTCTCTCAACTCCTTTCCTCTTTGGGGAGTTCTGTTCATTAATATAAAACTCAAACTACGTAAGTCTTACACCCAGATTCCCACAGCTGTTATGTACTTTTTTGTTTGTCTTACTCCTCTCAAGCATCCTCCTGTTCCATACTTCAACACTGCCTCTTGCCCTCTTTAAACTCTTCTACCCTCATGTAAGCTGTGAACAAGCTCTTGAGAGTTTCTCAGTCTGAGTCCCTATGATCTTCATCCTGGCTGCTTCTCACATCTCATACAAGGTCTTCATTCCTAGACAAGTGTTCCCATCACCTGTTCCCATCTGGATTTTCTTCTGAGCCTTTGGCCTATATGTGTCAAACATACAGCTCAACCCTCACTTTTCTGAACCATCAGTACACCTGGTGCTGCGTTCCTGAGAGCAGCAAAACAATTACATAAATATTTTGAAATGTCAGGATGCAGCCTAATATTTAAAGCTATTGTCCTCTTGTTAACATAGAGTAATGGTCTAATGGGATAATCTCCCCAGAGGAAAAATGTGTATATTATAAAACATATTAATTAAGCTTCCAGAACATGTAAAAGAGGAATAAAGTAGAGACTTCAGTGCTTCCATTGACTGTGAAACAAAGATATCCTGAAGCTAGTTCTGACTCCAGCTGACAAATCCACCTGCATGATGCTGCATCTGGATCTTGGCTAGCATGTGAGGGACCAGCTCTGGAACCTCTGCATTTGCCATGCAGTTAATCTACAGCTCAATAAAAATCAGTTGTCTTATATCCAGTAATGTGTTGATTAGCAAGCAGAAATGTCAATCTGAGGAGGACATCTCATGCTTTTTAGTGGGATTTCCAAGTGAATTCTCAGGGATGTTGATTTTTGAACTCAAAAAGCCAAGTCATGACTGCTGTGGTTCAGAATTATTGTGTCGTCAGTGCTTCAAAGAATTTATGTAAGAAAAAGCTAATTAAATTTTCATTTAATTTGATGAGTTCTTACCAACTTTGTAGTGCAAATAGATGCTAGAAATAGGCACTTGGTAGTAAATTGTGTTTGCACTGAACCTGTTACTAATATGTATAACCTACACGTATCAAAAGAAAATGTTCATAATGATGCTTCAGAAAAAAAAATTAAAACTAATATTTGTTAACCCTTGTGGAGGGATGTCAGGTGCTTATGATGTGCAGTTCTGCCATTACTCTTATATCTCCAGCGTGCTTTGATTTGAATGCTTATATTGTAATTAAATAACAAAAGATTTGACTCAGGTGGTAAGAGCATGATATTATCACAATTTTAACTTCACCTTTATCCAAAAATCTTGGCATTCTGAGTCTGAAAAGAAAGCCATATATAATTTCTGTGATACCAGCTACATAAAAGAAAACTCTGTAAGTACACTATGCACATCCTAAATCTTGCATATTCTTGATAAAATACTTTTAGAAAATCTGAAGCAAATGGAAGGACAGACATGGGGAAAAAAAGCTCCAATTTGAACATAGATTTTTTTCCAGAAATTGTTATCTGGAGTTATAGAAATCGATAAGTTGTAAATAAAATGTAAAAATCTGCTAAGTTTCTTGATTTAATAGCTGTGTATACCCTTTTGTAAAACCTAGATTTAAAATCAGTTACATCTTGAGTTTGTTAGATGTATAATTAAGGCATTTGAATATTAATGTTGCCTAAGGCCATTTCAGAGTTAACCAGAAAGTGTTTAGGTGGTGACTGGAATATTTAACGTTTCTTTAGAGAGTTTCAGCAACAAAAATTAAGACTTTATAGTTGACATTTAATATATCAGGTAAATAGCACTCTATGGTTTGAAGAAGTAGCTCTCTGCCTTAACATTTTGTTAAAATATATTTTTTCCACATATTAATAGTGCTATTTTAATTCCATTTATATGGAAGTACTGTAGTACATTAAATTTAGGGTCAGTGGTTAGTTACTGCTTTTTGCTTAAAGTGGTAAAAAAAAACACCAAAAAACACATGAGAAAAACTTGATCTTAGTTATATCACTGTGAATCATCTGAATCTGGAGTAGCTGTCTGGCAGCTCCTTGTCAATATTTGTTATATTTGTTTCTCTGATTAAAATCTTATGCATGGTGAAGAAAGGTTATAATTTATTGCTTCCCTGTTTTGTTTCCCATTTATTTTCTTCTCTAGTTTGTATATCCCTGTTAAGATGTTAATTCAATGTATTTGGACAAATTCGTCTCATTCTTAACTGATTTGTTCATACTGATTTGAATCGTTGATAGGATTAAAACAAACAACAAAAAACCCAGCACTTTTTTAACAAGTTATTTTGTACATATAAGCCAGTATTTTAAAAAAAATCTCAGCAAGATACACATTTTGCACTTTCTAAATGAGTTGGAAGTGCTTCTATCTGATGATGAGGTAGATTTATTTATAAAACAATTTCTTAGGGCTGACTATCACAGTAAATGAAAAATTACTTTCCTGGTTCTGTACATTTTCTTCCCCAGCAGCAGTGAAAACAAATCAGTTGGTAGCTAGCAGCTAATTGCTTAGCACTGACATACTTCAGTCAAGTGGGGGCATCGTTGGTCTTCCACAAATAAGTAATGTGGCCAAAACGATTTACTTGTTAAACTTAAGTGGCTGTGATCTAGTAAATTACTTGCTCTATTTTTATCTTAATTTGGGAAGTCTTTAGCTATAAGGTGCATAAACAGCAGGTTTTTTGTGTATATATACTTTTAATTACGTTACATTGAAAAAATAAGTGGGCTCAGCTCTTTCCCCGTAATTCAAACTTCAGATTTATGTCTGTCAAATTCAGACAGTTTAATTACATCTAAAGCTTTTTTAAGTGACAATATTTCTCTGGTGAAATGAGTGTGTATTTCTTGAAAACATCAGCTGCAATCAAGTAAGTTCTCCACTGAATTTGAGAAACAGCAGACAGTCTGACAAAATTAAAATGCCTGAAATATTTTATTTAATTTTAATTTTTGGTTTGTGCTAACAAAAATGTTACTAGAAGTGTCAAATTACCCTTCTGAGAAACAGTCATTATTAGCTAATGATACTTATTAGAAACCATCTTCTAATGATTCATGGCCAAAATTCCTTTTCTACATGAAAAACTAAAGCCTGGAAGAGGAAGCTCTTTGGGTATGGTCGGAAGAGGCTGTTTAGAAGCACCATGCCATAATTACCTTTATGCTATCATGCACTTAAACAGCACGAGCACATCTGAAAACTTTATACTGGAACCTTTGTGAGATGAATGCATTAACTGTATGTCACAGACACAGCCAGCCACTTTGATCCCAATGCTACAATGGTGGATCACAACTGGCAGTAAACTCAGTCCCCCTGTTATCTTCATTAAAGGTGAAAGGCCTTATGGGGATGCTTTTCCATGGCTGCATTTTGGGAAATCTTTTCAAGGGTGTGTATCACGAGTTGTGCAGGACTATGCCATAAGCTTCTACTGGTACAATTCTTGGCCTGTTCCCCTATGTAGATCTGGAATCCTGTACATCTACATCCTTTGTAGACAAGTGCCAAGGGCGACGACTGAAGATAATAACTTGTGATTTGTGTCTTTTGCAAGTTACAGTCATTATAAACTGACAGCTGTGAAGGACCTAAACTCACATCAAAGGATACAGATCATCTAGTTAGGTCAATTAATGTTAATTCTCATCTTCCATTAAATTCTTTTATCTTTTCTTTGCTTTCTCTCTTTTTTTTTTTTTTTTTTCAGCCAAGCCCGATACCAAGTCCAGTTTTGGGGAAAAAGCCAAATGCTAGTCAGTCACTGCTTGTGTGGTGCAAAGAAGTTACAAAAAACTATAGAGGAGTGAAAATCACCAATTTTACTACATCGTGGAGAAATGGTTTATCCTTTTGTGCAATATTACATCACTTTAGACCAGACCTAATGTAAGTTGTATACTCTATGTAAGCTACTCTCCTAGAAATATGCAACATTTATGTAAAAATCAAATCCCTGTTCATTTCAGATGTTGAATTGTTTTCACCCTTTTCTTTTAAGCTGGGAACTATCCTTTCTAAGAAAACAGATTTACAAATGCTCAAACTTTATGACCTCTTTGCTCTCCCTTGTTGCCCAAACAATTGTTTCTCCCCTCTCTGTGGTTTGTTTTTCTTCTTCTTAATCTTATACAAAGAACTGAGTTCAAGATGATTATGAAAATTGTGCCGGTGTTGAAATGAGATGAGAGGAATAAGCCTGTAGCTCTTTGTATGCTGACAAGGACGGATTACCTCCTGGTAAATTTGGTTGTCAAGGCCGGCCTCTAGTCCCTGCCTTAACTTCTTTTTTAGATGGAAAGCTTCAGGCAATGAAACATGTAATCGGTGTTTGTTTATTTATTTAGTTAGATATTTGTTTGTTCCTTTAATTTTCCACACTATTAATTTTGTTGATTGAATAGCTGTGAAATTGCTAGTTACTGTATATTATTGTATGTCAAATTTTTAGATTCAGTTTGTTTTAAAACTGCTGCTTTTATCAAATACTGTACATACCCACTGTGCCATTTTCCTCCTCAGTGACTACAAGTCCCTGAATCCTCAAGATATTAAAGAGAACAACAAAAAGGTAAGAACTGTTGGGGAAGAAAAAATACATAGCTTCAATTTTGGTTTCACTGCAGGTTTTTATTAATTTTGGGATAGTGTGGTTGTTTTGTAAGGTCATAACGGTGGCTCACAGAAGGTATTCAACCTCCCGCGGTTCAAATTGGATGCATTATTGACTCTCGTTTGTCATGGTCTTTAACATTCACAACAAGTGCGAGGCTGGCATTAGAGTTAAATATTTGTATGGCCTACCTTACCTGTGAAAGCAGGGGAAGGAGCTGCCCAGCCTCCTGGGATCGCTCCTCTAATTTTTCCAGTCAGTCACAAAATTTAAACAAAATTAAAAACGTCACTTCTCTTTCTTTTGCTTTAGTGGGGCTCTGTGTATTGGTCATGGTTGATGTTGCTTTGAGGGTGATTTTTATATTTTCAAAGATGAAATTTTACACCTGATTTTGTATTGCACCAGCAGAGTTGAGTGGTGTATATTGAGACAATGTTTTGCAGATAAACTGAAATATTAGCGGAATAGTTTATAGCACTATAGTGAGCAGCTGTTTTAGACCACTCTTTGTACCTTTGTGATGCAAAGATGTTGTAAGTTTCTCTGGAAGAAAAAAGAGCTCGGTTTGGGAAACACCAGAAGACTTTATATTTCTGTTCATTATTTTTGGCATGTTACAGGCTTTGGTTCAGCACCTGGGACATGTTTAGAAATAATACTTTTCATGTGAGTCACTGATAATAAAATTGTTCTGAAGATCATCTGAAAATTGGTCTTAAGTAGCTGACTTGTCAATTCTGTGTTTTTATTTCTATACTGATTTAAAAGCACTAAATTTATTTGGGATGAAGGTATAAAGCTACACATATAATAAATTAATATAGCAAATATAACTACAGTATATTAGATTATGTGTATTACATATATTAGTATATGTGACATTTCTGAAAGTGCTTTATTAAAATTCATTTGTGGTTTTTACTTTAACGTGCCTGCACAGTTATGTGGCAGAGAGTTATTTGTCTTTAAAACAGTACTTAAGTATTAGAAATAATGAAATATCACTGAGCCACTGTGGTCTAGCGAGTGATTTGGCCAATTATATCTTTTTCATAGTAATATGGGGTCTTATGATGACCTAAGTGGATAATCCATGACATCAGTGTTTTCTGTGACCATATGTTTTTGTACTTCAAGTTTTGTTGAGTGTTAATTAAACCAGATTATAAAAAAAAAAGAGAGTAGATTATTAATTAAAAATGTTAGCAGTACAATCATTCATCTTTTCTTTATGAAACTGTGATGGCAAGCAGTGAACTTTTTAGCCTGTCTCTCTAACAGGATATAGTTCCCAGGACTGAAGAAGTAATGATTGTTGTTATTGTGCAGGTTTTTTCTTTCATCACTTTGCAAGCCTTTGCCTGACAGCTACATTGAGTATCTCAGTTGCTTCCTGCAGATTTATTTCCTGGTCTCACACAGTTCTGCCTGATAACCCTGCGTGCCCTTGGTTGGAGTGAATGCAGCACTGGCAACAATGGCTGCCTATGAATTCCATGCAGATATGTAACACATTTGACAGTGATTCCTCCTAACCAATTAAAATAACATCTATGGATGAATAGGACAATTTTCTTTGTCTGAGGCAGCTCTTTTTTTTTTTTTTCCCCTCCCCGTTCCTTGGAAAGGAGGCAAGAGGTGACTGTGACCATAGATTAAAGGTTAACCCATAAGAGTATATCTTTTAGAGGTGTCTGACCTTGTTTGTATTTTAATTAAAAAAAAGAAATCTTACGAGACAACTATTTTAGTGCAATTACTATGTATAATTACACATTGAAATGTGCTGTTACAAAAGGCACATCATCGAAACTTCTTTATAACACAGATTAGTCATTTGCCAAATCAGTGCTGCCACTGGTGCTGAATAAAAAAGGGTATTTACCTGTGACATCTGATCTTGGCCAATATGTCAGTGTGCTACATAGTTGGGAAATGGTTGGAATACTGCCTGTGGTGCTTGTGCTGATGGGACCCAATTGATGTCTGTCAATCAGCTTGTCAGCAAATTTAAGCAAGGAAAAAAAAAAAACCAAAACTTTGCAATCAAGAGATAGGCTAATAAGTTTATTGTCCTGAATATACATACGTGTGTGGATGTACTCTAATTTCCACAGTATAATTACCTCTAAGAAAACCCCTCAAACCCCCAAACAGCTCCTCCAGATGACATTAGCATCAGTCACAATTAAGATATATTTTTGGTGTGTTGTACTCTTTAAAAATTCAGTTTTCTGTGAGGAACAAAAGAGAAACCAGGATTATCTTTGAGAAAATTAAAAACATTACAGGGTTGATCCAAAGAGTTGTAGTGCTACTTAAATGTCATAAATATCTGACTATCCAAATAACATTAACCAACTAATTTTATTCACTACGCTCATTTGATTGTTAGTAAGTAAGAACACAAAACGTGTTCAAGTTACAACATACTGGCAGTATAGACCCTTATCAAGAAGAAAATTTTTTCATATTGCTAATAACATGTCCTGCACTTTAAAAATGTAAGCAACTAAACTACACTTGGCTGGAGCTTGGAGGGGATGAAAGAATGAGAAGTGGAAGGGCACAACAGTACGGTTCTAATAATGAACTTCTGGTTTTAATTACTTTATTGTTTAGAGAAGCCTGTTTCATTTGAGGGATTATTGTGTGGAAATAGTAATATATCTTCTGGATGTTCAATTGGCACTTTCAATTTTTGTGATGCTTTTTTTTCCCCTTTTTTTCCAGTTCTTGACCATTTCTACTAAATTACTCAATACATTTGCACTTACTTGTCTTGGCAAAATACTCCATTTTGCAGGAAAGGAATCCTTTCAGAATATACATTTAAAAAGAAGAATTCAAAATTTCAGAGATAATATTGAGTCAAAATGAAAAAAGCCTTTACATTTAAGCTGGCAGTCATATTTTTAAAACTGATGCTCCCTTCTCCTATTTTATTCCACAAAATTGTAAGCATGTATTTAATTTTCTATGTAGGACTTGCTTGGTGACCTCAGTAGGATCATGCAGGAATGTAGCTAAACTTGCATATAAACATTTGCAAAATCAAAGCTTAGTTATGCCTCTGTTTAACATAAAGTAATTTGACTTGGAAAATTTACTTGTTAATACCATGTTACAAACTAGTTACAAACTAGTTAGAAACACCAGGCATTTATAAATGTGTTGGAATATCAAGGAGCTCACAGCTTTTCTAACAGTGAAGGAGTACCAGTCACACACTGCTCTACGGACACGTAAAGAACATATGATTGTGATTTATAGAACTGATGACTGTAAAACATTTGCATGCCAACCTAGATATCTAGTGTACTTTAAAAGGACAGAATCAAGAATGAGTGACATCCAGAATGAGAGAGGATTGGAAATAATTCTCTGACATCAGTGGGAAACTATTGTGTTTAATTCTAAGTGTCACCAGAAGAATTGAGCAGACAGAGAGAAGTGATTGTGACTGTATCAAGAATACCCATCATTCCAAATTCAGTCTTTCTCCTGTAGTTGCCCTTTCTAAGCAAGCATTTTCCTGACAACTCTAAAACACTGTCCCCACCTTCATTTTACAGACCCTGGGACATACTCTTTGAATTTAGTTTTATTAGCATATAAATAAGAAATTAAGAGTCTGAAAGAGTTCAGGTCAAGTCATGTCTATGGGCTTTGGCTGCCGTGGACTGCTAAGCCCATCCTTAGGTCCTTTCATTCTTCAGATGGTAACTCCCACTACCTTCAGTGTAGGGTAACAGGTTATTTATGCCACTGAATCAGCACTGACCCACTTAATCAAACAGTAAGTCCTGGTGTTACCTTTGGTCTGCAGGACAACACAGCTGGCTTGCTATGCTTTCATACTCAGCCTGCTGGGTATTCCCATCATTCCCGATGCCTGACATGGCTTAGGCAGCCCACCCAAATCCCAGCACTGCTCTACTTTTTCTGTACTCCTTGTGGCTGTTTGGTTTCATCTTTCTTGTTTCCCTCACCTCCATATCCAGTCTGATCCTGCTCCTCCAGCTCTGTATCCCAAGACCAGGTAAATGACAGCTATCCCTCTTCTCCCATCCAGTTCTTTGCATTCTCTCCCACCCATCGTTTTCCTGCTATTCTGCTCCATCTGGAGCTTTGTGTCAGCAAATACAGCAGTCACATTTTCCAGTGCTGCTCCAATATTGAAGCACAGCTCTGCTTTTATAAATGGCATAACAATCTCAGTGACAAGTGATGTCCCTCAGGGGTCTGTACTGGGACCTGTATTGTTTAACATTTTTACCAGTGGCATAGACAGAGGGATTGAGTGCACCATCAGCAAGTTGGTGGATGACACCAAGCTGAGTGGTGTTGTCGATACACCAGAGGGATGGGATGTCATTCTGAAGGACCTGGACAAGCTGGAGAGGTGGGCCCAGGTGAACCTCATGAGGTTCAACAAGAGCAAGTGCAGGGTCCTGCACCTGGGCTGGAACAATCCCCACTATCAATACAGGTTGGGGGAAGAGGCAATAGAGAGCAGCCCTGCAGAAAAGGACTTTGGGGTGTTGATAGATGAGAAGCTGGACATGAGCAGGCAGTGTGTGCATGCAGCCCAGAAGGCCAGTTACATCCTGGGCCGCATCAAAAGAAGTGTGGCTAGCAGACTGAGAGAGGTTATTCTACCACTTTACTCTGCTCTGGTCAGACCTCACCTGGAATACTGAGCCCTCAGCAAAGGAAGGACATGGACCTGATGGAGTGGGTCCAGAGGAGGCCACAAGGATGATCAGCGGGCTGGAACACCTCTCCTATGAGGACAGGCTGAGGGAACAGGCATTGTTCAGCCTGGAGAAGGCTTTGGGGGAGACCTGATAGCGACCTTCCAGCACCTGAAGGGAGCTTACAAAAAGATTGGAGAGGGCCTGTTTACAAAGGCCTGTAGTGAAAGGACAAGGGGCAATGATTTTAAATAAGAAGAGAGTGGATTTAGATTGGATGTAATGAAGAAGTTCTTTACCATGAGGGTGGCAGAACACTGGAAGAGGTTGCCCAGGGAGGCGGTTGAGGCCCCATCCCTGGAGACGTTCAAGATGAGGCTTGACAAGGCTCTGAGCAACCTGCTCTAGAGGATGTCCCTGCTCTCAGCAGGGACATTGGACTAGATGATCTCTAGAGGTCCCTTCCAATCCAGACATTTCTATGATGCTATGAATCTTTCCTAATGAAACTTCCCAAGAAGTGATAACCAGCTATTTTAGACCAAATCATTTTGCACAGGCAGAGCCAGAAGGGCTTAAAATAAATTATTCTGTTAATTTTTGTCTACATAAACTCCGTGAATCATTTGTTCTAGTGATCTAAAAAATTACTTTGCCAAAAATAATTTGGCATGTTATACCTGAGCATGAGGGGAAGCATGCAAAATTTCATAAAGATAAATTCCAGCACTCGGAAGCAGTGTTTGAAAAGTGGCTGAAATTAAAAATGTTTGACACTGTCACAGTTTAGAGTCAGGGTGGCCTCTTAGACCTATAACAGACGCTCTCTGTTAACTGCCCTCCCTCCCCAAGGGGGAAGAGAAAGAGAATAAGGGAGAGAGACTTAGTCATTAGAAAAGGAAATTAGAACAGCTTTAATGAAAATGAAATAATAATGATAAAAATAGAATATGTACAAATATATACAAACCCAATATTGAACCCAACCACCCTGGTGGTAATTACATCACTGTCACCACTGATGCTGTGGAGCAGGCACCCTGGGAGTCCCAGACTGGGCCCCACAGCAGACAGGAGCTGTGTTCAGGAGCTGGATTCTGGTACCGGATTCAGGACACACTGATTGGGATCGAAGGCAGAACGGACAGAGCCCTCCTTGGATGCTCTGAGGAAGGAAAGAGGACCTGAGCCAAGCCAAGCAAAGCTGGTGAAGTGGTCCAAGAGAGGAGAGGAGCCTGAGAGCCCCCAGAGAGCGAGCAAGTGAGAGCAAGTGAGCTATAGACCCTCCAGATCCCTCAGCTTTATACCAAATATGCCGTCTATGGGCTGGAATACCTCACTGGTCAGTTTGGGGTCACCTGCCCTGTCCACTCCTCCCTGCAGGTGCCGCCTTTCACTTTCCTGCATACTCCAGTGTAGCACACGAGACCCAGCAGTGGCCTTGGTCTGCACACCAACCCTTGGTAGTAACTCTAAACAGGGACTGTTATCACTGCCAGCAGCAGACACTGTGAAAACATGCTGCTAACTTCAGACAGTGCAGTCAGTTAGATGAACTGAGCTGAAAAGTAAAATCGCTGAACAGAACTATCTCTGTTCTCTCCCAAACCAGGACACCCTCAAGTAAGGAGTGATATTGCAATGGGAATGAGGGAGGCTTCTTTTCTCAGAACAAGAAAATAACTGGGTCTGCCAGGATCCAGCCAGACCAGACGCACATTCTAACTCACCACTGAGCATTTCGTAGTATGAAAACCAAGAGGATACAAAAAAAATCATAACTTATTTTTCTTTCATTTCTTTCTTCCACCCTTCTAAAGCTAAATAAATTAAGGAAAATAGCGTAAAACTAAGGTAGTGTTGAAGCTGACAAAGTGTATTATTGTTTCCTTGCAAAAGGACATGTTCTTGTCTGTGTCTTAAATTTTGCATCCATTTTTGCTCAAAATAGTGTAGGAACAACCATGAACATTTTAAACCCCTTCAGAAGGGGGTAAAAAGGAGCTGCATAATTTCTGGGGGAGGAGAAGTCCGAGTGCTTTAACTGAGTGCATCTACGCTAACAGGAGGCCTTTTTAACAACTTCCTTGAAACACAATATTGTCTTCTAAGGTTAATCCAGGATAGTAATAATTAATTGTAAATTGAGAAAGCTTTAATTCTTCAAAACTAGAAAAACCTGATGCACCAAGCCCACTCACTTAAGGAGCTCGAAGAAAGAAGACAATGTGGCCTCACAAAGTGTGAGGCTTGCAAACAGTTTAGCTTTTAGAAATGAAAGTGAAGTGTGAATGAACTTCGCTCTTTCTTTCTTATAAATTTACTATCAACAAATGTTTTTTAAATGCATTCGTTTGGTGGGATTTATGTCTTCTATCAAGTAACCTGTGGTGGTGTTCTTTTTGCTATCTGGACGTAGTTTTTCATCAACACAAATCATTGCAATTACATGACCAGTAGAAGGGAGAAGGTTGATCACCAGTGATAAAGCCCAAGATGGATTAGTGTCGTGTTTCTTCTATCTTTGTTCCTTATCTTAAAAAGCCATCCTTAGTTGCTTTTTTCTGGTCCAACTCTTACACTTTTTTATTTGCTTGTTTCCTGCTACTTGAGTGAGAACCATTTAAGATACTGGTAGGTTTTCTTAGTGCGAACAGAAAGGCTTTTAAAGTTCAATTTCATGAACAGCTTTTTATTCACAAAAGTGGCATAATTTTGAGTAACAAATGCTGTTAGTCTAGTATGGTATTGAGGTACATTAAAAATATTTAAAATGATGCCATTTGAGTGTCTTTGCTGGTCATAGTCTCTTGATTTGCATTGCTCTGAAGATACCCTGGGAGATATCCAGAAGCCATCAGGAAAAATCCATCAGATGGATGTGGATTGTGCAACAAAAAATAGTTACTACCATAGTGAATCCAAAAGAATTGTAAGTTAACAGATCTGAACCTGTGCTGTTCATGTAACATTGGATGTGTTCTAGGCTTGCTTACTTTGAATAAACCTTCCACTTGCCTTCTTGAAATGTTATGATATGTAAGAAACTGCTACATTTTCATTTTTTTGTTTGTTTTTAAAGGCATACGACGGGTTTGCCAGTTTAGGAATATCACGATTGCTGGAACCTTCTGACATGGTTTTGTTAGCGATACCTGACAAACTGACTGTTATGACCTATCTCTATCAAATAAGGGCGCATTTCTGTGGCCAGGAATTAAATGTAGTTCAAATAGAGGAGAACAGCAGTAAAAGCACATACAAAGTGGGTAACTATGAAACGGACACAAACAGTTCTGTCGACCAGGAAAAATTCTATGCAGAGCTGAATGACCTGAACCGGGAGCCCGAGCTGCATCCACCAGACAGTGGTTTGGCAGACTTTGCTTCTCAGGATGATTCTGTATTTGTAAATGACAGTGGTGTCGGTGAATCTGAGAGCGAGCATCAGACTCCTGATGACCATTTAAGCCCAAGCACAGCTTCCCCTTCTTCTCGCAGGACTCGAAGTGATACTGATCCACAGAAATCCCAGCAGAGCTCTGGAAGGACTTCTGCATCTGAAGATGTTGGGAAGTGCAGCAGTATAGATACAATGCAAGCGCAGCCTACGCTGGGAAGGAAGAAATTGCTGGTAGCTGACACTTTAGACTTGAGTGACTTAGCACATGTCAGTGATCAAAAAGAGGATGTGTCTCCCACAGTTGCTTGTGAAGATAACAACAAGAGACACCAGAGCTCAGACAGTACCATTGGTTTCTCAGAGCAAGAAAAGCTGGGATGTATAGGATCCACAGAGAGCACAAGAGCAGATCCCAGTTCACCTGTCACAAAGCTGAGTTTATCTCCTACTTCTAAGCTTGGATACCCCTATAATAAGGATACAGATCTTGCAAAGAAACCGCACGCTTCTCCGAGGCAAACAGAATCTGATTCTGATAACGACGCCAGAATGGCTTTAAATCATGCAGATCAAACTGCAAAAACATCTCAGGTAAGAAACTTAAACTTTCTTATGCCTGCGAGACAGGATGAAGATGCTGTGCGAGTTCTTTCTCCATGTTTGTAATTTATACCATATCTTCAGTGTAAGTGGCAAAGTGAGTGGTGTATTTTTGATGTTGAGCAATAAATACTCTGACTGAGAAGATAGCACTGAAAAAGAGCCATTACATGAAAAAAATAATTTCTAGGAGTTGTCCTGATGTTAATCTTTCCAATCTCTCTCCAATTAAAGGAAATTATATTCTCAACTATCTCAAAGAAGGTGGCTCCAAGGCTTTTGCCACTGACTGTGGCAACACCTTTCTCTGAGTATTGCATATTGAAACAAAAACTGGAAAAAAAATATTATAAATTCATTGTTCCATATTCAAAAAATGTAAACTTTTGTGTAACTTGAAATATACCAAAGATAGTTCAAAATCTTTTCTGAGAAACCACACAGCCTGGTGAACATAGCCATGGTGGTGAGGTAGAAGCTTCAGAATATTGTTATGATCATTGAGCGGCCTCAAGCACATTACTTAACCACAGTATCATTTTCCTTTCTATAAAGCTAAAAAGCATATGCCCACCTACCTTGCAGCTTTATTGTGAGTGTTATCAGTAAAGCATATCATCACCAAAAAAACGTAGAAAATGTTACCAGCCCTGTTTACAAAAATGGCAAAGCAGGCTTATAATTTTACCCCTGTGAAGAGCTTTCTTGAGTTTTGGCTTTGTTTGTCTTTGTGCCATCAGCTCCGATAGAAAAAACAATATAGCTGATTTTTTTGGTAGTGGGGATTGCTTCAAATATGTTCATATTTTTTTCCCTGAGTAACCACCACAAAGATTCATTTTGTTGTAAGAGAAGCAGTCCACAGGTGGGTGATAATGACCAAATACTAGTTCCACATCAAGGTAATTTCTTTCTGTTATTAGTGAAGTCTCATGAAGTTTCCCTTCATCATTATGGATGACAGAGCTTGGCCCATAACAGAATAAAAGAGCAGGAGGAGACAGGATGTCTTCCCCGCAAAGATTTTAATGTACAAGGGTATTATAGGCCAAGAAAAAGGAAAAGATGACTTTAAAGACGATTCTCTGTTGTTAATCATATGTACTTTTGCTCATGGTAGAAAGATATCTGATGTGAGCCTCAATCTTTACCTTGAATGCTTAGTTGTTGGTTAGAGTCAGCTGTCTCATTTTCCACATGGTTGTTGCAGGAACACAACCTGCAACATCTGTCCCAACGTTGTCTGGTGTAGAGGACTAGAGAGGCATTTTCCCAGAGTCTTCACCATCAGCCTTGACTAAGAAGTCAGCACTTGGCAGAAATATGTATGTGAGCTGCTCATGCTGCCTATGCAGAAGCCCCTCTTCTGTTATTTCTTCTTTGTGATACAGTCAGTCATGTATGAAGAAGGGACTTGCTTGTGGATATTCATAAATTCAGTAGAAGTAGATATTTTCACAGGTTTTTTATTTTGTACCCAGCCTCTTTGTGTTCAATTTAAGTTATAAATGAGTGATACCCATATAAGTAGACAATGAAGCATTATATTTGCATACATATTAAAGTAAATAAGTAAACACATAGCATATTTAACATAACTTCCATTAATCCAATTATTTTCTTTCCACATCTACAGTTTAAAGGCATTAAAATGTTGATAGAAATTAATATTAAGGAGAGGGGAGAGAACTCTATTATTTACATTATAAAGGCCTAAGACTTCTTTTTTTATTTTACATTTTGATCATCTTTGCTTTTCATTTCTACAGAATGCTCTGTCACCTCATCAAGCTGTAATCCATGTGACTCCTGACCTTTATTATTTAGGAAGGGTCCTGGCTATTAACTACTGTATGAACGTTAAGTACCCAGAGGCTGACTTGCTGTTAATTATATTTCTTTATTTTTAAGCAACGTATGTTGTCAAGACAAGAAGAACTTAAAGAACGAGCAAGAGTTCTGCTTGAGCAAGCAAGAAGAGATGCAGCTTTAAAGGCAGGGAATAAGCAACTAACCAATACGATCATCCCAGCCCGCAATAAGCAGCTGAATGATGTAAGAAATATTGGCCAGTATGGCAGTTTGCATAGTTAAAACTTATTCTATGAGTATATGCTTTTGTGGGGGGGCATGTCCTTGCAGAATATTTCTTTTTCAGACTGAATTGCTCTGATGTGTCATGTACCCTTAGTTTACTTTTAAAGGCTTTCTGCTGCTGTTACAGCCAACAGAAAGATGCCTTAGACTTCACTGGAAGCACCTTCTTTGATTGGCACTGCAGTTTCTAATGGGACGTAAAACAAAAGTTACTTGTTAAATGATAGTGAAGTAATTTATGCTATTTTTGATTACTTCTCTTTTTTCAGTTAATGTAAATGCATTCCATGAGCCTGTGATGTCAGCTACTTGCTGCTTCATAAGTGTTGTTGCAGTGAATGAAGTTGCTTGTGACAGTCTTGTAAAAGAGTTGATGAAACAATTCCTTTTTATCACCAAAGCTGATTGTGTTGGTGAGATGGGAAATTGGAGCGGAGGAATGAGCTCCAGTGTTGAAGCTGTTATGGTTGCACCTCCAGTGGCCTCCGTGGTGACCTGGAAGGATGCATACTCTCTGGAGATTAAAGCTAATTAATTTTTATGCAAACCTTCGCAATGCAGGTTTTGTGATTCGAAGTATTGTGTGTTAAGAGACTGTACTGGCAACTGAGAATGTAAATGTAACTGAAAAATAATGATACAGAGAAAGGCTTTACTGATTCACATCTTTCAGAGCCTAGTCCTGAGGGTCAGATTTTGCTTTTTACATAAATGAGATCATACAATCAAAAAATTAAGACAATGTTTTTACATGTCTCATTTTACTCTCTTAACTGTCTTGGATCCTTGCTGTACTTGTTTTTTTTTTTCTGAACAGTTCCTCTTCCCAAACTGGCACTTCTTTTTTTCTTCAAAATTTATTCATATATGCAGACAAGTCTTATTTGTATAATGATAACATGATGCTACAGAACCATTTTTTTGTTACTTTTTATTGATGTTTTTCCTAGGTTAGTATAAATTTCACTTTGGAGTTGTTTGGGTTTTTTTTTTAGTTAGCTGGAGTTTTTTTTATGGGCAACTACGCAGGCAAGAACAACTATAATTGAAGTTGCCTACACATTTTTTACTCCAAGCTCCAGTTTTCAAAGGTTCTACAACTTTGCTGGTACTTAATTGCTTGATCTGATTTTCTTCCTGTCAGTTCTCTGCCTCAGAGTGAGTAATTTATTTTTTTACTTAAAAAAACCCAAACCCTCTTCAACTGTTTCTCTGTGTTAGGTTGGATAAAACATTGTTTTATCCATGTAAAAAATGTCTTATGGCAAATAGGTTCTATCCACTTGAAAAATCTGTTAAAAACAATAAAAGCTGTGTTATTATCACCATCCTGTCAGAAAGCCTTGAAGTTCAGAAAAGTTGGTAAGTGTCAGAAAAAATTGTCTGTATGAACACAGCACAGCAAGAGCATCTTTTACTGTTGCTCCCCTAAGGAGCATGGCCCATTCTGATGCCGATCATAGTGTTGGAAAGCAAAACTTTCTCCTTTAGACTCAAACTCCTGCTGATGAAATCCAAGCAGGAGGAAAAGGAGCTACCCCCCTGGCATGCAGAGAAATGCCTCAGGTAGATAGATGGCTATATGAAGTTAGACAAAAATGAAAACTCTAGGCTATGAAATCCAGCAGAAGGGTAGGAGCTGGGGACAGAATTTTCAGGGTGACAATCAGGATTCTATAGTTCAAGCAGCCATATTGCCATTGGTACCTTATTTCATTTATTATGGAAGCTGAAAAATTAATTAGAAGCTTGCAGGAAAGGGAAGGGCAGTCTTTTAGTGCCACATGGCAAAGCCAAAATTTCTTGCTGTTTCTATCAGAAGATCTTTAAAATGTTGGGAAGGTACCCAACATACTTATGGTGGTAGATTCCTTGATTTCTGATTTCCAAGCCAAGATTCTTGGGGACTGATTTCTGGAAGTTTTGAATCCACCCAGCTGTAGTGAACTCAAGGAGAACTGTGCTGTGAGCAATTGGTTCTGGGCACTCTGAGTGAATTGGGCACTCTTGACTTGAGCTGACTGTAACATGAGAGCAACAAAAGCTCCTCAACTCTGAAGACTGTTGTGGAGATACAATTTGTAAATTCTTAGATATGATAGTGAAGAGTGCCACAAAAGTGCTCTCGAAGAAATTAATAATTCTGTGTTCAGAGAAAAGTTTTAAATACTTTATTTTAAACAAGATGAAGGTCAGGTGAATGATTGGTGTAAAGTAAGATATTGAATAGTTGTTCTTTCACTGAACATTGTCAGTCATAGCCCCTGAAAAAGACAAGTATCCTTTAGTAAAACCAAATGGGTTAGACAGTTAGGACTGTACAAAATGAGAACCAATGCATGGTTGAACAGTGAGTGCAATTTTGACATTTTCTAACTTTTGAGTGCTTGAGTTACCAAGATCAGTGTTCTCCATATGCATTTCAGTGGAAAACTTGCATTGTGAAGGTGAATGTCTTTAATGAAGGCTAGATAGTATTCATATTTCATATCTTATATACATTTGATAAATAATATATATTATATAAATCTCTATATAACATATACTTGTTATAAACATATACATACATATGTATGTGTTGAGTAAGGATGTATGTATGCATCTACATATATGGTTATAAGATGAAATACATTGATTTCTGTTTTTCTTTAACGTGGCTGATCTTCACAGGGATGAGACATTGCCATTTGATGTAGCTGTGCCTCTTTACTACAGATCTTTGCTTATTTGATTGTTAGAAGATAGTACTTATTTCTACACATTGTTTTCTGGTCATTGAGGCAAATGATAAGAACTTTGACTCAAAGCAGTGTTGTATGTGTCAGTGTGCGGTAATGTGCCGTAGTGTATTTTCCAAATGAGAGTATAATAATGAGAATCAGCATTTAGTAGTGAGAATTGGACTAGGCTCATTCTGGGGATAGATTGAGAGGGATTCAAAAGAACGTGGTTTGAAATAGTAAGATCTAATTTTAATAAGAAAACTTTAAAGAGATAGCCCAGGGCAAATACCTTGGAAAGTAACTCTTGAAGTCTGCAATTGCGCCTTTTTTGATACCTTCATGAAAAGAGCTTTAAGCAGCCCTGTCTTGCAGAGTGTGCTCTGAAATTCAGTCACCCCAGCTAAAATAAACCTGCAGAGTCATTAGTTACTTTTGAAAATCTTGTCTCTTAGGTCTTGCTGTTACCACTTTACATTTGTCATATGAGAACTGTGAATTGAATTTCTTGGTAAACAAGTGAGAACAATATGCAGTTGTATTGCTGCTTGAGGCCAACAAAAGGGAAGGAATTTCCAAGTCTGATCCATGGTCATAAATACAGGTTACTTAGTACGTTCTCACCTGATTTGTTTTGGTAAAAGTCTTTATTTGGAAAAAAAAAAAGTGTTCCTGTTTCTCCTCTAAGCATAGAGCAAATACCTTATACCTGCTTCAGCTTAAGCCTTATCCTTCCTCTGGTAGAACCAGGAGTGTTATTTTTTTTTCAGTACTCTCTGGACTTGCTTTTCTTTTTTCTTTTTCCTTTTTTTTTTTTATCTCTCATATCTTTTTTGACCACTATCTGTCTTCTCATAAAGTACTGGCTGTTTCCATTCTCTTGGCTGTTTACCCCCTTTTCCTTGAATCTTCTTTCTTGCTGTGGTATTCTTCCATCTTCTCATTTGTCCTCTGGAGTTAGGCCCATGTCAGTATTCACACTTGCTTTGCTTCCTCCCCCCTCCCCCGCCTTTTTTTGCCTTTTTTGTTTGTTTGTTTGTTTTGTTTTGTTTTGTTTTGCTTCTTTTTAACTCAGAAATTGATGAAGTCATGGAAGAAGAAGATTAAGGCACCAAGTTTGCTTATATACCTTAACTCAATCCTATTTTCCTCTGAATGACGTATTTGTCATTGCAGCCCAAGATGTATCCAATTCTCCTTCTTTAGTTTTATTTCTTTCCTCTCCTTCAAAATACATTTCAGTTCTCTGCCCTGGCCATTTCTTCTCCTTTTTAAATTTCTTTCTTAATACCTGTTCTCTTTACTGTTTTTTTCCCCTTAAACAATCTTCTCTCTGTGCCTTCTGCCCCACCATCTTCCATTCCTGTTCAAACCACTTGATCCCATCATTCTCTACTTACTTCCTCTATTTGTATCGTATTAGCCCAATTTATTTTCTTCCATTTCTTCCCTGCTTACAGCATGGTAGAAGTTCTTTCACTGTTAGGTCTGCTCATTTGGTGCTTCTCTGAAACCTTCAATCTGCAAGCTGTATGCATGCCAGCCTCTATGGAGGTATGTAAGCCTATGGGCAGGTATTTGAAGTCTGAGAGACCTCATTGATTAGAAACTCCTTCAAAACATGTGTACAGTTTGGGAGGGTCATAGATAGGTCCTTAAAAGTTATGCAGCCTTTTGGAGACTGCAAGAATTAGCTTAAAAGCAATGTGAGTGGAGTTACTGATCCCCTCATAGATCCCTTTCTCTCTGGTAGTTTTATAAACAGCTCAGACTTTCTGCTTGCTTTTTTGATGTAGGTGTGTGCATAGTGACTCTTTTACAAGATGCTTCTGTCATTTCCAGTGTGGTATAGCAGCTGTAATCACTTAGCTTTTAACCAGGAGAGTCTTTTTATTAGCTTACTCATTTGTAACTCACCTTTTCTCATGAATATCACAGGGCTAGAAAGGACAAAAGTGCTCCCACCAGATGCTGTAAAATACCAGCCTGTAGTGATGGTTGTCAGCAGTGACAGATTGGCTTAGAAGGTGATATTGGAAAAGCAAGGAGACTGAAGCTGACCTGTGCAACCTCACTGGCACAGTGGCAGGCTAGAAGGGACAACTATGAGTGGGAACTACTTAGGAGTCACAGGGCTAAAAGGTCTTTCCATCAGGGAACCCTCACATGCAGAATGTGAAGTGGAATCCATGGTTCTTGAATCTCAACATAACTCCACTGTCAGCAAATATGTACAAAGGCCAGTGGCAAAATGTTCATCTTACTCTCCTTTAATGACTGGTCCACATAAAGAATGGAAATTTACTGCAGTTGTCATTTACTCTGTAAACTCAAATGACTGTGGTTATGGAGTCAGCATGATTACAGAGAATGGAATTAGGAGTTAAGAAATGCACAGGCAACTTTAATTAACCTCCTTTGTGTATATGCATTATGATGCAGTCTTTAATTATGTGATCACATACTATTTTCCCCAAAGCAATTGTGTCTTATTTAGCTCAGAGGATTGAGGCGATGTGGAAGGCTGTTTGTCCAGAGGACCTTCGTCCTTTTGGTTGCAGAAATTGGAAAGTGTACGATAAATGAAGCAGGGATTGCAAAGAGCAAAAAGATGAGCTCGCAGTTAAGGTACTTGAAAGAATTAAATATAACGCTGCCTTTGCTTCTGAGTTCATGATAAGAGCTGCTAAATCTTTGGATCCAAACTTCTTCTGAGTGGTCACTAATTGTGTATCCTTCCTTTCAGGATTGCAGTATGAGGCAAAGGTTTGATATGCAGGTGTATTGAGCATTCGGGTCTGTCGGGGAGATCTGGAGCTGTGCTTGAGACATATAAAGGGCTGTATAAAGCTTACTATACTGAAAAAAAGCCCAGGTAGTCAGCTTCCCAGAGCGAGCACCCAGTGTTAGATCCTTTTAGCTGGATCTCTCTGGCTCAGTTCTCATCTAAAGAACAAGGTAATAACACCACCACAGGGTGTTGTGAGAAGGGAATGTGATTAATGCTTTTGAGGCACTTAAATACTGTAGTGATGAGCACTGTAAAAAAAAGCCCTTGAAGAAATTAATAATAATGCCTACAGAGCAGGATTTGAATATTGTGGAGCAAAGAATGGTGCTACATATTGATGGGCCTACATATTGACAAGTCAAAATAAATCAGAGTATTGAACACCACTCTGTAGAGCTCAGATCTATGCTGAAGATCAGGGGATAGTAAAAGGTGGTGAAATAACAAGGCTCTATTCTAAAGAGTACAGAACAGGATAAAAATTAAGACTATCTCCACTAATTTTGCTTCTGGCCTCTCCTAAGTCATGTGTCAGATTCTTTTAACTTGTTTTTCCAAGGTAGGCAGCTTTATCAGGAAACACCATAGAGCATCAAATTAATGAAAAATGTTTTTCTTCCTAACACAGGCCACGGATTGTTTCTGAACTTACTTGGTTTTGTGTGAGCTAAGGTTTCCCCTTGGTGAACTTAGGTGCAGGACTGGGTTACTCGTGTATTTGGCCAAACATTTTGCATATTTAGGATCCAGCACAGCTTCTAGAATGCAGGAGTTAAAGAACATGATACCTGGAGGGAATTGCTCTGTCTTTTGCCTTTTGTGAAACAGGAAAATAGTAAATCATTCTTCCCAGCAGCATCCTGAGGATGACTACGCTAAAAATTGCTAGTGACTCCATTTGGACAATAAGTATTTAAAGGCAGATTAATATAAACTGAAGGGGTGTTTTCAGAGAGTAATCCTGATGCTGTTCGTGTCCTTAAATGCAACTGTTGCTAGCCACTTTTTCTACACAGAGAAAGGTTTGGGTTTTCTTATCTCTGCTACCATTATTTCATGTTTATTCAAGTTCAACAGCAGCTATAGCTGACTAAATATATATAACAAAAGAAAATAAAATAAAAAAACCAACCTTGCAGATACGAAGTACCTTGCCAAAAAGCTGTTACCTCCAAACATGCACACACTGTACACAGAGGGCAGCAGAAACAGCCTATGCCATGAGATTGTTTCTTTCTGCTAAGAAGATTGCTTTTTATTACTCTCTTGCTCAAAGGACTTGTTGCAACTGTATCTAATTCATATTTAATAAACTCTTTCTTCTTCAGGTCTCAATCTGTTGAGCCCATTACTTTTCATTTTCATAAATGTTTGAGTGCAAAATGGTAACTTTTTTTTTTCAAAAATAGGATGCAAAGTGAAAATAGAAGTCTTTTTAGAAAAGCTTCAGAAAGTGACAAAATCTGAAAGGAGATGAATTGTATAATCTTATTTTTTATTTTGATTGCACAGAGAAGGGATATGCCAGCTTCAATAAAGAAAATATAAAGCATTATTTTAAAAGCTCAGAAAAAAAGCTTTAATAAGTGGTCCCATTTATTGACCATGTCCTGCAGTAGTCTGCTGGACTTCTGAGCTAATGAGCTCCTAACTGTCCTGCTCTTATATGTGGCCAAAAAGTAAGCTCTTGTCAACATGACCACACGTGGAACAGAGTGCAAATTCACAGCAGACAACAAAACCAAGATATTTAAAATTGATTCAAAGATGCCTTAAACTGAAATTAGCATTGCAAGTAATCTTTCCTCCAAATATTTTAACAAGCTCTTGAAAATGAGAACTGGATAGCTTTATTCAGTAATTTTTATTTTTGCATGGAATTGGAATCCCTGCTTCTTTTGCATAAGTAAAAGCATCTCGCTCATCTGTGGATTTTATTTTTTTTTGGTAGTCTCTTCAGCTGGAAAATAAATTTCTGTGATTGAGGTGATAATGTTAATTCATTTAAGGAAACACTCCGAAGTTATTCCCATCTTGTTTTTCTTAAAAATCAGAAAGAGAAAAGCTGATCTTTATTAATTAAACATCTAACATGAGTTTATTGAGGTGTAGGACTTTGCAGGTGGCAACCTTGGTCTTTTACTATTAATTGGAAAATATTGATTGAAAAAAGACTAGTCTGTCATGCTGATAATTGTGACCAGATTTAGATATGATCACTAGATCTTCCTGAGATTACACAGAAGCAGTTACCATCTAATTGGTAAAAAGATGGAACATTATTTTAGTAATCCCTGAGCTTTGGTAACTTATTCCCTGTTGTTCATTTATATGTCTTGTCTGTATGCCACCATAAAGTGGTTAAATATGTTTTAAGCTGATAAGACTATGCTATATGGTATTTACATTTCATGAGCATCCCAAGTTTTATAGCTGTTTTAACAATATACTTTTCTTTAAATGAAGGTTAGACCTGCTGACTGAACACTTCAAAACCACAACTGAACTGTTATTTACTTCTTTATAACGACATGTTAAGGTTGAGATAGCCTGATCTCATTTCCTTGATGGCAAGAACAAAAAAGTTGTTTTATTTAACATTACTCAATACATGAAAAATAAAAATAATCAGTAACTTTCCAAGAAGGCTCTACAGCTCTTGACTTCATATTTGATCTGTTTAAGCACTTTCTTAATATGAAGTTGTGATATTTCACTGTACTGAAATGCTGCTATAGACAACTCCTTGACATAGCTGGGAAAATAAATCAATTAGCCCAAGTAAACTCATTTTGAAGAAGAATTAGTATGCACTGTCAGTTTTATATCAGGAGGGATTTAATGAGTAAAATGTAACCTTTGATAATGCAAGACAAATGTTATGCAGTTTGAGTTTTAGATGAAAATGCTCGAGATTCTCAGATGAATTTTACTGATGTTATATTCATCAGCTGTATCTATTTGCACCACTTAAGCATCCAGCCTAAATATATAAATACATGGTTATTTATTACGTGGATGTAAATTCAAGGTGCTGTGTAGTCTGCAGCTGTAACATTAACTTGCATGCTCACAGAAATAGGCTGTCTATTTATTAACTGAATTCTAAGATCATCTGAACAACATTAGTTCAAAAACTTAAGCATCTTCTATCTGTCTGTTTATAAGTATGAGGGGAAAAAGGAAGTGTTTCAGATCTCTTCCTTTGTGAACAAAGCAAGACTCGGGTTTCTTAGTATCTGGGATGCTCTTTTTCTATCGCTGCTAATAACTGTGGACGTTTTCTGTGTGGATGTTCAGCATGCATGCTGTTGTGAATCCCAGGATGATATCGCCATTACTTAGAGATGTGTTTTGCATTGCCTATTCTGTTATTGCTCAGCATGCACAAGGGTAGAGTTAAAATCTTTATTCATTTCATTTAAAAATGTTTCTTTTGTTCTCCTTATCATGTTCTGGCTTTCCCAAGGATATATGCCTTGAACGAAAAGTCACATGTGCATTACTAATTGTGTGCCATTGTATTTACAGTTCCTAGTGGTGGCACTGTGAAGCTACTAATTCTTTTGCTTCACTTGATGTAAAATAATCTGAGTGTCTTTGATAGCAGTGAAACAGTATTAATTGTTTTGTACATTTCTTGGTCACTCTTCTTAGGTGGTCTTCATAATCTATTAGAACTTTCAGCCAGATTTTTGTAATGTCATGCCTCCAGCAGTGATTAAATTGGTAATTAATGAACAGTCCTTGGCAACATAAACCACATCCCGTTAATTTTCCCTTTTGAGTTTTTAGAAGTTGTCGTCTCTGTCAGAAAGCATTGCGCCACCTTGCTACGGCCCCTTGGCATGAAACCACAACGGCTTGATTTTTTGCAGCCATTAGTAGATCAGAGCAGTAATTTCACAGTATTTTGGTCAGGGTAATTATAGTACCAAGTACCGAGTAGAGTTGGGAATTCACACAAGAAGTCCAGAAATACCAGGTGAGCTTCCTTGTGTTCACTGGGACGTTATGATTAGTTTAATTGGGCTTTGTTTGATTTCAGCCGCAGAGACTCTTTGTGCCACGGCACTGCAGCCACTTTCCACTTTAGTGTTTCTGACCTGCATTGACAGGAACTGGTACAAAAATGAACTCTTTGAAGTGGGAGTCTTTGGAGAGGGCAACTAAAAAAGGAGAAAAGTGATGTGTAAATAGTTTACTGTAGCAAAGCTCGAAGCCAGGCTGGATACCCTGCGTTTTGCGGGTGATGTGATTCGAGATCTTTTATATTGTCAGCCGGAATGGATAATATTTCTACTAGCTTTGTGCAAATGTTTAGTAAATTGCTGCATTTAAAAACACAATCTCTTTTTAATAGCTGTCTTTTATACAGCACCTGCTGTTATACCTTCCTTTGAAGATACAGTCATTTCTCCCACCAGAAATGCTGCAAATCATCTCTTTAGTCCTGCAAACAAATCTGGGCGAATGCATTAATGAGACTGCAGCTGCACTTAGTAGTTCACATGTCACAAAATAGTAGGTAAAGGCATTCATACTTGAGTGACTGACTATAGGTGTAGCGGCCTTCACCAGTACATTGTGCACATTAAAGTTTAAATAGTCACTTGCCTGTTGGCTTCTGAATGAAAGGACTGTCACTGGTCACTTCTCCTGAAGCCTTAATGAAACCAAATAGTTTGCTATGAGTTTGGGCCTAACCATTGGGGTGTTTCATGCAGTCTTGTCAGTTGATGTTCATGGATTGACTTGAACGGAGATCAAAGTGTTTCTCAAAATGGAGAAGCGGGGAGAGAGACAGCTCCTTCAATTGCACCACAAGAGCTAATCAAGCCATCAGTTCTTTATGCACTCTGCATGCCTTTAGAATTTAATACCCAATGGTTTGTCAGGACAAATTGAAATTCTGGGGGGGGTGAGGGTGTGAGGGGGGGGTGTCCCTCCTCAGCCCACTGCAAATAAAATACGCACTTTGCTCTTCTAGAGGCTCGTTTTGATAAATTTTATAATCTAATGTAAAACTGCAATGTCGATTAAATATTTGGGATTGGGAAAAAAAAAGTTAAGCTTAAGATTTCAGTGGGTGTTATGTGCTTTAAAGATCCAGGTTTAAAGCGAAAGAGAAACTAAACTCAGCATGATTTTTTTGTTTCTTTGATTGCTAATGAACTTTTTGCTGCAACATTTTAAATTGGATTCGGAAGATAGTTTTTTGAGTGTCAGTTAAAACAAAGTCATGTGAAAATGCCTCTCTACCTCCCTTCGTCCCTCTCTCTCTTTTTAATTGATATGATTTAGGCAGAGGAAAATCGTAAGGGGGATTTTTCTATTGCAGAAGCAATTTTTAAGGGATTTAGTCTTATTTAGCCTGAAGGTCTTCACACTAATGAGAGCACTTAAGTTACGTCCAGGCGTTGATTAGACAGCTCATCTATCAACTGGAGCATGAGAATTTTAGGTACCTTTTATACATTATAAATGTATATGCTTTTTTTTACTACTTTAGACTTTATTTTCCACAGATTTTTAATTACCTTCTTTCACATCTGTGGTGGCTGTAATGTAGCTGACAGAGCACAAACAGTAACAGGGAAATACTCTACATTTGATGAGAAACTGTATCTGTAGAAATTGGCGTGCCAAATGAAATCACTACCCAGATACACCCCTTAAACTACCACAAACCCCCTTAAAGTCTAAATACATTTATTCAGGGAACATGGAGTTACATATATTAAAAAATGACCAACCACCACACCACCCTCCCAAAAAATTGTGAACACTCACTCTACCTGTAGGGTTTTTTTTTTCTGTGTTTAAAACACAATATCATCTTAATTATTTTCTGAAAGTACAGCTTTTGTAACTTTTTGACATTTCAGATTTTAAAAAAAAAAAAAAAATTAAAACGTTGCCACCAGCTTGCACTATGAGCAGCCTGTAATAACAGTTAAAAAAGCTTTCTGAACTATTTGACAAGATTTCTTAGTGCTGAGGCCATATGCTGTAGCCTTTAAGCTATTTCTTCCTATCAGTTTCATTATCACCTGCCTCTGAGTCTCCAATATCATCAGTAAGCACATGCAGAATCATAATTATGCCATGTACAAGTTCTTTGATAACATGTACAGTTTTCTTCTTAATTCTTTATCAAATGCATTGATCGTGGCATGTGTGCATTGATCCAGGTCCACCATCTGGCTGTGTGTGATAAGCACAGTGGCATCTTTGCATTTCCACTGTCATTCATTGCGCTACAATTTGGCTGCAGGGGAGTAGTGGCTGGGATTAGCCCTGTTCTGCTACTTACTTGCATTTTAAGTTGACACCTCTACAGCGGCTCAGACCACATTACAAACTGAAACACATACGCACGACTTAGTGATGTGACACTCCTCAATAAGCTTACTCCACTAGCTACTCAACAATCTGTAATTGGATTTGTAGGAATAACAGCAAAAGATTTCCTAAGAATTGCTGGGGACAGAAGGTGAAGTTTTCTCATTATTGGCAAAAGGCTAGGTATAGATCCTAGGCGATTGGTATTTTCCATTAAAAAAAGCTGCCAGCAGTTTGCAGGACATTTTCAAAAAAACACAGCAAAATAGGATCCAGGGAGGCATAGGGTTTACACTTGTTCTTTCCATTCTCATCACATATGAGCAGACTGGGATCCTACAACCCTCCCCTGAAAATTAAGAGGGGGGGAGGGTGTGGAAACCCCCAACTTTCGGAGGCGCCCTGCAGCCTGCTCTGCTTTGTTTGGCTGGGAGTGAACCGGGAGCATTCCTCAGGAGGGCACGTCCTCCTCCCTCGGCACACGGTTGCCCGCCCGAGAAGGAAGCCTCCCAGGATGGCAGACTGAAAGATGCTGCTCTCCAGCTTATGCATCCCATACACTTGCCAAAAGTCTTTGTTTCATAATGCCACTTTTTTTTTTTTTCCTCTAAATTATAAAGTCAAGTTTACACAAGAGAAAATCCCTTAAGTGGAGCTCGACAAATGTTGACTCCTACAATGAGCAAGCAGCTTTTCTAACTTCCGCCTGTGACTCGGCTGTGGAAAAGCACAGAAAATGCCATCTTTAGAGCTACTGATCTCAAATGGGACGTTATGCCCTGTCCGGACGATGGCACTATTTCAGAATTTTTCTCAGCCTGCACTGCTTGAGACCTTGTTTGTGGGTAATGCCAATAACATTGACAATCATGGTGACAAGCGTAACAAGCTTCTGGATCCTGACGCCTTAGGTGATTGTTGTTCTTAATTATAATTCCCAGATGAGGGAGAGCACAAACTTGCCTAAGCAGGGAAAATTCCAGGGAAGAAGTTAGCAGAGGCCTTTGTCGTTGCTTTTGGTTTAGATCGACTTTCTCCATGATCTTTCTCAGGAGCCCCGTCGGTAGGCATGGCTGCCCTTGCATTGTTCACCAGCAGAGCACCTCGCTGTTCCTATCGGTGCAGGCGAGCAAGAAGAGAAGGAAAACAGAAAGTGTATTTGGAATTAGGTATTTCAACCTGTACTTAAAACTTGTCATAGAGCCAGGTGCAGTGTGAAATAGAAATGCTCGCCTTAATCATCGTGTAGATGTGCAGCTCCTAAAGGGTTAAACGGGTTAAATCTTATTTATCTGAATAGAACGGCAGGGCTGTTTTGCAGAATGCTGTAGCACAAATACCTATGGTTCACTTTGACGTTACAATTTTTTTGTTGGTTTCTTTACTTTAAATACTTGAACTGTTAGACCTTTTACTTTTTTCTCTGAGAAAGATGTATTTGTACCAGATTAGAAAAGCTAAACTGTTTCTTTACATTGAATAATCAGCCTGTCATGACAAATCTATCTCCTTCTGCATGAGTAGGTGCCAGTTTGACTAGCTTCTTTTAGGCNCTTTGTTAAGACATTGTTTGTGATTCCCCCAGTTGTAGACTTTGTGCTACTTCTATTTTCATTCTATCTTGTTTCATTAGTCCATCAGTGTCATAGATTGTAAGCTAATAGCTGCATCTTTATGACAGATGATTTTATGCTTTTTTCATATATATTCATGAAAAAATATTTTCAAGCTACATACAGTTTACTGGTACTAAGGCTGGTGATGCAGAGACCAAGCAGAAAGTGGGAAACATCTAAAATTTTTATGTTTGTCTTTACTGGCCACTTCCTATGATCTCACTAGCTACAGAAATCCAAAGCCAATGCACTTTTGTTTATGTTGAGTGTTTTCTGCTTAGCAATTTTGCTGCTACCTGTGTATTTTGAGCTGTTCTGAAACAGCAGTAGAGACGAAACATAAATGTAGTCCCCAGGGTGATCAAAGATTTAATCTGACCAGATGGGACAAACTTGAGAAAGATTTTGACTTTCCACTCTGTTTTGCAACAAGAAAGGCTGATTTATTTTTTTTTTCACACGTCCTTTCTTTGTTAGAAAAGGCAGAGATCAGGCCATCCCCAGAGAAATGAGCAGGTGTGGCCATTTACAAGCATGTCTGGTTATATTATAAACCAACATAAGAAAAGTTTGAAATGGTTTGAAAAGATCTGCTAAACAGTTTTAATGTTTCATCCCAAATCCTATTTACTCAAACAAGGGCTGATCAAGGTCATGGTAAAACCCAGCCTGCCCAAACCTTTAAAGCTCATGTAATTTTATTTTATTTTTAATTTTTTTTTTTT
>VWZY01012094.1:394113-411613 GCA_013399075.1 Chloroceryle aenea
CATGTGCATGACTGGCAGTGCATTTGTTGGGCCAGATCTAAGGAGCCAGAGAGCGTTCAGCTCCTTTTTGCCTACAAAAGAGCAGCCAGACAACCAGCAAGAGGCCTTGGATGTAGCACAAGGTGATACTTACTTAGTCAGCTATTCTNAAACATAAATGTAGTCCCCAGGGTGATCAAAGATTTAATCTGACCAGATGGGACAAACTTGAGAAAGATTTTGACTTTCCACTCTGTTTTGCAACAAGAAAGGCTGATTTATTTTTTTTTTCACACGTCCTTTCTTTGTTAGAAAAGGCAGAGATCAGGCCATCCCCAGAGAAATGAGCAGGTGTGGCCATTTACAAGCATGTCTGGTTATATTATAAACCAACATAAGAAAAGTTTGAAATGGTTTGAAAAGATCTGCTAAACAGTTTTAATGTTTCATCCCAAATCCTATTTACTCAAACAAGGGCTGATCAAGGTCATGGTAAAACCCAGCCTGCCCAAACCTTTAAAGCTCATGTAATTTTATTTTATTTTTAATTTTTTTTTTTTTATTCTGCTTTCTCTACTCACTGAATAGGTACATTTTGGTAATCCTTGCCTCTGGACAAGCACAGAGGTCTTTTTCTTTCTGAATGACTAATAACAGAGCCGTTCTTCCTGTCTAATGATGAAAGTGGTGGCAGTCAAGTTCTTTCTCTTAGATGTACTGTGCACTCAGGGCAGACCACGGACAATTTTGAAACATACAGCTACAGGAATTGCTCCCCCTCATATGTACGATTCTGATTTAATTCCATTGCTGTGGAGTATCACTAATTTACAACTTTTTCTTCTTTCGCAGTCTGTGGACACAGTAAAGAATTTTCTTTTTAAACATCAAATAAAAGAACCTCACAGGATTATATATATATATATTTATTTTTTTTTTTATGAGGAGAGGATAATACATTATCAGATTTCTGGTATAAAGTCAGTTTGAATCCTCCCAAAATTCTGCCAAAGGATGACTGAAAATCCCTGGAAGAGGGTGGGTTTTTTTTGAAATGAGAGAAGATTGCAGCATTTTTAGTGATGTTTTTTACAGGAGTGGTTGGGGTTTTTTCTTTTCCTCTGTCAGACTCCACCACTCAGTATTTTACTGAGTTGGTCAGCTCTGAGTTTCTGCCCCCACCAGGCAACATCACTGGCTGTGTAATCATCTTGGAAACTGCCCCACCAGTGTTTCACATTTGAATTCACCTTCTCAAATCCACGGCATCATTTTTGGCCAAAGTAATGTCAGTCATTGCCGTCTGCGGCGAGTACAAAAAGGACCCCCTAATGGCAGCCATTTTTATTTGTTTCTTAAGATCCAAAGGCTGCTGAAAGAACAATTGGATAAAGTTGAGGATTGGAGAAGCTTGATTTTCTTGTTCCAGTGAAATGAAACTCCCGTCCTTTTTTTTCTTCCCCTTCCCCTTAAAAGCCAGAGTCTGCTAGGGGGTTGTAGCTGTGTCAAAGCCGTTGGGATGCCACCGCTGATCACTTTAATTACTAGGACTAAGGAGGATAAAATTAAAAGTAGCACCATTGAAGCAGTGGAAGAAAGCTTGCCGAGATGTCGGTGAACTGTGAAATATAAAAATTGCATACCAATACGTTTTTATAGGAGGGAAACAAGGAATTACATTACTTATTCTTGAAGAGTTTGTCCTTAAATGGTGAAGTTTTCCTCACTGTGCTTCCGCGTGGCAGATCTTTAGACCATTACAAAGTAATTGGGGGAAAATAACAGAGCAAACTGTAACATCTCTTTGGCATGTCAGCTTCATGTCAGAGGGTGAAAGATTTTACAGAGTTTTCTCTTAACTCTGTAAAATTATTAAAAATCACTATATGTGTGTTTCCCTGGTCCTTTCTCAGTGCAGAGCTTCTCTTCGTGTCTCTCTTTTTTCTTTTTTTTTTTTTTTAAAATAATCTGTGTTCATGCTTCCATATCTCTCCTGAGTCCCTTCCTTTCTAATATCCAGAGGACTGATTTGCTGTTTAGTAACTGTTCTTTACCTCAAAACTTCCTAGTTCTTCTGCGCTCAGTTTCATTGCTCCTTCCACCAGTGTTTCCTCTGCCAAGCTCAGTAACAGAGAGTTTAAATACCTGAATTGAATTTAAGCAAGAACTAGACTGTTTTTTCTCTTATCCGCTGGTGTTGATTGGCTTAATCAGCACAAACACGAGCCACAAAAATCTGTGTTTGCTTGGAGATCCCCGGGATGTTAATGACTATGCTAATAAATCAGGATACAAGTTGTCTTTCAGAAGGAGTGGAGGAAAGGAGAGGGGGGAATCAGCCTGCTTAGTTTAGGGCACATTTGTCACAAACATGTCACTGGCCTTTAAACTACATGGCCTATAGTAGATAAAATTGTTTGCCTTTAAACTACATGGCAATCTTAATATAAATTTTGCATATTCCTTCTTAAAAGTCATTTAAATCAAACCCACACGTTCCTGTATCCTGGAAAATACAAATAGTAGAGATTTGAGTAGTTCTATTTCATGTAAAATTCAATGTAATTAACGTTACCAAATACTGCAGGTCAAAATAAAATCGGTTGCTGTGTCAGTTGGCTGGCTAGAAATTAAATTAAATTCATCTATCATAGTGCATAGGAGCAGGGGGGAAGGTTTCCAGTTGCCTTTCTAATGTGTACTTTACCAAATAAGTTTTTGATAGAACTGTTGCTCTGTGCCTTCTGGGAAGTTAAAGGGTGAGAAAGCAAACAAAGCCAATGTGCCATCCCGCTGCCTTGCAGGGCCCAGGCAGAATTGTCTTTCCAGGGGAAGGACATTAGGAGAAAAGTAAATCAACGCAATCTGATAGGGAATCAGAGCTCTGTCACTCAGAGACAAGATATTGTGCTGTGTCCATATACTTTGTTTACTGTAGGGTTTTATGAGTTGTAACCTGCCCATGCAAGCTGTTAATGAGGCTAAATCTTGCTGCTTGAGGATTGAATTACAGCACACCTCTGGGCTAATGGTTATAAACAGAAAGTCCCATTAGGGCTGCATTCTGATTCAGTCATTTGCATTTTTTCTATTGTGCCAAGAACAATGCTGAGTAAATAGCTACAAACAAACAATTTACATGGAAATGGATAAAATGTACCTAATTAGTATTTTGCACTTGTTTTATTAATGATTGCTTAAACTAAATGGCACTTAGCAGCAGCTCTCACCAGCATCTGCAGGTGTGGGATGCTCAGTTTCTGGCTTGCTGGGAAGGCTGCCAGGATGGCTCTCCAAAGTTAGGCAGTTTGTTTTTTTCCATTTAGTTCAGGTCACCTGCCTATACCTGAGTTCTATCCTGGTCATTATATCAATGATCTGAATGTATCGACAGATTTGACTTAAAGCCAAACGCTGACTTTGTTGCGCTTATGAGCATTTCTCATATTGAGGAGAGGGGAGAAATAGTCCTAACTTTGAAAAGAATACATATTTTTAAGGTGAAAACTTAAATTGTTTCCTGTATGGTTTAATGGATTCTTGTAGATATGTTTGAATACATCTCTTTATTGATTTTTTTCTTTCTTTATTTTATATGTTGGTTTTTTTTGGTTGGTTGGTTTGGTTTTTTTTTTGGTATCGTGGATTAGCCTTTGCCAAAATTTCATGCTGTAGAACGGTGCATGACAATATTTCAGTGGCATAAATAAGCTTCTAAGATAGTGATGAGCTTTAGTGGGACAGTACTATCTGGGATGGTTCCAGTATGATCTCTTTATTTACTGACCAATACCCTACTAGTAGGATGCTTTAAAAGTGACACAAAGTCTCTCTTCTTTCATTCATTTTCATTACTTTATTTAAAAAAATAAAATAAAATAAATTTAAAAAAATATCCATTGAAGTCAAAGGATTAGATCCATTTCCATGCCTCAAATTCAATGTCACTTTACACTTTGAAGTCAGCTTGGTGGCTGGAGTAACTGAGAAAAACATCTGGTTTCTCATTTCAGTTCTATGAGAGAATATTGCTCAAACAAGTAATTCAATTTAGTAAACTATTTTTATAGACATGATAAAACTTTTTCAAGTTATTACTTTGAGACAAAAGTGTCTGAAAATGTTTATCAAGGTATTTTTATGGAACATAATTTATAAATGCTTTAAATTGCAAATAATTAGGTTTCTAATACATTAATAATTTGGGGAGTGCTATAGAAAAAAAACCCTGATTTGTAGATATCTTTAAAAATTGTGGTGTGACACCCAACTGATATCAAGCATCCTATTTATAATGTGGGCCAAGCACCATGCTGTAAACCAGTTACTATCGTGATGATCAGATTGAGAATGAAATTGCATTTCTGTCAATTACTGAGTTGGCAACTGTTCAATATATCTTAGCAGCAAGATGAAGAGCGACGTCGGCAGCTGAGAGAGCGAGCTCGTCAGCTAATAGCAGAAGCTCGATCTGGAGTGAAGATGTCAGAACTTCCTAGCTACGGTGAAATGGCTGCAGAAAAGTTGAAAGAAAGGTCAAAGGCATCTGGAGGTGAGCTGAGGAACCTTGTATCTTATCCCTATGGCAACGTAGAAACTGGAGACCTTTTGGGGTATCACTTTTATTCACACTTCAAAATGTTGTTGTTCATCAGGTGTACATATCAAAAGACCTGGTACTAGATATGTTTCCTAAATCAGTGTTGTGTCACTTTAATTCTAACAATTAACAGAAAAGTATATATGTGATTAAAAGAAAAGAGATGTTATAAGAAAAAGTAACTCATACATGCCCATTATTTAGACTTGTCATTACCCACAGTTTTTTAGATTTTTATGATTTTGGGTTAAAACCTCCTCAATATATATTTTTTACATAGAAGCATGGACGTAATTCAGAGGGGAAACATCATCAGAAATACTTAAGGAACTTTATTTTGTACTAAATGTGTTCAAAAGACTGCTTGGGGTGAGAATTTTAGAGGCTGCCCATGGGATGTGGGGGCAGCAACCTTTTGATTTTAAATGACAGACTTTTGATGAACCACTTGCCTTTACAGATTTTGAATTGTAATATTGCTATAATGTTATTAAACCGACTTTGAAATGACATTAAAATTCATGTACCTGCCAGTGCTATGAGCTGGAGTAATGTAGTGTCACTCAAACTCAAATGGGTGCTGAGCACACGTTTCAGTAGAGGCTTCTGTACATGTGTGCACGTAACTGTAAGCCAAAGTGTCAGGAAAATCCAGCTTTACGTTCTCAATGCAGGTAGTTTTAACAACAATATGTTTTCCTTTTGTGCTACATGTATTTTATAAGCATATATATTTAAATATGGTCTTATTGCACCCTAAATTTTTGTTCCATTTAACACTAAAGAGAAGAGTGATTAGTTGTAGGTCTCCCTTTGGGTCTGGTCATCTGTTTTCCTCTCTTTGCCCAGGAAACCAAGCTTGCCAACATAACTCCCTTTTGTGATAAATATGGAAATTACAACCTTGATAGGGATGAAGTGAGACAGTCTCAGCACAATGCACAGTGCTGACATATTAAGTAGACTATAGTGTTTTCCACCCCTCTTCACAATTTATAACTCCCTATCCTATGTTATTTAATTACTTCCTCATCATGTACATAGCTATTCCTTCCATCTCTCCCCTCCAAGTAAGGTACACTCGGAGTATACTCATGAGTGCTCAGCTAGGTAGTAGTTACCCTGTTTTGTTGCAGTGACTCACTTGTAGTGTTGCTAAATATTGCAGTATGCTGCTTTCTGAGATGTGGCCTTCACTGTACGTATTTTTCTCTGAATTTTGCCTTGCTCTTTCTTCAGTTCAGTTTATAAACAGTCTCAGAGGTAATTAGGTTGCTTATACACTTAGAAAGTTTCAGTGGTTTAAGAAGAGAAGACAGAATCAGTACTGATCACAACTTGTTGATAAAGTTTTTGCCACTACACCTGTTGAGTTTTATCCAGCATAATGATTTCACTGCTTTCTACTTTTGCATGTGCTTTATCTCCTTGGTTTCTATTTCCTACCTTATTTTTACTTTGTTCATACAGTAGTTTGGCTAAGCTACCTGAACTTCTCTTGGACTTCCAGTTTTCATTCCATCTCCTTTTATTCCTCTCTGCTCTTTTCATCTCAGTGTGCATTGTATAGCACTTCCTTTTACTTATTCTTGAAAAGCTTTCCTCGTGGTACATCTTCCACATACTTCTACCATGCTGCTAGTAATGTCAGGTGGCCACTAGTTCTCCACTCATTCTCTGGAAATGGAGTTGCCCTGTGAAATGGTACCAACACTTTACAAACCAAATAAATTGAAATTATTTTTGAGTTTGGTCGTTTTCATTTTTTGAGTTCCACCAAACATTAGGATTTAATAGACAGTCTCCTTATTACAATTGACTTCTGAATATTGCCCCAGACTGCATTCACAAGTAGTTGTCTTTTTTCTGTCTATAGTCAGTCCTGTATTCCCTATACAATACCCAAGATAAGCTTATAGTAATATCCTCTGTTTTCTGAGCAATCTTGTCCATTATGCTTCATTAATCTCTTCTTCTGTGTTGATTGCTACATTTTAATTTAAAAAAAAATGTACCAAATCATTTTCCCCTCCCTCAATTCAGTTTCTCCAGAAAAGAATACTTCAGCTTTGGGATTTGAGATTTTTTAGAGGCTAACTTCTTGCTTGCTATTGTAGGTGAAAATGTGATCTCATTCATTGTTTCTGTATGCTCACTAAGAGTTTCATGCTTTGGCACTGGGGCTACATTCGCTGTTAAAAGGCTTTATTTAATCATGGTCTGAAATACCCAAATGCCTATAGCAAGTTGAAACTTTCCTGGATAAGCAGCATCCTTTTCTACAAAATCCAGTCTTTTTCATAGGTTATTTGGCATGTGAGACAGAAAATACTTCTTCCTGCCAACTGCCAGAGGGTTTGGGATGGCAGCTTCAAATTTATTAGATGTCCTACTAGCTTCAGGCTGATAAGCGGATGTCTTGAGATGGGTCCGGGGACAGTATCAAGATAGGAATCCAAATATTCTCCCTTTTCCCAGCAGCGACAGGGCAAAGGAATTGACATCTTATCTAGGTAATGTCCCCATGCAGTGGGACACCTGCCTATTCTTTTGGGATTTTGGTGGCGTGTTTTCTTTACTCTTTGGCGCATCTCTGTCCTTTATTTGAGATGGCATTTTTATGGGGATGTGGCTCAGATCTGGAGGTAGTGAATTTTATCCAGTGATGTGATCCAACCGCCATCAATGCTTTTACCTCTCTATGAAAATTGTTCCATTTAAATTTTGTCTAGAAATTGATGCAGTCTGCTGTGACTCTTTCACGTGTTGACAAGCTTAAAGCAAGTCAAGAGAATATCAGTTTAAGCACAAATTAAGCCTGAACTTAATCTGAATAGTAAGGTGTATGAGCTATAAATACCTCTGGATCTCTTTTCCCAATACAAATGCCAGTACTCTGGCATTTCCATGTGGTTCCAAGAGATTCTTATTTCACTCTCTTCAGTTCAGGCTGCAGTCCAGGCTGTGTAGATAATGGTCAGTGCTGTTCAGTTGCTGACTTGATCTTCTAACTAATTTTGTTTCATCATGACATAGTATGTTTTGCTGCCTTTCTAGGATCCATGTTTTCAAGGAAGGAGTTCTTTAGTACTCTTCTAAATAAGTACCCTGGTTCTAGACCAAATGCTTTAAGTTTTTCACACTAGTAATTTGTTCTTTTCATAAAAGATAACTGTTATCTCTTTCTCATGTTGTTGCTTTTATCATTTATAATTCCAGAGTCTTGTTGTAAAAATGTTTCCCTTTTTAATACACTGGAAGAACATTGGACTGGGAAGAAAAAAAAACAAACAAACAAACAAAAAAAACCCCACCAAAACCCAAAACAAAACCCACAACCACCTAGGGTAGTTTAAAATAAGGAATCTCTAGATTTTGAGAGATAACTGAAAATTTCTGAAATTACTTAAAATAAATGTGGAGGTTTTTGGTTTGGTTTTGTTTTGTTTGTTTGTTTGTTTTTAATTAGTAAAGTGTAAATGTCCTGATAATCATATTCAGTTGAAGCCTGCCAACTTTAAGTTAAATACTAGGTCAGGTCATTATCTGACACTAGGAAGTGGTGTCTTTGACACTCCCATCTGTTTTGTTACCTAAAATGGTGTTGTCAGAGACAGTGCTTCTGATCTCATCTCACTATATTAAATTAAAGAAAAGCAAATAAACTAATATAAGCATTCCCTTAGTATCCAGCAGTCTTAAACCCTGTCATCTTGTTTAGATTCTTTTGACACATCCAGCATCCTGCTGGATGACTGGTAGTTATTTGCTGACTTTGCGAGCTGACTTTGTTGGGTGCTTTGGAAAGTCATTTCCTGCCTTGAGGCTCAAGGTGGATTTGGTTTCCCTCTGCTGCAGCGGTGTCCCTCTTTCTTTCTGTTCCACCTCTTCCAAATGTCCATGGCCCTTGGTTGCTGTTAGCCTGGTCATGCTTTCAGTGTGCCACTGTGAGCTTTAGGTGAGTTTGAGAGTGCCATGGCCTGAGTGCCACTGAATTCCTCTGACACCATCATGAAAGATTTAAAATCATGTCAGAAGTCTTAACTCCTGATTTGAAAAAGTAGAGAAGCTTTGAAAAAAATTCAGAACTTCAGAATTGTTACTGTTGCTGCTTTAATGTTCTTTTTTCTCTTCAGTCTTGCTTTTACCCTATCCCTTTGTCCACTTCATGATGATCACACTGTGCCCTTCTACTTTGTTCGCCTACCGGAAAGAAGTAGAGTCCAGATCACAGAACCATCTTTATGACTTTAAGTGGGAACAAAAAGGATGTTGTAGAGAGTCCTGAGTGTTTCTGTCCACCCAGTTGTACACCTGAAGCACCATCTGTCAGGTCCCAGGTTTGGCCGAGGACAGATATTCTTCTCAATCCATCCGGCTCAAGCTGGGGCATTTTAGAAGAAAGCTTACTCTTCCAGGGACCATTGAGAATTAGTGCAGAGGAGACCATGGAAGTCATGGTAGTCAGCTGAAATCTTCTTTGCAGACTGCTGCGCCATCATACATGCACCAGATACTGAATGAAACACTGAAATGGAAACTTCTTTGCTCCTGTCTGTCATAGCAAGAGCCTTACCCTGAATCAGTAGAGGTCTGAGAAAGACATTGATTAATTACAGAGGAATTGAGGGAGCAGCTAGTTAGATAAGAGTAGGATATGTATAAAATAGTCAACAGTCTCCTAAAATGGGAATTATAGGGATAGGAAGATAACTAGTGAAGAAAAGAAAGAAGTTGTGTGACCTCTGTGTCAGCAGCGTGGGCCTGAAGTGCAAGCTTCGGGTCTGAGGATGAGGTTTCGTGTGTTTCAAAAACACATGGTGAGTGATCAGCACTAATGCTGGTTTGAACTTCCTCAGACTTCTGTTATTCAGGATTATAGCATCTTGATACTATGTTTAGGATCCTTTTTGTTTATTTGTCATTTGGATGTACCAATGTCCTGTAATTATAATTGGTATTTTTTCCTATTGTGAAGTGGTTTAAAGTAAATTTAGTTACTATATATGTCTTTCTTCTTCAGACACACTCCAGCCTTCTCTCTTTTTTTTTTTGCTTTTTTACACGCTTGCATACGTACATAGGAAAAAAATGTTTGTATAAGTCTGAACAAGCGTAGATAGCATTTGATATGAGACTTAAAAGTGAGTAAATACAATGCAACTACATGCTTTGAAAGTACTAATCTAGCTTTTATGGACTTTAATTTCATTATATATTTGTATTGAAAATGTGAGTCAGGATTTTTTCTGGGATCTGCTTCACAATTCAGCACTTGCTATTTGATCTTCTTCAGGTTACTTACTCTTTTTGTGCCATAATTTACCTACATCATAATTGTAATTATAATAATCGCCTACTTCATAAAACATTATGGGGCTCATTTACAAGTGATATTCATAAGCTGCTCTGAGAAAGATCCCATAAAAAATATAAAGTATAATTACAGTTATAATTTTATTTTAAATGTATGTAGCTTACAAACAATGCTGATTCAAAGTGGTGCAGTAAGGCAGCAATCAGTGAGTGGGCTCCTGCTACACTTGAGGTCAGTGCTTGCTGAACATTATGTTCCAGGTGGTACTTTTCCTCCTCCTGTCAGAAGTGGTAGGAGACGGTAACGCCTAAGCAAGGTGCAATGATCACTGATCTGTGATATATTGTGCTGAGTAAGAAGCAGCAAGACTCACCGAGCTGGGAACTCCATACCAAGAGCTGCTGCCTTTCTCAGGAGACCACAGCTCCCAGGTCCTCCTTCTGGCCAAACCCATCCAAGCCTGCTGTATGCTGGCTTCAGCACCCATTCTGCATGACAGAGAACCGAGAGCCTAAGGGATATTATTTTGACCTCAGTTATAAGGAAAGGCATGTGTGCTTTTCAAAGTTAGCCAGAGATTCTGCACAGAGAACAACCACTGCTAAGGCCAGACTCTACCTTTTATTGTAGCAGGAGTTTCCAGCAGAGCCCCCTGTGTATATATTGAATTGCGTTGGTTTGAAGATAAATCCATGAGTGGACAGAATGAAATCTCATTCCAGATTTATTTAATGATTTGCATTTTTATCATAACTCAGCTTGTTCTCTAAAGCTTTTTTTTTTTGCTAGTGATGTGGTGCATGTACATAAGTAAATACTAACCTTAATACTGTATGTTTCTACAGATGAGGATGAGGATGATGATAATATTGAGATAGATACTAATGAGGAGATTCCTGAATGCTCTGTTACTGGAGGTGGAGATGAGCTTACTAACCTAGAAAATGACCTTGATTCAACGGGTAATTTAAATAATGGCTATTTTGTGTTTTTTGCATGACTAACACTCCATCATCATATAAGTACTGATGTGCTGCTTCTCTCTGTTACAGCTTTATTCCTTTGTGCCTTTTTGGGTCTTTTAAACCCTAAAGCTTATTCTTGTTTAGTTGAAATTTAAAATTGGCAACAAAACCATTATTTCCAACAATGGCAGATTTAAATGTCTCTTGCTGTTTGATGGGGAAAAAGACCCCAGGCCAGATTTGTAAAGCAGAACCACCAGAAATCACCCTCCTGGATTGTCCCAGCAAAGCAAGGTAGGCAGAGGAGCAAGCAATTGCACTGGGGAGTGCAGCTGCTGCTCTCTGCACTGACACACTGTCCCATCTGCTCAGTGAAGAGAGGCAAACATGTCCCTGTGTCTCCACATAGGCTTAGTATCCCTCCAGTTCCTTCCTGAGGACCAGTTCATGTATTTATATCTTGTTGCTCCAGTGGGGACCCGGAGGTACAAATTTGAACAGAATTAGTGGTATTTACAAAATTCAAGTAATAGATTTTTAATAACACATTTTAAAAGCATTTTTATTTTTGTAGGAATGCTTGTATAATTGCAGCACATGCTGGTCAGGTAATAATAAATCACAGTAGTGGTATTTACCCTTTCAAAAATCATAATCAAACAAAAATGAAGTTGAGGTTCCTCCATAGATGATAAATATGTCAGGATCTTACAAAGGGGAGATGCTTATTTAAAAAGGCACTCAATCTTCAAAGATGCAGCGGTAATTGCCCCTCAGTAAGGGGCTCCTCTGCTTACAGAGAGCTGCTGAAGGAGTTAGTTCTCTGTACACGTCTGCCTGTTACCAACAGCCCTGGGGAGTGCCCAGGGTCTCTGTGTAGTGTGTGGTGAGCTGCTCTGCCAGGGCGTTGCTGCTCCCTACAAGTTAGCTCAAGCCCGAAGCGCAGCAAGCACGGGACAGCATTGGAGGAGGGGGGGGGCGGTGGAAGACAGTACAATGGAGAACTTCTTATAGCATCCTCTAACTTGGTTCAGCCCATGACAACTGGACCCAAGTGTGTAGTCCATAATATATTAAATCAAAACACTGCATTTAGTGTTTGCCCTTTGTAAATGAAACCAACAGTGGTGTGTATGTAGCACTTTTGTTCTAGTCTTTTTTGAATGTGAAAGATTTGAGTCATGTCCTTTATTTTATTTTTTTTTTTGATTTGAGGATTTTCAAACACATAAAAAAAATTTAGTGCATCAAGCATTTGAATTAAGCTGATTTAGAGTAGAATACTGTCAAATTTTCATTCACTTTAGGAAAAATAGAAAATCAGTAAATGAATATTCCTTTCATATAGCCCCAGTGACTTACTAACAATTTCTGTGGGCCTTTTTTCTTGAGAGATACCTTTGTAGGGATACAAACCCACTACCCAAACCTTCATCCTCCACCATGGAAGACATTCTGGCAAAAACCTGGGAGATCATTTTGCAGTTCAGACTGCACAGTAGCCAGAGCTACAATCAAGTAGGGAAGACGATGAGCAGGAATGCAGAAAGCAGCCTAGTGCTGTGATAGAAATCGGTGTACACAGATTTCAGTAGGACTCCGCCAATTCATACCAGGTTCCAGCGAAGGCTGAATCTCTTTGGAGCACCTCAGTGCAAAAGTGCAAGGAACATTTCACATTTGGAATCATTATTGGCCATCTTAATTAATTTGTCCCCTGATGAATCTTAGTCCTTCCCATCTCTCTGAAGAAGAGAAAACTTTCTCATTTTTCCTGTCATTTGTTGGTATTAAATATTGCATCTGTCTGTATTTGTCAGTACTGCTACAATAACACTGCTGTGAATGTATCTGATAAAATGTGAACCTCTTATATCATAGTTACTACATGATGTTTATGTATAAACCCACAAAAATGTGCATGTACTTACATGTGAGCTACAATTAAGGACACCCTGACTGGGTGTGCCAGAGGAAAGGGAAACTATCCCTCGTCATAATTTAACCCAGGCCGTTGCTGCTGGAGGCAGGCATCATTTGATTGCCAGTATGCCAAAAATATCGTGGCTAATATAAATTGTAGTGCTCCAAACTTTCGAAGGAGCCATGCAGCAAAATGGTCATGGCTCCACACCCCACACCAGCTAGAAGTCACCAGCCTGCAGTGCAAAACTCAGGCTGTGCCTACAGAAGAAGATAGCAAACGTTGCATTCTCTGCTTTTGACTGCTGGGCTTCTGCACTAGCATTATTGTGCTCTCCTACCCAGGGTTAGCTCCATAGATAGATCTGTGCTGTGGATTGTTATTAACACCTTTCTCCTTATTATGGGTGTATGTGTGTGTGTAGGTATGTTAGAAATTCATATAGTCAATGGTCATGTACAGGATGAGCATTATTGGGAGGTAAAATTCTCAACTCTTATTTCTTTGGGCCCTGATCCAAGTTGCTAGAACTGATGAAAACCATTCTGGGGCTTCAGCAGACTTTGACTCTGTCACTTTGATGCAGTTACGAAGCGTTTTACGTCTCTCACGGCTTCAGCATATTCTATAAATCATAGTAAAACATTACTAGAAAGCAGCCTCTTTTGATACTGAAATTTTAATGTTGAGAAGCTGTGCCAAAGAGCCCGAGGATGAATTAGTAGTTCATAAACTTGAGGGGTTATCAGTACTTAGAATACGTGATAAATTGTTGTACGTCATCTTAGAATTAAATGGCTCTTTAAGTGTGTTTTTATACCAAAGAATCGGTATGTACAGGTTGGGAGTAGCTTAAAGTAAACATTGTCTACTTTCCTTTTTTTTATTTACTGTCTTCAAGCACGTTTACATGTTCAGCTGAGTGCTGCATATGTTTTTTTTGACAGAACTTAGTTATTATCTGTGTACATTGCACAAATCTACACCAATCTGAGTTGCAGAAAAAAAAATATTTCCCTTCAAGTTTTTACTTTCTTAGTTTGAAATTATAACAAAGTGAATGAAATCTACCTTTTAAATTGCTACATTGTTGTAGCGACTCTGCATTTAAATGCATCTCACTCTGTTGTATGTGGTATTTGCATATTTAGCAGAACAAAACAGTAAGTTGGTGGATTTGAAGCTGAAGAAGCTCCTAGAAGCTCAGCCACAGGTGGCAAATTCACTCTCCAGTGCTGCTCAGAAAGCTGTAACTGATAGCTCAGAGCAAGACATTAAGGTAAGTTTTTATTAATGCTTTTGTTTCAGTACCTGTGTGTTCCTTCGGGTTTGTACTTTGTGAGAAGGAAAATGATTTCTTATCAAATCCTTCACAGTAAGAAAGGCAGAAAGTCTTCACGGCGGTGCGGTTGCATAGTTTGCAATGTGCTAGGTTTTTTCCTGTTGATTAATCAACGCTTTTTTTTTTCTTTGCTTTTTTTTTTTTCTTTTTATCTTGATACTTGTCATTGACATAACACTAACAGATATAAGAAGCATCCCTCAATTCTGCCTGCTCAGGTTGTTGCTTAAATCAGAAATGCAGCATGGGCTCTGTCCTGCTGCTGGTGCGATCAGCTGCAAGACTCTCCCTGACCTTAACGGGAGCAGGATTGGACTCTCATTGATTTCCTTCCCTTCCAAGCCTGACCCTCTGTTTTTTTCTGCGTTAAAACTGAGCTGTGGTACACTTTAAAGGCATACATACTTGAGTACTTGACGACGAGTGCTTCTGAGGAAAATAGACATCAGGATGTGGTGTATGCAGTCATTTTGCCTATTCTTAGTGTTCACCACTTCGGCATAAAGCACACACCAATCAATTTTCCATTGCATTTTCTTAATTAGACCCCTTGTGTTCTTACCCTATTTTTTTCTTTTTTAAATAGTCCCTGTATGTCATTAATATCCGTATGGCTCTGGGGCACTTCCAGTTGAGTATAACTTTTCACCCACCTGCAGTCTAGGGGGAAAGCACTGCTGACTGAAAGGATTTCCTTCCCCAGATACAGAGATGCTTTGAAGTCCCAAAACAATGACTTTCATTGCTTTTGCCTTACACTGTCGGTTCCTATAAATTGGTGATGAAAGTGTGTGGCAGCAGCAGAGGACTTTCAGTCTCTATCTTTGAACAAAAGGAAGCTTGGATCAAGTCTGATTTTTGCGTTCAATTTAGCTTTCTGCAGTGGATTTAATGCAAAATGAAGCTGGCCCAAGAATAATACAATGGATTGAAAAGGCTAACTGAATTAGTGGGCTTAGAGGAATACATTTGTAAAGTGGCAGAAGTCCCCAGTCATAAAAAGGTTTCTTAAAATGGGATTTACTGGCTAATCACACTGATATTTTAGCATGTTGCCAGGCCTAAAAAATTAGTCATGTTTGTTTATTTTGGTAAAGACTCTGGTTTAGGCTGTCAGATGGTTATTGTGCTAATAACAGGAAGACAGCCTTTATTTAACCAGAATCATAACCACCCGATTAGTGCAGCTGAAAAGTCATCCAGGGAGTATGAGCAATACCTTTTTAAGCTTAATTCGACAAATGACACACAAGCTACCTCTTCGGGTAATTTGGTATCACCTAACATGAGTAAAATGGTATTTCTCTTTATAAAAAGCTTCTGTGAAGGAGTCTTTTTTTTTTTTTTTTTTTTAATGTACTCCCACAAAAGGTGCAACTTAACAGTTTATCTGTGTGTGCATCTTTCTAAGGAAGACCTGGAAAGCAGCATTATAAGAAGTATATGGTGTCCATCTGTTCTCATGGAGCTCTTGGCATTGAGGTGGATTTGGTTTTTAATAAAATGCAGTTTACACGTTTCTAAATAAGGCATTCTGTGTTTGTGGAAAAGGATAAACTGTTACCTTCCCTTGGGGATTGTGTATCCCCGGCCTCCTTGAGGCTAGAGAATAGGCCATTGGAGAACTCCCTCATTACTGATTGTCTCAATGCAGAGGAAGGGCAAAGTCTTGGTAGCTTTTGATAACCAGTTTCAGCATTCAGCAGGCTTAGCTATTAGTCATGCATCTTAGCCTTTCCCTATTTACTTTCAAAACACTTAATAAAAATAATAAAAGATTAGGTATAAAATGAAATATTTGTTTGGTACACAGCACCTCGGTATCTGCAGTTTCCACACACTGCGGTGGTTCAGTCTTCTGGGATATTTCGTGTTGATAGAATCATTTGAATTTGTTACCAGTATTAACATAGGAAGCCTTGGAAAAGATAATTGTAGTTTCCTTAGCTGTAAAGGGCTTACTTACAAATCTGGCTTTGGAAAGTTATAGCTGATGAAATGCAGTTCAGTGGGGTAGTATTATAATCCTACCTTTTAGCCTTCATCCAGCATTAGTGGTTTATCTCAATGGGCATAAAATTAGAAACTAGTTCTTCTTGTCATACAAGTCTGTGGGACTACAGAAAATGACAGATTTCTTAACCGGGGAGGGAGACAGGCTAAAGGCAACACGCTTTTAAAATGATACAGATCGTGTTCAGGGGTAGAGACGCCGCTACTTGGCAGCAGCATGTGCAGCGCTTGGCAAATCAAAGTTGCAAAGGAGTGATTTTTCGTTTAAAATCGGCATTGCTGGCAAATGCCGGTCACAATTAATAGGTCTGGCTGTTAAGTGAGTGGAGAGTCCTGCAGGAGGGTGCCCACATAGCAAATAGACAGTCATTGCCACCACGCATTAAACAACAAAAAAAAGGAAAAGTTAATCACTTCTTCTCCTTTTTTTCCGCAGCTCATACTTTCATCCTATATAAACCGCAGCCTGAGTTGTGAAATCCTCTTTGCAAAAGCTGTGTCCTGTCCCCTCACTGAAAACGTACCTTTCGAATTCTTGTCTTTCCATTTGTAAACAAAAGAAACTGTTGTGTGTCTGGTTTTTTTCCTAGCAGAATGGAACAGAGGAACATCGTGCTGAGCGATTACAAAAAGCAGCAGAACGGTTTAGAAATCCCGTTGTGTTCAGCAAGGACTCTACCGTCAGAAAAACTCAGCTCCAGTCTTTCAGTCAATACGTGGAGAGCAAACCAGGTAGGAGAAAATATAAAACCTGTTTTCCCATCTTATGATTTAATAATATTTAACAATAAATATATGAAAACCCGATAATGTAAGTCCACATTTCAATACATAAATATCAAGCTTTATAATAATTTTACATGTCTTTCCCCTTTTTTCAAGAGATGAAAAGGCAGAGATCAATACAGGAAGATACAAAGAGAGGAAATGAGGAGAAGGCTGCGATAACTGAGACTCAGAGGAAGCCATCAGAAGATGAAGTGCTTAATGTATATTAATTTTTTGTCTGGTTTCATGATTGCTGATAATTCCAAACTGTATGTGGAAATAGTGCCTTTATTTGTTAAAATGAGATGTTAGGTTTTTTTAGATGTCAATCTCCAGTGCATTCAAAGCAGAGTGAGAGGGGTGCACTGTTGAATTAGTCTGCAGTGTGGTGATAATTGTCAGATAAAAAAAATGAATTTTTCAGAGTTCCACAGCCCCAGCTTCCTTGAGACATTTCCATCAGGGCACTTCCCATAAAGAGATTCCAGTATTGATCTACCGGGAGGATTTTAATTATTACAATAGCAGATACCGCAGAGCTGCAGTTAGAGGGAAGAGTCACATGAGACCTGCTAGAATTTCTCAGCCAACC
>VWZY01012094.1:414354-419354 GCA_013399075.1 Chloroceryle aenea
AAAAAAAAAGTAAGATCTTCACTGTTCTACTGATTCAGTGGGGAAAAAAAAGATTTGGCCAGCTAAAGCCATGTACTGCATGAAACAGAGCACAGTACATGGGGGAAGGCTCCATTGGCTAGATCACTGAAATTTGAGAATACTATCTGGTTACTGATGCTCCACAATTATTTTATTTATTTATTTATTTATTTTCAGGAGAGTGGGTTTTAAAAGTCTGTAATACCTGGTGTTGTAGGTGCAGTTGAAAGGATTAAAGTATATGAGTGATTTTTTGTTAAAAGCGTGATGGTTGTGATTTCTGCGGTGAACATTAGATGGTTATTAAGTGTTGATGGTCATCAGAGATGGAGCGGTTTAACCGCATCCGTTGGAAATAAAGGGTGCTTTGATATTTCAAAAATAAATATCATAGGTCCAAAAATTTGTCCTTCCTGGCCCTTGGGGAAAAAAGTTAGTTGGCCCAAATTACTTTGTGGGTAATTGTCTTTATACGTTATATCTAATGTTTTAAGCTTGAAGCCTATCTTTAACTGAAATAACAGATTTTAATGTATATTTGAATCCAGTGTTATGGTTTGAAATGCAGATGAATGGACTTTAAGTTAAAGTTCAATGCGTTGATGGGAACTTGTCAGATGCATCCAAATATTAGGGTGTTTTTTCAAATGTCTTTACTTTCTCGTGTGCTCAGGTGATTTGACTTTTTTAAATAGTTTTACACTACCATGTAACTCAGAAACTATTTCCGTCCTGGATGAATGCTTGTTTGGTAGGATTTTCACCTGTTACAATCTTTTGAAATACTTTTTCAAATTCATTGCACGTCCTCTAGTCATTTAGCTAGAGAAAATATGTGTATATTATTGTGTACTTTCTTGTGTACTTTGTTATATTTATGAAACATATGTTCTGCACAAAAGAGACAATACAATGTTTCACAGGTTTTATATGAACTCCGAATACAGTCCCTAGATATATATGAAGTCATCAGCATAGCACTTGGGGATTTTTAAAACTCTAACACCCATGTTATTATTTGATTTATGCGATTTATTCTATTTTAGAAGAGATTTCTTACATTTCTTACCTTTTTAATTTCTTGTATTTTGAAGTATGACAAAAGTTACTGCGTTCTTTGTGTCGTATACACGATGAGATGATGTTTCTTTTAAGTATCCTACATAAAAAGGGGGGTTTAGCACACAGCTAGAGTGGCTTAACTGTAAGGGTTGTAACAGGAATACTAATGAATGCTCATCACTTATTTTACTGGGGATAAGGGGACAAATGGTGAAGCCATAATAAAAAAGTTACTTTTATATTCTTGATCATATCCTGAGCATTCAGGATTTAACTTAAATGATTTGACAAGTCCTTGATGAAGATCCTGTTTATGTTCTCAGCTTAAAAACGTGATTTAGGAGAAAACATGTGAAAAGTGAAGTTCCTTACATACAGTTAACTTTATAGCCTTGAAAGTAGGAATTCTCAAACTTCTCTAACTATGATTCGCATTTTAACAGAGAGCCTCTCTTATGTACCACCTCCCCTGCCAATCAATATCCCGTATGTCGTCAGACAATATCCCTGTGGCACCAGCTACAGCTGATACATAGAAAGTACTATTAGGAGTTTGGTCGGGGTTTTTAACAGTCCTTAATGTGATATGGTAGTGGAAAAAAAAATCTGAACATCTGTTTTAGCTATGCCTTTAAAATGCTGTTGTAGACAGCTCTGTTTCTGTTCCCCATGTGCAGTGCACTTCCTACACAGCTACTCATCTCCCTCGCTTAACCAGCAGACTCTCCTCCTGCCTGATCCTTCTCTCTCCCTCTCTGGTACCTACTGCAGTTGCACCAGAGGATCTGCTCTACCTCATCTCTTCAGTGGCTCTCTTTGTCAGGATGTCACTTGTTTTTCTTCCCTACCTCTCTTCAGGAAATAATTCCCAATACAAACAAATAATCAGCTTGTGCCTCTGTCTTAGTCCCAGCTTCTTCTGTGAGGGGCTCGGCTGCTTCACCCAAGTGTCTGACTATCTGAGAGAGAACTCTGGAAACAAAAAAGATGAGAACACCATATGACTGGCCAGCTTGCCACAGACCACCAAGTGGGCTGTAAATCCAAGTCTGAAGGGAGAAAGTAACCACAGCCTGATGGCTAGAAAATCCCTGAAGGGCTGTTGATGATGATCTTGGGGTTTTGCAGATACCCCCCTAGGTGCTGGTCCATACCAGAAAGATGAGAAACGTGAAATGCTGCCAGGTCTCGGAGGTGTGCTGAAAAGTCCTTTTTGACACTTGGTTTTTCTGAAAATGCAGGCTTTAAGAAACAGGAGGTCACATGGGTAGGCATAGCTGAAAGATCCTGAAAACACAATATGAAGGACAAGAACCACAAATTAGTTGGATTTGTAATTAACATTCTCTTCTAAGCATATCTCTTCTGTAATTTTTTACTGTTTGGGATTGCAGAGCAAGGGAGAGTCTCTGCTGACCTTATCCTCAACAGCTGAATCAGGGTGCCGGGTTTGTACAACTGTATGGGGAAGGGCTTACACTGAACTGTCCTAATGAACATTTGCAGCATAGAAGCACATTTTGTATTGGGGTTTCCAGCTTTGTTTCCACATGTGCCAAAACTGTACAAGAGAAATGGAATAACTGAGAGACTCACATTTCAGCCATCACCTTGAAATTAAATTTAAGAAGATAGAGCATGGTCTGCTCATCCCCGTTGTGTCTGCTGGGAACTGGACTATCTTTTCCTTCTCCACTGTGCTTGGCCCTGTGCTATATTAGACTTTTACTGGGAAGAAAGCTCTCTCTTCCTTCTCATCCTCCTCCAGCACAAAACTGGAGGTGCTTTTTTTCCAGTGGGGAGACTCTTTGCCACCTGGCAGCTCTTCATCTTCTGAGTTTGAGAGTCCTTTTTGTTGCTCAGCCAGGAGGGATTGTTTCAGGCTGCAGCTTGCATATCTATTCTGACTACATTAATTTCACAGGAAAACACTTTGTCTCCTGCTCCTATGTATCAAGGCATTAAAACAGATAGGAATTTCCCTACTACAGGCTAGTGGTAAGACCACAAAGGTATCGTGACGAAGCTCTGGTCAGCGCAGGCTTTGGTAAATGTGGCAGAATTCATAGCTTTTACCAAAAAGGAAGCAGCTCTAAATGTAGACAGTGTAGTATGTTCTTGGTTAGATTCCAGCTCATGGCACTCTTTGACTTTGTTAGATGCTCCACTTAATTTTAAGTGAAGGTTTCTGACATGATTGCAAATAAAAGTTTGAAAATGCCACCCCAGCTTTACTAGGGTGACAGTGGCTGTGGGTAGCTACAAGGAGTGAATCTTGGAGGTTCTTCCTGCCCCACTCCCTGTCTGCCATGGACCAGGAAGAGAGGAGTCCCTGATGTGATGCTCTCTAGTCAAAACGCTTAGGATGCAACCTGGGTTGCAGAGGGATACCTTCCACTGCTGCCCTTCCATCATATGCCCTGCTCTGTAAAAAGGGCATCTAATGGATATGGGACTGTAGGAAGAAAGCCCACGTCCTCATCTGCATATGCGTTGCCGTTTTCCAGCCCTACAAAACATCCTTTCTAGCTGGGGAAGCCAAGTTTCTGGCTTTTGGCCAAAGAGGAGTTGATATTTCCAGAGTTCATCAGCCAGGCAAAGAGCTTGGAACTGGATGAATCTTTTCATTTCCAGTGCCAGCTGCTCATGATTTGACTAGAAACACGTTTCTAAGATGTGTGAAAAAATAAAAGCTATTAAAATTCCCAGGTTGCTGATTTCCATTTGAATCTGAATAGTCACACTTCTATTAATATCTAGTAATTTATGTCACTGGTGGCATAACCTCAGTCCTTGGCCTTTGCACTTAAAATGAAAATGTAATCTCACCTTGTTCCAGTGAAATGTAGCTTACTGTACTTTACATTACAAAACTGTGACAGGAAATCGGTGCTTCAACGCCTTGAACTCCATCAAATAAGCTGATGGCACATTTGTTATCACATTTTGGATATGTGTAAGAGTTACCTATGTAGAAGGAGTTTTGCAACATGGGCTATATCGCTGTATGAAACAGTCACAAAAAGTTTGGTGGGTGCAAGTGTTTAGAGAAAATGTGGTGCAGAGGTTCAAGTAAATGCAATCAGTTGTATAACAGTATAAAAATCATATAATCTAATATCATTGGTTTCCTTTCTTCCTCTATTATAATAGTTTGACATTAAATAGTGTCAGGATAGGATTATCTTGCTTTCTTCAGGATTGTACTTACCCATGTTGTGCCTAACCTGTTATGGATAAAATAGTTTTGTTTCTACTTCTGACAGTGTCTTTCTCCATTGCAAATTCTTCTGTCATTGTAACTCAAGGTGTCTATCATCTTGATATCCAAATGCCAATTAAGATGCAGAATCACCACATAATACAATTAAAATAAAAACCAAAGAGCCTAGTTTACTAATCTCTAATCTAAATTTAACTCTTTTTCTTCACTAATTGCAAAAACAACTATTTGGAAAAAATAAAATGCAGCTATCAGATATTTTGTTATCTGACCACAGGGTACGAAATGCTGTTAATTGTTTTTCTGATTAACTGCAAGCTCCCAAATTCAAGTAGAAGCATATTTGTATTTTCCATATGAGATCCTGTACCTTACCAATGGATGAACACGTTTGTGGTACTGTATAAGGATTAATGAAATAATAAAAAAAACCCCTCTGCTGCTGCTGATTGACCACTGATGGTAAATGTAATTGAATTAGCAGTGTACTAAAATAAACATAGACAAAATAAATATAGACAAGAAAATCTGGTGAAAGCTTCTGTAATGTTTTTTATTAATAGGCATACAGAATTCTTCACATTTTTTATTACGTTGTCCCTAGATGAATTCAAAGTAATTGGGGTGGTTAATTTTATTTACACAGAGCCGTTCACAGCGCATTAAATAATAGAGATAATTGAACAAGAATTGT
>VWZY01012094.1:424460-445515 GCA_013399075.1 Chloroceryle aenea
AAAAAATTTTGGTTTTTTTTTTTTTTTTGTTTTTTTTTTTTTTTTTTTTTTTTAAGAAAGATTACTTTTGGGGCTTAGTGCTTTTTTTAATTTGTTCAAGTACAACTTTTTTTGTTCCTGAGATGGAAGGAAGGCTAAACAATTTATACCTTACTCCCCCCCATTTCTGTGTTTTCTGCTTGATTTCTTCTTAGTTTAAAATTAGAGCTTTTTTTAAATCTCAAAAAGTCTGCTGAGAGGGAATAGGTACTAACAAATATTTTCCCTGCGTGACCTACTCATTTGTCTTTTTCCTGGAAGATTTGGCATTGTTCTTTTTATTCTCAAAGCCAACAAATTTAAATTTCTCACCTAAATTAGTTGCAGCAGCATCATCAAAATATGTCTGTCCTAGATTGAGGTGGTCTTACTTTAAATAAATCCCCATGCTTTCAGTCCCTATCTATACACCCCGGGGGGAAGTGTTTACCTGTGCTGAGAAGCAAAGGCCAGCTCTTTAAGAGGAGACACTGACCCTTATCTAGCCTTTAACATGAGCAAAGAATTCAGAATGTTGCCTTTACTCCTTCCGCTCAAGTCCCCTGAATTTGTGACAAACAGATTCATGGTGTAGTGAGCCCCTTGGGAAAATGCAAATGTCAGCAAATCACCTCTTTTAATATGGGGTTCACAGGCTAAGGTCAAATGTACCTACCATGTGATGCTCAGAAAGGTGTATGAACTGGGGCACCCCTTTGCTTTTTTACTATAGAACAGGATGTAAAAACTCAAGACAAAAAAAAAAAAAGAATACTGGATATCTACAAGTTGGCTGATGTGACCCTGTACCACCTACCAGTGTGCTGGCTGTGACCCAGCGATGTGATACTCCAACAAGCTGAAAGAGATGGCTGTCTCCACTTTTCTTTTAACCTTCCAAGGCAGCTGCCTGGTAGGGACCAAATGGCAGGGAAGAAGAATATCTGCCTCACACCTGCTTTCTCCAAACCGCCTGCCATGGTGCCAACGTGCCCACCAGGCTCCCCTGGGAGGCAAGCCCATCTCTGGCCCCCTCTCCATGGAATACCAGGACAGGATAGTTAAGATAGTTTTCTCTTCTTCAAAACATCCTTAGGATTAAAAAAAAATGAATCTCTTGCTGCACATTTTGCATAAATACATGGTAAGTTATCAATTGATGTTCAAATAGCTTAATTGAGTTTGAGGGGGGGAAAGGTCATTTAATTGGTCTATTGAAATGTTAACAGAAACAGATATGGCAAGGAATAGACTTTAATAGCTGCAGTGTGGCACTGATGTCTGCATTCACTTGCAAAATTGTTAATTAGGGCACTTTGGTAGTTCATTTGCTTTTGTATTGATGTGCTCAGTCCAATGAGAGAAAATGGGTTAGTATATGGTATTTACATGGGGCAGCAGAGGCTTACCATACATTCAGGAACAAGGAAAATAAGGTGTAAATAGAATTGGTTTATGATTTGTGCCAGTGTTTTCACTAACATGCTTCCAGTTATGCAAGTTATTTTCTAGTGGCTAGTGTATTTTTGTATGTGATTAAGTTAGATATATTTGGCTTTGTTTTTTTAATCATTGTAGTAGTGGACTTGAATGATGCTATAACATGGTTATTTTTTTCAAAGTTATGTATACATAGCTTTTTAACCTAAATTAAAACAGATTGTACTTCAAAACAAAGAATTAAATATCTATGCAAAGAATTAGATATTATGTTCATTGAGCCCCTGGAAGAAAGTGTTATCTCTTTAAGTGCATACCAAAAGAATATATTCAGTTGCAATTCCTGGCCCACGGTGATCAGCGTCAGTGAAATTACAAAACCAGTCCTTAGTATATACTTTAGGTCCATCGTGCCTCTCTTACAGAACATAAATCTTTAAGGTATTAGCATTTTGTATGTGACAATGGCAAAATTGCACCGAGTGTCCACCAGCATTTTTTGAGGGTAATTGCAGGGATTAATCCCAGTGCTGTTTCCTAATAGACTTGCTGGACGCAAAGCTTTATATTTGAATTGGCTGCAAGACGGCCGTATTGTGTACAGTATGTAATAATATATTATACACTAGGCCCACTTTATAAACAGAGGCAGCAAGAAAAAAAAAAACTGAAAAAACAAGTAGCTATGAATCATCACTTACACAACAGAGATCCTGTTGTCCTCCTGGAAAAGGAACAGGTTAGGAGAGAAGATGACATTTTGCAGCAAATAACGCGCTAATCTTAACAGCTCCTAAATGAAAAGGACTTTTTGTTCATGATGTATATTATAATTTCAGAAACGGGCGCTCTGTCTGCCAGTTTTTTCAGCGTTCGGGGCTTTGGTACGTGTTTTGCAACAGAGCATTTCATTTAAACTCCAGGCATTCCTGTAGCGAGAGCTGACATCAGCTTCATTTACTCATATGTATTTGTGAAAGTACTTACGTGAAGATCACAAATATGTGCGGCACAGCTATCTAGTTCTGCAAGTTTAATCCGAGTCCCAGAAAGTTTCATTGTGACACTATGCAAATGTATTTACATAGGAATGGGTCTTGGGTCCTCTAAAGAAGGCAACAAAGTTGGAAAACTGAGGCCAACAAATAAATGAAAGTTTCTCTAAATCCATTGGATAATAGAGGCAGTGTTAAGGCTAACCACAGTGTTGAACTAAACAGAGGGATTACTCCTGGGTTTTGCATCAGTTGTTTTCTGCCGGGTGGCCTCACTTGTCAAAAAAAAAAAAAAAAAAAAAGTTTAACAGGCGAACATTCACATGGCACATTGAGAAAAGAAGTATGCTTAATTCCATCAAAGCTCAGAAATCAGTCATTAATTTATTCTAACCTCCAATTGTTGGTCATTTGTGAAACATCTGGCCTTTAAGTCATAGGAACCTAAACATAAATACAATGTGAGTTCTTCTGAAGATGGGAGTGGGGTGCAGTGGGGGTGCTGGGTTAGCATGTGTACATGAGCGTGGGCGCACGTCTGTGTGTATTGCATAGGTTGCAACTGCCACTTAATATCACAGACTTTGAAACATATTAAAATGAAACCTTCAGTTAATTTACTCTCAAAATTAGATTATTGTTCATTTGCATCTTGGAAAAGTTCTGACATTCAAAAGAGTCTCTTTCTTCATGGTGAGTTAACAGTTAGATATTTAGCAATCTTGCAGCTTGCTAGTCAGAAATAGTTTCTAATGAAGTTGAAATTTGAGATAGAAAATGTGTAAAAGCTTTCAGGAAAGACATACCCTATTTTCCATATGGCTAAGTAATTGTTATGATATTTGTTTTAAAGCTGGACTTAGACACTCCTGACTGCCCTCTAATTTGATATGGCTGGTCCCAGTGATTCTTCTGGAGGAAACTTTTGCAGTAGAACGCAGTGAAGGAGATAAATAATTTTGCAGCTATAAGCACATTGCAAAGTATAGAAAATAATTCAGTTGCCTTTACTGTCGTGCAGATAACAGTCTCTGGGTTATTTGCCTCTGCTGGGAGTTGGAACCTGAGTGAAAAGGAACAGAGTGATTAAAAGTAGATTTGAAATAAAGGTGGCATCTTGGAGCTGGTGTAATTCTGCCTTTTGTTAAGCTTAAAATTATACCTGATATTTAATTCTCAGGGCTGGGTGGTTGTTTTTAGTTGGAGAGGGAATATAGGGCTTCACATATAGCCTAAATGCTGCAGCATCTCCCGTGATGAAGTTTCATGTGTTTCATAGATTGAAATTAGATTTTAAACATGACAGAAAAATTTCTGTCTGACCATCCACCTGTCTAAAGGGGTTTCTTAGAGTTTTCTGTCTTCAGGCACTTACCTGCTCGTACTTCTTTTTTTTTATAAAGATCAGTGTTCCCTTTTTGGCTTAACTGTTTGCTTTTCTTGATCAGCAGAGGCTGGCTGCAGCTCTAAGGATGTTTTGACGATAATGACAATGTTGCTATCCAAGCACATGGCAAAAAGAAAGAATTTTTAAGGTTTTGTATAAAGCAGCTCTTAGTATTTGTTTATCCTTCCCCCCTTGCTAAGTAAATAAATCTTTAATCCCCACTCCATTGTAAAATTTACTGTATCTGCACCTAGACCATTGTAACCCCTTTCAAGATGGGTTTTATCCTTTCCTGCTAAAGGGATATCTGCTATTTTGGCAGCCTGACATGCGTTATATTAAAAAAAAATCCAATAAGTAAATTAGGGGTGACTTAATATATTTGGATTCTTGGCATATACTCGTCCCTGCCATCGTGCAGCTCAAATTTAGCAACGTGAATTTGGAGCATGTGGGAATCTGATGGCACTCACGTGTTGCACGGTGCGTGTACGCGTGTGCACGTATGCACAGCCCACCAATACAAGATGTAAAAAAATCACATTTCGACTTTGTTAAAGCCCTCATTTCCAAAGCACTGATATCCAATGTACTGGTAGGACAGTGGAGATTAGAGAAGAAGGAAAAAAAAAAAATCTCTTTAAACAGCTTGTGAAATGTAATGTTTGAAACGGTTCTTTGAGAACGTGCAGATTATGGCTTGCGTAGTGACTCTTTCCAGCTCTCTGGGAAATGAGCTGTTGACATTCTTTTGGGTCATCATCCGAGATAGGAGGGCAACCACAAGGATTTAGCAGATAAATTCATCCAAAAAGACCTTTATCCATTTCGTTGCAACTTGGATACGTTCATGTCGAATAGCAGCATTAATGTAGCCCTTTTAGCCCTTCAAAGTAAGCCTTATGTTTAAAAAAAAAAAAAAAAAAAAAAAAAAAAAAAAAAAAAATTACAAACATCATGTATTTCAGAGCAGTAAGAGTAGCCAAGTATAAACAAAATTGTTCTTTTGGCAAACAGTTATTATTTCAGGGGAGTCTTTGGGAAGCTCCTTNTCGAGAGGCTCTGAAATAGAATTGGGGATCTTATGCGGTGAAAGTATCTCTTTTGAATTCTAATCAAATGGATCTGTCTCAAACTCATTTCTAGTTTATTGTAAACAGTGGAATTTAAATTAATTTCTTCTTATCTTGTCTTTTGAAGAAAACTAGCAACATGTTTAAAAGGTGGGTTTTTTTTTTAAATACAGCTCAGAGTTTATTTTATTTGGGGGGTTTTGTTCTTTCTTTAAAACTTTGTAAACCAGGTGTAGGTGAAGATGGGTTTTGACAGCAAGATGACAATTATGCATTAACATAGGTGATTATGAAATAAAAAAAAAAAAAACAAAGAAAAAAAAAACCACAACTTTTTGACTTGAACTCAAATGATACTATATAGGCTGAATGTGCAGGCAAGGTTCCCACAATGCACTGTGAAAACCTAGGCTAACAACCACCCCGCTGCGTTGAAAACCCCCAAAAAAGACAAAAGCACAATGAAATAGAAAGCTTACCACCGGTAGCTTTCAAAACGACAAACTAGGCAAACTATACATCTCCACCACTCCAATTTTGTCAGAATGCTAATGAGCTTGCTCTGATCTTTACTCGGCTTCCCGTGTTTTCTACATCTTCAAGGACCACATGGCGCTAGCAAAATAAAGACAACTAAATGAGAATTTCGAATGCTTTTTGTGTTAGGACCTGGTGCCTTTCAGTTGACGCACTCGTTGAATATTCTCAACTTAAAAGCGTACAACAGGGGGCTGGGTATGAACTTTTTAGCAGGGGAAATTTGTACAAAAGTAAATGAGTGTGATGAGGAAAATATGAGAAAAATTTCTGATTAATTTCCACTCTATAATATCAATGACACCTTCAGCCCCTCTCGTACTCCTCTAACAAGAGATGCTGATAAAAGATGAATGATTCTGTGTTGTTCACAGTGAATGTTTAGTGGTTTTTTAATAGCGGCATTCTACATAAAAGGCACCAGGAAGTACTCTGCATTAGCAGTTGAGATCACTAGTTAATAGGATGATGTCTTTTAGCTTTTGTCACAAGATTATTAGAAAGGATGGGTTTCTGTTCTCATCCTGGCATACTTTGGAGTGCTTGTTGAGTACAAGTGCTAAAATACAGGTTTCTCGGTATTGTTTCGCATGCAAAGTAAAAGCCCTTTTAATGCAACACCTTTTACTTTTATTTTACCAGGTGATTTTTGTCATTGATCTCTTATCTGCCCCCTTTAGCTGTATTAATCACTTGGAGTGGTCTGCTTCTCAATGGGGGCTTGATGATGTATATGTGTATAGATTCACTATCAAAAAAAAAACCCCTTCTATGCTCTGCACTTTCACAAACCTGATTATTGAGCTGTATTTACCAGTCTGTATTATACCATCTTGAATGCTTCTTACTGGAGTCATTCAGTCTGCAATACAGATTTGCACTGGGGGAGGGAGGAGTAAGCTAGGAGGAGGCATCCTACTCCCTAAGCCAAGTTTTGTCTTTTAAAAACAATTTAATTCCCAATTCTCTTTGGAATTCTGAAAAGTAAGTGCAGATTTGTATTTGTCCATATCAGGGCTCAAGGTGGAAAATGATGAATGTTCAGCTCTGTCTGAGAGATGAACATTTAAAAATTGGTTTAGTCACTGTCTTCAGGCTCACCTGCAACCACTGTGAAAAATATCAGTGCATATACAGAAAGTGGTAGCTAGAAAGGGAAATCATCATGGTCTCTTCATATTTTCATATCTTATGTAAGTCAGAAAGAATGAATTAATAACAACATAGTTTTCGTAGCAGTTTGCCAGCCTTGTTTTCCATATACACTGTTGTTTTGCTTAGCTCAGCGTGATTAATCTCAGGTAAATTGAAAACTTGCCAAACCATGAGGTGGCAGAGAGTTGTCCAACCATATTGTGAAAGACAGTAACGCACACGCCAGAGCACGGCAATAGAAAGGACAATATAACAACGACAGTTCTGTAAGATAGAAAATGTAAAAAGTATTGCTGAAAATAACAGCTTTACCATTCTTGTTTGCATTTAGCATAAAAAGTGAGCAAAAGCATTTTTAAAAAGTCTGAATGTATGAGTGATATGTATGTGGCACTGTTTTGGGCTTTGCTGGTGCCAGTTTGTGAGCATTCACTATTGGAAATATCTAAAGATTAGGAGGCTAGAAGGATATTGCTAATAGCAATTTGTATATGACAGAAGAAAAGGATTTTGACATTTGAGCACAAGTTACTGATTTTTATTGTAGCATGTTAATAGTTCACAAAACTATGCATTGATAGATAGTGGGGTTTTTTTTTGAAGCAGAGCACTATTTTCAAGTGCTTGATAAGATGTTTCTCTCCAGTGTTCAGGAATTTCAACTTTCTGCCAGGGCTGCGGTAATGGGAATTTTGGCAACTTCTCCGGGTGAAAGAAGTACAATGACAGTATGACTGAGGTCCCATTTAAATATAGTAGCTGTGCCTCTGCACTGGATCCAAGTGTAACTTGACTGACCTGAAGCCTGCAGAGCTCTGCAGAAATGCTTGCCACTACTGAATCCATGCAATGCAAAGCCATTCACTAAAATTTGTCAGTGCAAATAGACTGGCACACTAGTAAGCTGTTCTTCTGACATGAGTCTTCAGGGTCCAGATCTTTCATACACAAATTTCTGCACAAACGTTGGTTTTGTACTTTCCAGAATCATACATATTATATGTGATTGAGAACTTCTTGAGTCCTTGGGGCTTCTTAGCCTTTCCTCAGTTTCCCTTCTGTCATGTTGCCTCCACAGTCTCTTACTGGCAAACTCTTTCCTCTCCGACCTCCATCTCTTCCCCCCTTCGCAGTTCCTGGGAAACTATTTTGGCCTGCTTTTGGTAAGGAAAGATTATCTGGCCATACTTTACCAAGTGCCCAGCTGAGGTGCTTCCACAGAATGAACACACCATGCCAAACCCCGGAGTTCACAGTCCTGGCCCTTAATTCAGCATATCTCTTTGGTCTTAGATCTATGCATTGGTAGGCAGAAGTTCCCAGGAGGAGACCTTTCCAAGACCAGATGTGCACAATGTACATGCTCAGCCTTCCCAGGCCAAGTTCATTAAATCATTAAAGCAGCTTAGCAGCAACAATGGCCATACTTATTTTTTTCTCAAAGTAACACAAGAACTGCCCTTGGCTGTGAGGACTGAACGATGAGTCGGCCTCCTCTCTGTGCACTTCCCTTGCTTGTAGCCTCATCATTGCCTCAAAAGAACCTGTCGCCAAAGTGCTTGAAGGCAGCTTGAAGAAGAGAGCCCGAGTGCAGAGCTGCCCGCATAGCAGGAGGCTACTCTGGGAGAGCCCTAGGCACTATGAATAGACTTGCAAGCCTTCCAAAAGTCTTGCAAGACTCAACAGACACTTGCTTCTTTTAACTGATTTCCATCTTTCTTTGTGGTATTGCAGTATAAATACTCTTTCATCTGGTAGGCATAGCCTTTGGCTTTATGCCTGGAAGTTAGTTAGCTTTCTCTACAATCAGTGCCTGCCTGTAAAGGAAGGCAGGAGAAAGGCAGTTTGGTCACCCTGGGGCTTCCAGCTTATGATGCTACTACAGTCTGCAGAAAGCCCTGTTATTTTTTCTTGAATTTCTCCAATTTACCACCAAAACCACCTTTTCAGTCAAAACTGGAAACTGTGGGGGCCCAGGACACCTCAACCTATTTGAATTTGCCCATTTAGCCCTGGGAAGCTCTGGATTCCAGGAGTACAAACCTGCCAACTCCCAGTGAGAGCAGGCATCTCCATTAACGCTGATACAAGGTCACATCTATTGCCAGCCATCATCACCCTTCAGGCAGTTGGTTAGGTTAAACTCAGCCCTGTCCATTAAAGAAATCATTTTGTACTGTCCAACACCCCTTCCCAGCTCCAGGAGAATAAGGGAGGGAGGGAGGGAGGGAAAAGAAGAAATGGGATAATATGCTGGCTAGTAGAGCACAATCCAATGACGTTAAGGTTAACTGGCCTCTCACTTCAGAACCTTACTCAGCCATCACTTGTCAATAAACAGGCAACTGATCTACGTAGCAGTTATGAGCCATCAAGAAATTATCATCACTCATAACAAGGCACTGAATTCTACTTGTCAACCTGCAAGTGAAATAGTTCTTCTGACAAACCATCATCCCCTTCTTGGTGGATTTCCTAGTGGGAACTCTTGTTTCTTCTGTAGCTTCAAAGGTTTGAGCGTATCAATTAATGGTGCGTGTTTCCTGTGCTGCAAGTGAAGGTCTGATGTATACTTTTCACAAGCCCATGCTACTTCTAAAGTTGTGCTACATGAGAAAAACTTGGTACAAAGAATGCCAGAGGGTGGTAAAGGACAAGCACTGGTTCTGCTCAGTCTTAGGATCCCTGCAGGCACTGTCCTCAAATCAGGAAGCATCACTTTCTTACAGGAGTCTCTCCAGATGTTTTAGTTGAATCTCACCTCTTGTCTGAATTTGGGGCCACACACTAAGTGTTTTCATGGTCTGGATTGATGGTCCCACATTTAACATAGTCTGTAATCTTTATCAAGCCCAGATATTCCGTTTCTGTTGATTTTCTGTTATTTTCTAGTGGTCTCTGGTGTTGACTTGTCATGTAGAGAAAATCAGCAATCTTTCAGGCAATTAATTTTTTGTGAAATTTAGGTCCTGTGATAATTTTGGGTTGCCATGTCTGCAGGCCACAAATGTTGGTTTTCGTGTCAGTCCCACTCCAGGTAGAATAAATCCTTGTACGTGCCGCGATGTGGACAGAACCCTGACCTTCTGTTTACACAGCTCTCAAAATTTTAAATAGCTTCTCTGATTTATTATGCTTCAGAAACCAAAGAAATTACAGGTTTCCTGCTTGATATTAAGCTAATTTGATGTGTGCTTGTGATAAAGGCATTCCCCTGGCGACAGCTCCATTTCCTTAGGGTTACAGTACTTTTGGGGGCTGAAATAGAGTCAGACAATGCACTGCAATGTAACTATGCCTGGCAGATTCTTGGCAGTCATTACCTACCTTTATGAGTGAGACTCCATTGTGTGGACATCAGCGTCTCCTTCTCAACTGCTCTCAGACAGAAAGTTAGTGGCCATGAATTTGCCTTTCTAATGTTGCTTAGGCATTTTCCCATCCAGTTCAGACTTGGGAAAGTGTGTTAGGTCTTCGTCTGCTGGCTTGCTTTTCTGCAGTGTCATCTAAACAACAGTCCCATCCTGTTTAACTCCTGGTGTCTATTCTTGTTCATTTTCAATTATTTTTATTAACGAGGATGTCCTCGTTCAGTGAAAGGAAGTGTTCTGAAAGAAAGCTGAGCATGATAATCTGAAATGGGAGGCTTGAAGCTCAAGGTGGAGCAGCCCATCCATTCATGCTGTGAGGCGCCTGCTGCAGGCTCCATTTTGACACTTGAGAACTTTGAAGAATTATTTTAACCAAAGTCCTGAGCTTTTCTGCCAAACATATTTCTCTGAAAGCAAAGGAGGGTAATTTTTCTTTCTCTTTTGGGATGCCTCAGTTTAACTCAGCCAAAAATTGTGGGTAACTGCTCAATTAAAAATCTTCACCGTAGCTTTCAGTTGTTGGACACATTTTTCAGCAAGTCTTGTGTAGCTCCCCTCTACAAACAGTATCTGTTGTGAATATAGGCTTTTCTGCTGAAGTGTTTGTTAAATTCAGTAACATATTAAAAGCAATAGCTCATCTGTGCATAAGCTATTCACAGTGACTGAGATGAGAAGACTATTTGAATCAGTGGGAAGTCCACCATTGACATCAAAGGGTGTGAGACCTTCCCTCAGCCTTTGTTAGAAATATGAGGTTGGTCAGCTAAAGAAATCCAGCCTTGTTTCTCATTCCTTCCCATGCTTCCTTTCAGTAATTGCTACAGGTGATCAGCCCCACAGTTTGGTCCAGAATACTGTCCCATAGAGTGTTCTGGACAGGTACAGGTTGAGCCCAGGCAGGGCCAAGAAATTCATCAGGGACCAGTTACAGGCTAACCTGGCCCCAGGGAACATTTCATTTAACCGCTAAAAATTAAATGTTAGCACATAACCTAAAGCAGGAGGATCCAAACCTACCTCCTGTGGGTTTTTTTTGTTTGTTATAATATTTATTGCTACAGCTTTGCTTTTCCATATTCAACATTCAATCTGGTTTTAATTCTTGCTGAGCTCTTAGTTTCAACATTGCCTTGTGGCAATGAGTTCTACTGGTAAATGATGAGGCTTTGAGGAAAGATCGTTCTTTTTATCGGTTTTAAACACACCACCTTCAATTTCAGTGAATTTCCCCAGGTTCTTATGAGACAAGATGAGACACATCCTAGAACTATTCTTTATTTGCTATTCATGTTCTCCTTCAGGTAAACAAGCCAATCTGTCCGCTCTCTCCTAATACAGAAACTCGTAAAAACTCATCCCCATGATTGGATAAATGCAAGATTTTCTTTCAGCACAATAAAGGTGGTGGGTTATGTATTCAAAAGAGCTTCCCGTTAAATTTGTGGAATTTGCTGGCATTTGGATGGCTCTCAGTGGTCATCTAGCTTCTGTCAACTAACAAATAACCCAGAAAGAGGAGCAGAGTGAAGCTGGCCAGTTTTTGTCGTTATTCACCCCACTCTAGTTCACATGCACTGGCATTCTCCTGCTGGCCTCTTCACCCAAGTGTGTTGAGTGAAGAAAGCTTCTTCTATTCTATTTTAAAACTGTGTGTAAACACCAGCAAATGGGTGAAGAATGGGCTCTGTCTTAAGTAGGTTGTTTTTCATGTAGTTCTGTCGAGGTAAATGGGGAGACATGGGGAGGTTTCTGTGTTTAACCATGACACCATGGCACACACACTATACACAGTGCAAATAAAATTTAAAAACAATTACTGCTTAAGACAGCACACAGAGTGATTTCTCTTAAACTGTTATTTCTTGCCAGACTGAATGGGCTGGTTTGCGATGCTGATAGAAACCCTTTATTATTTATCTTCCGTAGGTTATAATTTATTTTTGCACAACTGCTAAATACATTTAAGGATTAAAAAATAAAATTAAAAAAAAAATCTATTGGCTTATCTTGACAGATTTTACGACCATATAAAGTGTAGAGGAGTTACTGTATTCATCCATTTACACTGTAAACTAAGCTTGCCCCTGCATGTTGGTGCTTTTTCTTCCTTTTAAGTAGTATTCACAGTGTTTCATAGAACTTTCTTCTCTGTTTTCTTAGCAATGTACAGGTTTACTATGTTAATCCATATTGGGTTTATCTAATGACTAGCTGCCCAAACAGCTTAAAAAGAATGGGTCTGATGGCACATATACATACTGATACCTGGCTGACTGTAAGGGGTGGGTTTGGAAATATTTTTATCAGGAAAGGAAAAAAATATATAAATATAAATTGTTTTTTCAAGTTGATTCAGAAGAAGCATTTGTCAAGATGCTTCTTATTTAAAATTTTAACAAATAATTAGCTTACAGTGTAAACAAAAATCCCTTTGTAAATCCTGAAGAATGTGAAGGAAAAGCTATTTTTAAAAGAGGGCCTGAAAGCTGTACAGTTAAAATAAACTAGTTGCTTATATTGTTCTCAAAAAATGGTAACGTATGAACATGCTTGTAATTCTTTAAAGGAAAATTATATTTGAATAGGTGTTATTTACCCCAGGAGAAAAGAAAGGATTTTGGGGTCGGGTTTGTTTTTGTTTTTTTTTTCATTAAAATTCTATCATTATTTTGACTATCGTTAAAATTTGTCACAGTAAGGGAAAAAATCACCAAACTTTATGCTGCAGCTTTCATTGAATCCTTCACAGAAGCTATTACAGTGCAGAATCACAACCCAAAAGTCCGTAGGAGTTTCTCCTATCTGAGGGAAAATTTAGAGTCTTGTGCTATTCCAGGCTTGGTGTTGGGCTCGTTGTTAATCATTGAGGAGGGTTCTGGTAGATGTCAAGTGAAGAGAAGAATAGAGCATGCATCCTCCACCACTCAAGGCAGACAATGAAATTAGAAAATGGCACTGAGAGTTGCTGTGAGAGAATTCCTGTGGATTCCTAGAGTAAGAGTAAAACAAGAATGTATTGATTAAATAAATAAATAAATAAATTTTTAAAAGCAGAAAGGAGGAGGGGGAAACAAGAAAGTTAATTAGAGAAACCTTGCCAGAATCCTTCTCAAAACCTATCCAATAATAAAGTCCAACATTAAAAGCTGTATCGTCTTTTTACATGAAGGTGTGTTTACTTACTGTTTTGTCTTAGTTTCTCATTCTGCATTTTTCAAATCTCTTACCAAGCATTTTGCATGCATATGATGTTTGCAGCATTACATGCTCTTATTTGAAGACTGTTTGGAGAAGTCATTATTGAACTACAGGATAAAAAGTATAAGCATAATTATGTGTTAAAGAGAATAAATATGTTCTGCTAGATAGTTAACCAGGTGAGGTTAAACAAGATAAGATGAATTCTGGTCTTTTTAGAAAACTGACAGTCTTCATTTTAAGCTACAATGTAAAGTGCTTTATCCTGAGATTAGGTATTGTGGCAGAAGCTAAAACTGCCTTTTTCCCCTAACCGTGCCAGAATACAACCTCCTTTTCTTTTTGCGCTAACAAGACTGCTTTACCACCACAGCCCACTCTAAGTAATTAAATCAATCCTTTGTACTTACCGTATTCTCCTCTAGTGACGGTACTAGATCTGATTATATGCTTCATGCATATTCAAAGTACGGCACTGACAGCTCTTTAATGAGCTCTTACTTAATCAGTACGAACAATGTTCATCTTGTTCTTTTTTTCCTCATACATTAGAGCTAGGAACAGTTGGGGAAAAAATGAAACATCCAGCATTCATTTGAAAAATATATTGTACTTTGAAAAGTGTCTAAGCTGGGGAAGTTGCATTCTGCCCTTTAAAAGTCTGATGGACAAATTGGATTACTAGTATTGGATTAAATAACAAATGGTTAGAGGAGAAATGAGAAAAGCTCGCTGTGATCACAGGCTTTAATATTTTTTGTTACTTATAAAGCTGAAGGGGTCTTTAACCAGTTATTAAAGTCAGGATTAATTTGTAATGGTCCAACTTACTAGCTTTAAAAGGGTTTTGTTGTTGTTGTTGTTGTTTTTTTATCGAAAACAATAGTGTAATGCATGTATCATGGAAAAAAATTTAAGTTAAAGATCTGTGGGCTATTTATAGATTTTCATCATCTTGTACTGGCTCAGATAAGGGGTTTGCATGCATGGGATCGATTTGTTCTCAAACATGTTTTTCACTTCATTTAAATAATCTGAACCTCTTTTTTTTTTCCCCAAGCACAACACAGATATTTTCACAGTTTTAATTTTCAAGCATTCATAGCAAGTCAATTAAATACATGTTTTACAATTGAAAAGTGGAAACAAAAACAACCCCAGCAGCACCAGGGTTTTAAGAGTGAAACTGTGTTGAAGAAAGCCCGTTACTTTAATTTTCTATTTACGAATTGTAAATGTGAGTTTAGCTTGCAATATCACTGCAGTAACAACGCACATTTTTCTTTGTTCAAAGTGTTTCATGTGCATCCTTACACCAAGGGGGAAGGGGAAAAAAAAGTAACATGCTAATGGCACTGTGTGTGCTGAAAAGAGTTATTTTAATTTCTTATATATGGGAGTTCATCTTTATTTTGCTTGCCTGGGAAGAATCTGTTTCAGCTCCGTGCACAAGAATTTAAAAGGCTGGTGGTCAACAAATAAAATATCAGCATCAACTGCTATTAATATTGCACACATGTGTCATTTCACTGATCAAAAAGGCCTTTCGCCAGGGTACAATTGGCCTTTTTCCAAATTGCAAGCTTTTTCTCAGCTTTTTCTTTTTTACTCTTTCTTCTTTTGTTGTTGCCGGGGGATTTGTGCCTATCGCAGCCGATATCACATGACTGGTGTCAGGGCATCACATGGGTCCAAAGCGAATACAAAAACAGATTAAAAATTCTGTAAAAACAATCAAGACTTTGTTAACTCACTTTTAAAACAGCGTCTTCTATGGATATTGCATATGCTTTGGTGTCAGCATGGAAATATCAGAATAGGCACCTGTTCAGATCTGACTTAATGGCTCCAAGCTTTACCTAAATCCACACAACTAACTTTATTTAGGAGGAACGTATTAATAGAAAGAGGCTTATATCTCCAAGTTTACATTCTTACCTCAAGATTGCATGGCATGAAATTCAAGTTCAGATCCGCCATTGACTCCAACTCTTTTGAAACATTTGTCTCCCATTTCTTTTTCAAGGCTTGCAAAATGAAATGCAGCAAGAGCTTGCATTTTTAATGAAATATTCTAGCCAGAGGTCACAGGACACCCCAACCCCTCAAAATTTAGTGTCATAAATCAATGAAAATGCTACTCTAACCATATATGTCTGGTGGTGAGAACTTTTTTTCACCAGCAGTGTGGCGATCTCATGTGTTACAGAACAGATAGGTCATTTTGTGAGGATAAAAAAAGACAATCTATCTCCTTTTTCTTTCCCTCTCCCCCAACTAAATTTCAGCCACTTGGTGCATTTCAATGAAAGGTTGCTAATATTGATTATCATCTACTTCTAAAAGCAGACCTTGTTAGATGGACCAATACAGTAATGCCTTTGATCTGTAACTTAACAGCAAAGAGTACTTCTAAGTTTTAATCCTCTTTGAGAACTGATGAATGTTATTGTAAATGCCTTGGCAAAATATTTTCTGCACAAAATCAGAAGCTGAAGGTCTTGGGGGAGAGGATTTCTACGTGACAAATTTATTTCTTCATTGCTCCATCGTCCAGGAGCTGGACCCTGCTGCTTCTGTTTGAAAAAAGGCTGCAGGGCCATCTCCACTTTAAAATGTTCTGCCCTTCCCATACCTCTGCTAGCAAATATGTACCCTAAAAGCACTCTTCAGGTACAGTTTCATCAATCAGGAGCTGCCCAGGGTGGTAAGTTGATATGGGGCAATGTCTTACATCAGAAAGCAGAGCATGTCAAGTAGCATAACTTTTTCTGCTGTGTGGGTCCACCAGCTCCACCCTAAGCTGACCCATTTTTCTGTTCATCTCCTTTTTCTTCCTTTGCATGGATGCACCAAACCCACGGGCTATGGTGGGGGGAATCAGTTTGCAGAAGGCCACTGACCTTCCCTTGCACACAGCAGGGTCATAGCCAGGTGAGGAGGTGGTTCTCCATGCAGATCTGGGCTTGCACACTACTGTGGCATTGGGGTGTGAACATGCATGTGACAGGCACGTACGTGCAAGCATTTCAAATACTCCCATTCAGAAAATGAAAGCTTTCTTTTAGAGTAAACCAGTATTTTTTCTGGTGTCTTTCCAGCTTCTGATGCTGGAAATTGTTTCTCTGCAACTAGGGATCTTATGGTTTAAATTAATAAGAAATCTTCCCTGAGTGTACAGCACCTTGCATCAGAGATTTCAAAACCATTTACAAACATTATGGGTGATTATCTCCATATTACACACAAGGCACTTAAACTCAGAGATCTGCCCACAGTCTCCCGGTGAAGCAGTGTCAAAGCCAGAAGTACTCAGAAGACCCAGCTCGTGCTCTTCTGACACTGGCACATCAGTATGGAGGCGAAGTCTCTACCAAGGACTTTGATGAGATTGCTCCTAGTTCCTGAGCACAGAGAGAGTGGGATTTGGATGAGCAACCTTGCCATGTGGAAAGGACAGTCTGGAGCTTTCTGAATGCTCATCTACATTTCGCCCATGTGGCTTAGCAGTGCAGAGGTGGTAACGTAGAGACTGTAACAGAGTCTGCTAGAGCGTAGCACTACTTGCAGGCAGGCTATGGAGGGTCCTGATCCTTGCCAAGAGGACATGGGCTGGGGAAAGGGCTGCTAGACCATGCATGCACACATCAGGACTCTTAGGTGCCTGGACCTCAAAATTCTTTGTATTTGTGCAGATGGCCCCTTTGATTGCAGGTTGAGGAGGGGAGTTGTTCTTTCCAGCTCATTGTCTTGAAGAATGGCTATAAACACAGAGGACCTGAGCTGGTGCCCACACCTTGGCCAAGGGATCAGGAATGCCATCTCCTCTGCAGCTACTTTGATCCTTACCACATCATCCTGACTGTGCTGGGTTTGCAAGGGTGGAGTGAATCTTGCCCACAAGGATTGCTTTTGTGTTTCGAAGCCTGTGATGACCAGATGTCTTTTAGCAGCAGGGTTTTTTTTTTCATTGGGAAGATCACAACAACATCATTCTTTCAGGAGAATTTAAAAGATACAGTACTTTTAAAAAGGTGTTTATTTAGGTCAGGGTTTTGGCATGATAAAAAACAGTAAGATGTATGCTGAAGAATGACTGCTTTCAAAGATTTATTTACGGAGCAAGCAGGACAGTGTGGCAGGACTTACATGATATTTTTACCATTTGAGAGTACACTTTGTAGTGCTCAACGATACTGGAGACATACACTCCAAAACCTGAAATGAAATGTAGCTCAATTTGTGAAATGCCATGTGGGTAATGAAATTCTTTTGATTGCAGGAAGAAACACAGAAGAAGAAGAAGCTATGATGCAGGAATGGTTCATGCTGGTTAATAAGAAGAATGCCTTAATAAGACGAATGAACCAGCTTTCTCTTTTGTAAGTATGGATGGACATACGTATTTACAAAAGGATGATTTACTGGAATATTTACCCATCAGATAGATGTGAACCTTTCTTTCTCTCTTCCCATTAGGTTTAAAAAATATTCCCTTAAAAGAGCATAGTGCGATTGGCTTGTGGAACACATTGAGTAACGTGTTTTTCTCATATTTCAGACTTGAAAATGAGAAGTGTGCAATGACACAAGATTAGCCAGAACTGTGAAAAAAAATAATTAAAGAAATATTTAGCACAGTTATATTTTCAAAGGCCCAGCAGTAGAATAAAATTACATGCTAGAAATGCACAGATAGATTTGGATTGTGCTGCAGATGTGACAGGTGAAGACTATTTGGAGAGGAAGCAAAATTTGAATCACTGCCTGCTTTGTAGAAATCGTCAGTCCCATCGCTAGTTTAGCAGCACCGGGCTGCTGAAGGAATATTAGTGAATCAGTCACAGTCCAATAATACCACCAATACTGCAGAGTATGGACAAATAAACTTTTTTTTTGCTAGCACCGGCAAGGAAGGGAGAAGACGCTGTTCATTTTCAGAGGCATTCTGCCCTCAGCGCCTCTTTTCCAGCTGCTTTCGGTTTGATTATATTTCTTTCGGTAATGCCACCTAGTGTAGATGCGCGCATACTTCCCTGGGAACAGCCTGTGCTCACGAATTTCCTACCGTGTCTGAACTTGACAGAAGATTCTACCTTCAAAATACTAAGCTTTCTAATCCTGTGTCTAATTTTCATTATTCATTAGGGCCGAATGTATATAGGATAATACTTCCAGTGTCATATTATCCTGGTGAATAGCCTGATGCTGGAATTTGTTCATTAGATCCACAGGAATGTTTTATACTTAGGACATTCCACAACAGCCACTCTGAGGATGAATATGAAATAATTATGTCCTGTAGCACAATAGAGTTAAACTGATGGAATTAAAGCTGACGTTACAGAAAATAAAAAGGCCCTGTTACTGAATATGCTACCTGAGCAAGGTTTTAAGTTTGTGTATCATTTGTTTGGAGTAGCTTAAAGTTAAAGAGAAAAGTCGGTTATGAGTCCTAAAATCAATGTAAGTTAAAGGTTCTTTTAAGTGTTTAATGATTTAGTAATTAACATATTGATGAACTTTTGCAACTTGCCTAGGGAAAAAGAACATGACCTAGAAAGGCGCTACGAACTGCTGAACCGGGAGCTAAGAGCAATGCTTGCTATAGAAGGTAAGAGCAATGCTGGGTACCGAGGGAAGGAAAGTGTTTGCTGCTGAAGGTGGCTGCCTGAAAGTACCAAACGCAGAGGCTTTTCTGAAGCCCACTTAAGAATTAATGCTGATATTTACATCCTTTCAAGTGATAGCATACAGCAAATACACTGGGTCCGCAATCCCATTCTTAAGTTTTATTCAGAGGAGAAAAAAAAAGTCCAAGATATGGGACATATCCTTGGGACGGTCTTCTTGGAATAAACTTTGAAAACAACATGTCAAGGGGGTAAAGATTATTTGTCCAGGGTTTATTATTTTTGTAGCATTAATGTTCTCCTGGTTTTTCTCTGGCATCGCACTGCTTTCAGTGCCACAGAAAATGGAAGGGGTGACCCACGGAAGGGAGCATCCTCCTTTTAATGTACAACAGTATCTCACTGGGGGAAAAAAGGTCTCATCGGTTTTGGTGGTAAAACACTACATTTGCCAAGTAAATATTTCATCACGAGCAACACCAGGATTAGTGAGATCCTTTGCACAGATTTTTTCCTTTCTCTGCAAGTCTCCCGAGTTTAGTCACCTTACCTGAATGAAAACTCATGGGAAGATTGACACATGGGATAAATGAAACAATTGCATCCTTTCCATAGGGTTTTCAAGTGAATTGTACAGTAATCCTGGGGATGATTCATAATAAAAAATAAACATCCAGATAGCTTAAACCATTGCTTGAATTATTTTCTTATTTAAATATCTTAAGTGTTTTCTAATGCTGCACCACTTATACCTCTCAGTCACAAATGCTGTCTTATAGTTCAAAGATGTTTGCTTAAAAGTTAATCCTTTGGGCTCTGTAAAATGGACCTTTTGTCTAATCAATGCAAATTGATTTTGCTATTCTGTATTGACCTCTCAACCCTTTGACTGTCCATGGTAATTTCTTTCTTCACCTGATAAGGTACCTGATCCATAATAAATCAATTCTAATTAGTTTGGAGACTTCACTGGGAGCGTAAGTTTGTAGGAAAAAAGCAGCAGGTTTCAGGTAGCTTTTTCCTATCTCTCTGCCTATGGTTATATTTTTTACATAAGAGTGTGTTCACTATAGTTGTGGATAAATTTTAAGTCATAAATATATACATTGCTTTCTGCAGAGACAAGCCAGACTAATTGGGAGCCATCCTAATGAAATATTTCAAACAGAAAATATTCTAAAATCAGAGAGGAGCTAATGGATACTAGATTTAAATCCAAAATTCCAATGTTTAATTTCCTTTTCTATTTTTTACTGTCTCGGAATGTCCTAGCAGCAGCCTTTAACTGTCTAGTAGCCTGTGCTATTCACACATTGACTTCAACAAATATCTGTCCTTTTTTGCATTTATTTTTGTAAGTTCAGAGAGGGATGCCCAAACCCAGGAGAGGCCTTTTGTTTCTCTCTCTCTCTCTCTCTCTTTTTTTTTTTTTGTTTGTTTGTTTGTTTGGTTGGGTTGGGTTGGGTTGGTTTTTTGTGCTGCTGATATGGTGAACAGGTTTACAGATAAAACATATGTGCTAGAGAATTTTGTTGGTTGGGGTTTTTTTTATTTACACAACAAAGTCTGCATTTAGCATTTTAACCCTCAGTAGGATTATTAGTCTGACAGAACTTTTAGCAGCTATCTGCTGTCACCTAAAAAAACATATTAAAGGAGAAACTCTCCCAAGAAAACACCTGTGAAAACTCCAAATACACTGTTGTGATGCTGCCTCTCAATGTGTGCATCAGCATTCTATCACTTTCTGGGTCCCAACGTACGCTGGGGTGCAAAGATGCACTTTTTGGGAAGCACCAATAGAACTACACACCATTTATAATATGACTTCCCTGAAGAAGCACGGGCTGCCCAAACAGCCCAGCGCTGTCTGGTACGAGGCCATTTAGCTGATTGCTAATGAGGGCTTGGGCTCTGTGAAAGACTTCACTTTTACCAGCACTGATTCCAAACCTGAAATATGTAAGATGGGGGAAAAAAAAAATACAACAGGACAGGACCAGTTTGTTTGTCTAAAAGAAAGGCAGAACACACCAACCCAAACTGGAACTTAAAAAAAAAGTCTTTGAAAGGTGATAATTACTGTTTTGGTAAATTGCTCTAACTCTTCCACGCGTGACTGTGCAGTTTAAAATCTATCAACCAATTTACTTAGCTAGTTGATGACAGGGGGGGAAAGGAAAGGAAAAAAAAAAAAAGAAGGGAAAAAAAATAAAAAGAGAGCCTTGCAAAAGGTAGCAGCCTG